>JBCNYH010000022.1:33515555-33530539 GCA_039654325.1 Tandanus tandanus | reverse complement strand
TCCCTGGAGTGTCATGTGAGCCAACGCGATAGCGAGAGAAAGCGAGACAAACATTGTCAGCTAGAAATAATCCAGGCACGACTCCCCTTATATCCTTATCCCAGAAACCCCTCCTCCCCCCCCCCCCCCCCCCTCTTGCATTTTCAAAGTCATCGCCTCATCATGCCGATTCCCGGTATGCCGATCCCTGTTCAAGTCCGTGCGTGGAACCTTAACCAAAACCGCATTGGGTCAAATTAAGAACGGTTTAGTCTGCTCGTCTGCCTTGGATCAGGAGACCGTAAACATAAAGTGCTTTGGTCATTTAAGACGCAAGCCCCCCACCACACTTTACTGTGATTATCTCTGCTTTTTAAGATCATAAATTAAACTACAGCATGGTCTTCTGGGACCACCGGGACTTCAAAATATAAGAGCTGTGTCAGTCTGTATGGGATAGAATGCAGTAAAAAGAAACATGGGTTTGAGTTTCGCATGATACTTTGTCATAAGTCATAGGTCATTGTTGCTGAGTAAGGCCTCTGGTCAAATGTCCCATAAAGGGAAGTGATGACTTTCTCTGATTTCCTTATCTGATTCAAGCTCCAGAGGGAAAAAATGTTGGGAATTATGGATGTTGCAATATCCTGCAATGTCTGAAACGTTTTCTTTTACTAAACAAATGAATATCTCAGGTTAACAGCAATATTTGTCTTGTGGCAGGAAGTCCTAGGAAGTCCCTGGCATGTTATCCAATGGGTGTTGGAGTGAATTATGAGACTTGATGTGAAAATGGTAAGAAAAAAAAAGACCTGTATGGTGGTATGATTGGTCATAATTTAAGCCAAGCCTCCTGACTTTTCCTCTCTCAAGGATCTCATGGGCACCTGGTTAGTGTGAGACTAAACCGACACAAACAGACCCACCATCAAAGACCGCAGACTTCAAACAACCAGCTTAGTAATCATGCATTCCACTAATAGCTAACAATCCTGAAATAAGCTGCCAGTTCACATTACAGGGCCTCAGAAAGCTTAAGATAGATTAGACATAATGACTGAGACAATGGGAGGGTGTTGTAGACCTGGTGTACAAGGTTGGAAGAAATCGGAGAATTCCAAGAAAGAAAAACAAGATGTGAAGTCTAGATGGTGGAGCTGAAGTTCCATGGATGTGCAATGGTCCAGAAAGAAGTTCTGGGCTATACGTTCCTGTTCGGCCATCCAGTCATCCATCCATACTCCTTCTGTAAGTACAGATCCACCCTTGCTTTTACATCAACACTTAAACAGACAATCTTAAAATGCCTCGCCACTTCACATTACAGGGCTGAAGAAAGGCTATGTTAGACTAGACAGAATGACCGACACAGTGGACCGGTGTTGTGGACCTGATGTTCAAGCTTGGAAGAAAGTGGTGAAACTAAGTAAACAAAAACAAAAAGGTGTCCATCCATCCATCCACCCATCAGTCCATCCATTCATTCATTCATTCATCTGTCCACCTGTCCAACCGTTCATCCATCCATCCTTCAGCCCATCTATCCCTCCATACATCCGTCCATCCATCCCTCCAGCCCCCCATCTGTCCATTCATCCGTCTATCCATCCATCCATCCAACATCTATTCATTCATTCATTCATTTTCTAAGCCACGTCATCCTAATTAGGGTTGCAGGGAGGCTGGCGCCCAGCTCAGACGGCTCTGGGCAAGGGCGGGGTACACCCTGGACAGCCTGACCATTTCATGGCCAACACTCACACAACCATTCACACTCACTCTCACTAGGGGCAATTTGGAACAGCCAGTTAGCCTACTGTGCATGTTTTTGGACTGTGGGAGGAAACCCACACAAGCACGGGAGAACATGCACACTCCAGCCCAGGACCTTCTCGCTGTGAGGTGGACATGCTAACCACTGCGCCATCATGCTGCATCATCCAATATCCCTTCTATCTCTTCAAACTTGCCCCCACCTTCATCAGTGAATGCTTTATTCTGGTCAGGGTCACAGAGGCTTCAGAGACTATCCAGCAAACACTGGATGCATGTCAATTATACACCCTAGATGGGACACAAAATGTAATTTAAAGTAGCCAGTAAAAGATGGAAGAAAACCAAAGAACCAAGAGCTTAGGATCAAATTGGAGGAACCTTGGAGCTGTGAAACAACAACACTACCTGCTGCACCACCATGTTGCCTACTGCCTTTCCATGAAGGCTTACAAACAATCCCAAAATGAGCTGCCACTTCACCTCACAGGGCTTAAGGTAAGCTACAGTAGCTTAGACATAATGACTGAGATAATATTGTAGACTTGGTGGACAAGGTTAAAAGAAATAAGAGAGAATCCAAGGATGGAAAACAAGATGTGTGTGAGATATGAAACCTCCACTGGCGCCATGGTGGAGGTGACCTATAGATAACAGGTAGACGAGGTATTGATGGGGGGGAAAAAAACAGCACATGACCTTGAGCTTGAAGTAGAATGTTTGTTTCTAGTTAGTTCCTGACTGAGGAGGACAGTCATGACTTACAGCCAGGAGAATTACAGCCCTGGTAATGGAGGACGGGTCAATCCATTCATCATCCCTTTAAAGGTGAGGTGGCCTTGATTGCACTTGTTTAGGTATGACCACATCAGTGGGGAGAGCGAGAGAGAGGGAGAGTGAGGGAGCATGAGTGATACGACACTCCCTGGAGGAGTATGCCTGTTGTAAACAGTTCATAAATATAGCTCTTTTTTCTTCCATAGATTACTGGAGGAATGTGACAGACGGCACAGAGGAACTACAGATAATATACTAGCTCAGCTCAGCAAGGCCACTGGCTGTCATCCATCTATCCATCCATTCTCTCATCCCTCCATCTAACTACCTCTTTGTCTAACCATTAATTTCTTCTTCCCAGGGCTCGTGTCTGCAGTTTCTGTTGGTTTGCTGATGGTTTGAGTCCTTGGGTTGATTTATATAAGAGGTAGGATCTCGGAAATGCACCTCTTTTAGTCAAACTTTTTCCCTGTGTGGCCTCTCACACCTCATATCACCGACTGCATCTTGGTCTTGACAGATATCTGTATCTCGCTCCCTTTTAATAAAGCACCACAGACACTAAAATTAGCTGAGTACGTCGTTAACATATGTTTCTCGAAGGTTGTTGAAAAGAGCCATCAGTGGGGGGTTGATATCACAAGCTTTGGTTTGGAAAAACAATAAATTTTACCTCCTAGATATGCAAGTTAGATTCGAATAAACTAAATGCAACCCAAGATCAACATCATAGGTTAGCATCGTAACCAACTGTATTAGCTAGTGACACCCTAACAAGAGGAGACATAATTATAACGTTACTTCAACAGGACGGCACAGAGGTGTGACGGTTAGCATGTCCGCCTCACAGGAAGAAGGTCCTGGGTTTGAGGCCTGAGATCAGCAAGAGTGTTTCTGTGTGAACTCCCTCTTCTACAGTCCAAAGACATGCACATTATGCTAAGTGGCTGTTTCAAATTGCCCCTAGGTGCGAGTGGTTGTGTGTGCTGGCCCTGTGATGTAGATGTCTGCCTTACAGCAAGAAGGTCCTGGGTTTGAGTCCTAGGCTTGGTGAGGGCATTTGTATGTGAAGTGATGCTTTCGCTGTGCTTGCATGGGTTTTCTTTGGGTACTCCGGTTTCCTCCTTTTGCCCAAAGATATGCACATTAGGCTAATCAGCTGTTTCATATTGCCCCTAGGTTGTGAGTGTGAATGGTTGTGTGATGGTTTGGCGAGCTGTTCAGCATGCACTCCACCTTTGCCCAGAGTTGACTGAGATAGGCTCCAGCCTCCCCGTGACCCTTGAAAGAATTGGTGAATAAATGTTTCTTTAACAAATAAAATGTTTAATTTGTTAAACTTAATAATTGGGCGGCGCAGTGGTTAGCACGTCCGCCTCACAGCAAGAAGGCCTGTGTTCGATTCCTGGGCGTTTCTGTGTGGCGTTCGCATGTACTCCCTGTGCTTTTGTGGGTTTCCTCTGGGTACTTCGGTTTCCTCCCACAGTCCAAAAACATGCACAGTAAGCTAATTCGCTGTTCCAAATTGCCCCAGGTGTGAGTGTAAGTGTGAATGGTTGCAAGTGTGTTGGCCCTGCGATGGCCTGGCGAGCTGTCCAGGGTGTACCCGGCACTCTCCCAGAGTTGGCTGAGATGGGCACCAGCCTCCACTCCTTCCTACTTAGGAATAAGTGGCTTAGAAAATGAACGAATGAATTAACATGACAATAGACAAACCTAATTTTTCCGATGCACACTTTTTCCTTAAGCCCCTGTAACATACGTAGCACAGCAAGTATACTGCAGGTCCATGGGCAACTCCTAGGGCAGTTATGGGTGTGTAGGATGAAACTGACGGTTGTGCAATGGGAAATCCTGGGGCTGCTTGTCTATGGGGTTAAAAAGCGACGGGAAAAGAGAAGCCTCAATATAGCAAAGGAATTCTCTGGGCTTTTATGTCTAAATATAAGGAGAGCTCCGAGTTTGGGTATCTGGTCTGAGTTGGTGAGTTTTACGAACAGTTCTCCGCGTAAATTCCCAGTCTGAGATGGAGCATGTGCTTGTGCTTTTTAAGAACGTCTTCATTTGTGTTTATATTTTTCTGAATTATGTTCATCGAGAGCGTGAGAATCGAACTATGCTAAATCTGCGAGTTAATTTATGAATATTGAACGGTGAAACATAAACATTGAAAGCTTGCATGGGAAGTTGTCTACCATACATTCATTTTTCACGCTTGCTTCTGTAAGCGGTTTTCCTGTGTGTGAAAGTGTCTTCAGAATGTCACTTTCTTCACTACACAAATTCAGTTCATAATGGGGCCATTGAGTTTGTCCAGCTCACCTCACACTTTCCCAGCGACACCTGCATCACTCTGCAAATTGGCAGCCAAGTACGGTTTAATATACTGCTCTGAGAGAACGGCGTAAATCACTCTTTCAGCATGCTAATACCCCCACATCACGCCCCGGGAGCGCCAAGGGCAGCCAACTGCTCTCCCACAGCTCACTTAATCACTTTAGCATAAAGTCACACGTTCCAAAAGCCACCGCCATGAGCACTAAGAGAAGTGACGGCTGGTCATGAAGCTACAATTTAATATCTATCAATAGCTTGACAATGAAACTACTATGCTTGTGTAATGCATTATATCACAAGAGTCCATCAATGACATCATGAGAACACGATGCCAAGTTCAGGGCTTGGTTCTTCTGAATACCAAACATGGTCAAATGAAATGTTTTTAAGTCTTTCTCTTCTTTTGCCTCGTATTTTCAACCTAATTTGGCCGTCTGTACCAAGTTCCACCAGTACCAAGCTCTCCCCTATCAAACAACAACTCTGAGACATGTGACGTCAACCACCATCCCCATCACTTGACACTGCTGTTCATGCAGTATAACACACTCAAAGGAAAGCGATATCCATAGTCCGCATGCATAAGCTCACTGACGCCCATGATTGGCTAGTGTCACTCTGATTAATAGGAAATAGAGAATACATCATCTCTTCCCCTCCTAGAGAGCATGGCCAATTTCACCAACTGACCGCGGCATCATCAGGTTTCAAACTTGCAATTGCGAGATCAAAACAAGAGCACTCGGGGACCGCAAATTTCCGCCATACCCCATATTCATTTATTGGTTATGGGCAGGCCGGAGCCTATCTGAGTCAACTCTGAGTGAAGGCGGGATGTACCCTGAACAGCTCGCCAGTCTACTGCAAAGCCAACACACACATACACACACAACCTTTAGACAGTGGAAGGAAATCCGGAGGAAACCCACACCAGCACTTGGAGAACATGCAAACTTCGAACCCGGAGCCTTCTTGCTGTGATGTGGAAACACTACCCACTATGCCACCATTCCCCTCCCCCCACGTTGTCAGGATTCAAACTTGAACTCTCTCAAAGTTAAGGAATCCTTAAAAAAAATTCCTGTGTCCAGAATTTAATTTGGATCATCTCCAAACTCTAATGGAGCCTTCCTCATTCAAAGCCCCACCTCTGGTAGACATTTTATCAAAATCTGTATATTAGTTTTTGTATAATCATGCTAACAATCAAACAAACCATAAATAAAACACTTACTTCTTTACCAGAGGTAAGTAGTGGCTGTGTTGCACTGTTGCTGATATGTTGCGTGAATCTACAGTCTGGGCTAGAAAGAAATCAGCCACAACCTTTCTTTTTACTATTTTGTACCATATACAGTGTATTTTATTTTCCATTGGTGGTGCTATTGCACCTTGTTCCACCAAAAAAAATAAAAATAAAGATTAGTTTATATGGATGTCATAAAATGAAGCCATAAGCAACATAGTCATAATTATAATTGAAAAAAAGTCAAAAAACGACAACACATTCCAGATTCCAGCCATAACACAAACCTTAAGTAAACAGCTACAAATCATTAGCCTGAAGGATGTTCTGATAATACTTGGCACCTTGAGCTGGCCTTGATGGCAGGCAGGTAAATACACCTGGATATTTCTAGCTGAGAAGGTTATTGTAGATAAACACTGTACCTGATGTCTGACATTAAGTTGGAGGCTGCTGAAGAACTAATGCCAAAGTTTCAGGGCTGACAAAGAGAGCACTGTATACACTGTTTTATACACTGAGGACACACACCAGACATAACATAACTCCAGCGAACACTCGCCGCGCCTACACACTCAATACACTATAAACATAAAGTAAAATTATCTGCAGTATTAGCATTTATTTAATTATATTCTTTTTTCCTGCGAGGTCTCAGAGGTCAGCATGGTTTTGGGTGTTTTCTCCTGTCGACCATGTGCTTGTGATTTTACAGGCTAAAAAGCTCATATGTTTCGATTCCCAGCCCCGCTCATGTCAACCAGGGGGATCGGCAAAGTTGATTGGCCGTGATATAAATCTGTTTCGATGAAGACGAAGGCTCTGGTTGGCTGAACAACATTCTGTGGTTTCACCCCAAGCTGTAGGTTTTGCTCTGTTCAGTTTTCAGGAAAGGTTACGCAGCGAACAGTCCCTCAGGGGCCCCGGTGCTGTTTCCTAATTAGAAGTGGACTGTGTGAGAGTTGTTTTTTGTTTTTTGGGTGTGAAGTTTATTTCAGAAATGGGACAGTGTATCCTGCCCAAACAGACGTGAAGAGTTGGCTTTGATACCAGAACAGGTGCAGAATCCCACAGAGGTCATAGTTTCAGGGTCTTTTTTTAAATTCAATTTAGTTTTTCACCATTTTTTTTTTTTGTGCTAAAAGCAAAACGATCCGAGATTCCACTCGAGGTACGAAGTACTAAAGTACTTATACTCGCTATCTGATTTCCAGTAAGAATGAAGACTAATAGGCATCACTGTGATCTATATAGTATTAGAGCACTTAGCATTTATCACTGGTGGCACAAAAGCAAAGTGGTTATCTGCCTCAAAGCAAGGTCCTGGGTTCGAGTCCTGGACTTGTGTGTTTCTCTGTAGAGTTTGCATGTTCTCCCCATGCTTGTGTGGGTTTCTTCTGGGAATTCTGGTTTCCTCCCACAGTCCAAAGACATGTACATTAGGCTAACTGGCTGTTCCAAATTGCCCGTAGGAGTGAGTGTGACTGTTTGTGTGTGTGTTGGCCCTACAATGGTCTGGCGAGATGTTCAGGGTGTGCCATGCCTTCGCCCAGTGTCGGATGAGATAGGTACCAGCCTCCCTGTGACTCTTGTAAGTGGTTCAGCAAATGAGTGAATGTTTGTTGAATATTCATCACAAAAGTGAAATTAGCTATTAGCTAGCTGTTAGCTAGTGTCTTCCCACATTCCTTCTTCTTTCTGCATTCCCCGCCCCATTTTCTCCCCTAATTTAGCTCTAGCTAGTTCCCACCCATTAAGGAGGCCTTCCTGTCATGACCACTGCCAACCAATGATTAGCGAGGACAAGCACGTGCTTCCTGTGGACACATAATGGCAGCTACCCACATTTTTTCTACAAATATTCAGGGGGAGCATAACACACTTGGAAGGAAGCGCTATCCAACCCCTTGTATGCATGAGCACACAGATGCGCATAATTGGCCAGTGATCACTTTAAGTGACATAAAAGGGAGCGTATGCCACCCCTCACTCCCCGGGCAATTAGCGCCCATGGTCTATCTGGACATGAACTCATGGTAGAAAAATATTGGCTGCTGAGTGGCAAGGTGGCAAGGTTTGCCACTTGGTAGCCCATAGTTTTATTTTTTTAATTTGAAAAATCTACTCCAACTATCACAACGTCTGTGTAGTTGGAAACTTGTAGCACCATTGGGATCCAGGGAAGACCGGATGAATGTGTTTGATTTGAAGGATCCATCCTATGGCTAATATCTTCCATCTTTCTTGTAATCTGAACAACTTTCCAATGGAAGTTTGTTCGCCATCATTCTCTGTCCAGTGTGCTGTGGAAAAACCATGCTAATGCCGTAGACTGAAGTGACATAACCTGTAAAAAAACAAAAACAAGGCACCAATATGTCTTCCTTCTTCTCAGCATGGCTCTTCTCGATGGCTGTTTGGATCATAAGTGGAACTACTTAAAGTCATGATCATCAGGTTTATGGCACGGTAAGAAAGCTTGATCAAGCGAAGACAGCCACAGTGTGACAGCGTGCCAGCCATGAATCATCTACATCAGGTTTTTACAGGAGTGGGACTCATTGGACGGCTTATGGAACTGAAGCAGGATGATGCGATGCTCCAGACTGGCTGGCGTACCTATTGATCGGCAGCGTTTGGTGTTTCTGGTCTTTTGAAACCCGGTGGTTTATTCACTCCTCTCGAGTGTGCCATTGCTTTCTGATTTGTTTCGCCCCTTGTTGCTAAAGAACCGCTGTTTACAGAGGCAGTGCCAGACGCCTGACACTTTTTGTCCATGGCGCTGCGACATCGTCTCTACAATGCAACAAAGTGACAAAATGCCAAGAAAATGACAGACCTCCCTGCATGGCTTTTGTCAGCTAGGAAAAGACTTTTGATCCTTCCAGCGACCTTCATTTAATATCAAACAGACATGCTCGAGGCCGTCCAGTGTGTACACAACTTACGGAGAAATCACATACACTTCACATGTGATTATGTGACCAGTATCTGAAATATAAGTGAGTTTCATTCTTTTCGTGGTCATGGGGGTGGGGGATCCGGAGAATTTTCCAGAGTATTGGCTCTGTGATGGTCTGCCTATCTGTTCAGGGTGTTCCTTCTTTCGCCCAGTGTTGGCTGAGATAGGCTCCAGCCTCGCCGTGACCCTAATTAGGATTAAGAGGTTCAGAAAATGAATGAATGATAAATAATATTAAAAATGATGTTAGAAAAAATTCACTTGTAAGAGAAAAAAACATGAACATGTGAAAAATTTATACATTAAAAACAAACAAACAAACAAACAAAAAAAATCAGTGAAATAAAGATACATGAACTGGATGTGGATAAATATTTTGTAAAATAATACTTAAATATAAATCATGTGACTATTTAGCATGTGATGCTCATTTGAGTGGTGAGTTGAGATGCATTTCGCTCCAGTGTCACCCTGAGGAAGTGGAACGCTGCTGTAATTTATACTGTATGAACAGATGAGACGCTCGTGGGTGAGAGACCAGACTCTCCGGGTTTCGGGATGTTCCATTAGATGGCAGTGTGTTGCAGCTGTACTCAAACTCATGGAAGGTGAAGCGTTAGAGAGATGTGGGAGA
This sequence comes from Tandanus tandanus, assembly GCA_039654325.1. NCBI lineage: Eukaryota > Metazoa > Chordata > Actinopteri > Siluriformes > Plotosidae > Tandanus > Tandanus tandanus. The sequence goes on along the minus strand of JBCNYH010000022.1, from coordinate 33,520,831 downwards.
ACGACCTGCCCCTGGAGCTCCGGAGTCTAATTTATTACTATATATATATATATATTTTTTTTTTTAGTAAAATAAAATGCAAGATTTATTCATCTGGAAATAATAAGGTTTAATTTTAATGTGACAGAAATCAGGTTTTACATCCTTTAAAATTTTTAGGCCTTTTTACAAAAGCCGAGATTATATTAAGACTATAATAAATAGTAAAAGTGGGGCGGTATAGTAGTGTAGTGGTTAGCATGTCCGCTATACAGCAAGAAGGTCCTGGGTTCAAGTCCCGGACTCGGCTCCGGCGTTTCTGTTTGGAGTTTGCATGTTCTCTCCGTGGGTTTCCTCAGGGTACTCAGGTTTCCTCCTACAGTCTAAAGACATGCACATTAATCTAATTGGCTGTTCCAAATCGCCTCTAGGTGGGGTGTGAATGGTTGTGTGTGTGTTGCTCTGCCAAGCTGTTCAGGGTGTTCGCCCAGTGTTGGCTGAGATAGGCTCCAGCCTCCCAATGACCCTAATAGTAGGATTAAGCGGTTCGGCAAATGAGTGAGTGAGTAAATACTGAAGTAAATGTCATGACAGTCTTGTATATCTCATGGCAGCTCTTGAAGTGGAAAGAACTGAACTGGATTTGTGATTAAAACTTAAAAAAAGGAAACACGATGCTTAAGACCTGCTTTCCTCACAGCCGCTAACTCCATCCAGGCCCTCCGGTCATGCTCTTTCAATCTTTGTCCAATCTTCTTCAAACGCGACGGGTGATTCGATAGACGCGCTTGCTAAATAGCTCCATGAGGCCGACCCCCTGATGCCACATCCTGCGATAATGAATTTGCTTCGGATGCAATCTGGCGCAGGTCTGACACCGAAGAGGTCACGCAGGTGAGACAAATGGCAAGATGTGCACTTCAAAAACGTCGACTGGAGATCTCGCTGGAGATCTACACGTCCGCAGGACATGCACGCTGACTTCTACATGAACGAGGACATGAAACGTGCGGCAGATCATCGTCGACTTGTTTTCTTTCAAATGTTTTTCTCATTTAGCTCTTTGTACAAAAAGGAAAAAAAATTACATTCAAATGTGAAACACGGCCCCTTTGATATTTTATCGGATTTGAGGACTCGAATGCAACCAAATCTGGTTCATGTTTGAGGCAGGAACCACATCCCTTTTGCTTCTTAAAGGTTGAGTGAACATTTCAACTAAACACAGTTACTGATTGTGATGGACGTCCTGGGTCTCAACAGTACGGATTACTACTGCTACCAACGTTTTTCAAGTGCAACTAAAGGGCTAAATATGAACCGTGTCCTGGAAGGATCCCCTTCACTCACTCTCTCACTCATCACTCATTCGCTGGACTGCTATTAGAGGTGCGGGTAGGCTGGAGCCTATATCAGCCGATAGGGGTCGGAGGTGGGTTACACTATGAACAGCTCGCCAGACCAGGAACAACACACACACAAACACACACAACCATTCACAATCACACCCACAACTAGGGGCAATTTGGAACAGCCAGTTCTAAAACAGTTCTCAAGCCTAATGTGCATGTCTTTGGACTGCTGGAGGAAACTGGAGTACCCAGAGGAAACCCATGCAAGCACAGGGAGAACATGCAAACTCCACACAGAAACGCCCTCGCCAAGCCCGGGACTCGAACCCAGGACCGTCTTGCTGTGAGGCGGACGTGCCAACCACTACACCAGTTCACTACGTGATCACTCATTGTTATTGTTATTGTAAACACGCAGAACAAAAACAAGATGTAGAGCAGGTGAATACGAGATCCTGGCCTGTGAGCTGGGGTGGTTTCACCAGGAAACCTTTATATTCATCCAAAATGAACTGATGATGAAAATTAAAACACATCAGATATTTATTTATTAAACCCTGGAGCCGTGCTTGATCTGGAAGTTCTTCTGGTCCACCATGTTTGTCAGCCGGCCCAATTCTCTTATGTGTGCATCAGTGGTTGATGAGTGATGAGTAAGGATACACGAGAGCAGCCTTCCTGGAAGAGCTGCACGCTAGCGTATAAGTAAGTAAACCACCCCTTATATGACGTCAGAACGCTTTTACGCAGCAGGTCATCTGCACCGCCGTCATCATCAGCAGTCGCTTCGGAGGAACCGACATCTCATTTGTTTTAAAACACATTTCCTCGATTCCATGCCCTTCACATTGTTTCCTTGCGAGGATGCAATTTAAGGGTTTTGAGACGCACCCCATGACTGTGGCACTGCAACTTGTAACCTCTGGTGGGACACGACTGTTACCCTCTCACCCAAGCAAATCAGTTCAAGAGAGCACCAAGCAACAAATATTTCTCCACAAACAAGCCGCAAGGCTGTGACCTCACGCTTACTGGTGACTTTTCACCTCTGGTTTACGACCTCGCACTTCTGCCAGGGTTTTAACCCCATGCATGTCAGTGCAGTTCACGTCCCAGACTTTTCTCCTTCCTCACGACCTAATGACTTCTACTAGCTTATTAGCTTGGCATTGTTCATGACCCGGCCTTCGTTTATCACCCTAGCATGGCTCTTTGTGGCCTTTTTGCACACTACTGGGAACCACCGCACACCCTCATGCTCAATCGATCGCAGATGTCATTGCATAAACCATGTATCATGAAACGGAGCTTCGCGGATGTAAATGCTAATCTCGGCAGACCGTAAGCCTCCGTCGGCAGGAACGCTTTGGAGCTAGCACTACGCTGAACGCTTTGAAAGCACTGGCACTTTGACACAGCGCATGTTCTCACCAACAAGACTCGAGTCAGATGAAACATGGATCCTCTGATGTTTTTCATGCTCGTGTAACGCACACCGAAATTACAGCGGATTGCTTCCAGAACATTGCTCTTCTTCAGACCCACTAAAAAAGCATGTAGCTCTGCTTAGTACCAAAACATAGCAGCGTATCTGACGGGAATCCGTATACAAGCCCATTTTCAGAAATGTGAGAATTGTGGGTAGGTGTGCGAGCGCGTGGGAGAGAGCTTCGGCGTGAATCGCTTCCAGAAAGCGCGTAATGAAACGCAGATCACCTCAACGCACGGCAAACTAATAAACACGGACAAACACGGCGTCTTGCTCTCGTAATCGAACCTGACGACAAGTGACAGGCCGCCATTAACCTAACGTCCAACCCACTGATGCTCGGCTCAAGAATCACAGGGCCCCCTCGGACCTTCATGGAAGCCATTATCTGCGCCTGCTGGTCCTGAGGGAGAGAAAGGTCAGAGGTCAACTCAAGCATTAGCAGCCTCATTTACATGGCTTCACTTCATATTTCTATTGATCCCCCGCAATTCAGTTAACTCTCCACAAAAATCTAATTGAATATTGTAGAGACACTATTTACATGCGCGCACACACACACACACACACACACACACACACACACACACACACGAGACATCGTTAACTAAAATATACATAAAAAATAAATAAACAAATACTATTAATAAATAATATAATTTATATAAAATAAATTCTTTATTTACATTTTTATGAAAATGGTTTATATGTGTCATATATGTGCTATTATTATATTTGTATATTTATCGTTTTATTATACATTTTATAATTAAAATTTTATTAACATTTTTCATATAATAAAACATAATAATAAATATAAAACACCAAATATTTAAAAAATTAAATATGAAGCATTAATATATTAAATAATATGCTATAAAGTGGTTAGCACATCCGCCTCACAGCAAGAAGGTCCTGGGTTCGAGTCCCGGACTCGGCGAGGGCCTTTCTCTGTGTAGTTTGCACGTTCAACAATGTGCATGCATGGGTTTCCTCTGGGTACTCTGCTTTCCTCTTGCAGTCCAAAAAAGACGCACATTAGGCTACTTAGCTGTTCCAAATTGCCCCTAGGAGTGAGTGTGATGGCCCTGTAATGGCCTGGCAAGCTGTTCACCACTTAATCCTGCTAGGGTTGTGGTGAGGCTGGAGGTTACACCCTGAGCCGCTCACCAGACTATCGCAGGGCCAACACACACAACCATTCGCACTCACACCTAGGGGCAATTTGGAACAGTTAATTAGCCTAATGTGCATCTTTTTGGACTGTTGGACTTTGCCCTGCTGGAGGAAACTGAAGGGAACCCACGCAAGCGTGAAGAGCTTGCTGTGAGGCGGACGTGCTAGCCACTACGCCACCTCCCGCCCAGTGCTCTTGTATTTGAATACATATAACACATAGGTATATGAGATTATCCGTTATACGCCTCTTGGCTGCTCTCTGTTCGCTCCTGAAAGCTTCTAGAATTTTTTCCTGCCTCTAAAATCTTGATAATAATCTAACTGATCACCCTGAACCGTCTCTCTCGCTTATAAGCGTAAAAATCAGTATTAACTGATCTGTGATAAGCCCCAGAGGGACCGCAGCGGATTACGGACAGACTCTGGTGTGATAAGCCTTAAACAAAACATGATGTGTGGTTTATAAAGGACTAAATAAAAAAAATAGAACAGATTTCTAATCCATAGCTCTCTGGGTTCTACTGACGATACCGTACAAACACGGGACGGACACCCTGAGGTTCTCTGATATTTATGTAGAAAGGTGAGAGCAGCACGCCATGTTCGTACGTGACGAAATAGCGCTAACGCTCTAAAATATGGCAGGAAAAGGGCAAAGGGTCTCGGCGGCTGGAATTACAGCTAATCGAAAAGGTGGTTCCGGATCAAGGAATTTGTGAAATAGCAGCCAGACATGTAAACATTGTTCGCTGGAGGTTTTATAGGATTAGTTACTGATGGCGTCACGTATTCATGGTGGGAATCTAGCACATGGTCACATGACTGGAGCCGTGATGATACGCAGACATGTGTTTTTTTGCTAAATAGACACTCTGCATCGTTCATCACGTCCTTTCCCACCCGATGAAACGGATGTGTGGATGGGTTGTGTGTGTGTGTGTGTGTGTGTGTGGTGAGTGTGGTGTGAACTTCCCTCTTGGTTTTTTCAAAGGTCATTCTGTCTGTGCTCAGAGTGTCACAGTCAATAAAAGTTCATTAGAGTTGACAGTGGGTTGAACATTGAGCGGGTTGGAGACATCTCACACACACACACACACACACACACACACACACACACACACACACACCAAGGCACACGCACATTAGTTAATATGTGTTTAGAGGTCATTTAATTCACTTTCATTTACACACAAGTACAGATTTGTGTGTGTGTGTGTGTGTGTGTGGGTGTGTGTGTGTGTGTGTGTGTGTGTGTGTGTGTGTGTGTGTGTGTGTGT
>JBCNYH010000022.1:33481952-33501017 GCA_039654325.1 Tandanus tandanus | reverse complement strand
ATATATATATATATATATATATCTACCACACTAAAACTGTTCCTTTAAGACTCATTTTGTTGTGATGGTTCACATTTTCCGACTGAGGAAAAGAAAGAAATACTAGCATGTAGAGCATCTAGTCAACTAGGGAAAAAAGGAATTTCTCAGAAATGCTGTTAACCAAAATCAGTGCCAGCGGATGACTGGATACACAACACTCACAGATATCTAGGAAAGTTTTCTTTAGTCGTCATTGTCTATTGAGGTACACTGCTCAGAACTGTCTGTTCTGTGATTAAATTGTCTGAATGGTTCCGAGAGCCTCCTGCTGGTGTTGGTCCAGGTGTTGGCGTGAGTAGTGCAGTGGTGACGGAGGCATCATGAAAGGAATCCGGCGTCGAGTTCGGCAGAAATCTCCAGTCATCCATCAAACCGTGACGAGTGCCACTACAGCGCCTGCACCCTGCTGTGGCCCAGCTCCATGATAACGAGACAGCAGCACACCAGATGTGGGGGGGGGTGTGAGCACCTTCGAGCGCATCCGTATAGAAGTTGTGTTGTAAAGCGGATTAGTGTAACGCACGTGTTTGTTAAACAGATGGGTTTATGCTTCCTTTCAGAAGGGGATGAAATTAAACCTGCGCCTGAGAAGTAGGAATGACAACAATTTATTTTATAGGGTCACTAAAGTAGACACTCTCCAGACCATCGCGGGACCAACACCCACAAACACACAACCATTCACACCCACACCTATCAAAAGATTCCTTTACCATATATGGAAGGCGGTCTGACTTTGCTTGGGTGGTTGTGGGTGGTGGTACATGGGGTACCATGGGTGTGAAATGCGAGATTTCTACGGGCTCTATGGAAGTCTGCGTAGCTACTTCGCTCTGGTAAGGGTGTGCTGCGGTTCACTAAGACGCGGTTAAGGCGACCGATTTCCTTTACTGGAATTGTTCAGCCACTATAAGTTTCAGGACATCATTAGGGAAATATTGGTGCATTATAACTTAAGTCATTCCAAAAGTACAAAGAGTGCGCTATGAGCACCACATCCTGGGTCATGTGACCACATTGCATCTTAACAGTTTGTCTGGCATTTAATTAGATACCCAGTGTCATTACCTTTCCCCTGTTCTTTTCAATTATTTATTTATTTATTTATTTATTCATTGCGCACACCCTGTGGTGTGTTTCATTGTGGGTTGGTTTACTGCTGGTCACAGGAAGGTCAGAGACAAAATCAATGAGGAGACTGCAATACAAGGAGAGAGAGAGAGAGAGAGAGAGAGAGAGAGAGAGAGAGAGAGAGATACATCACCAGATTTTTTTTAATGCTTTCTTCATAAGAAATGTTTTCAGGATGTTTTACTTTTCCTCATGAATTCTTAGTGAGACAGTGCAGGACATGGAAATGAGGACCGAGGTGGGGAAAAAAAGAGCGAATTGATCGTAACAGAGATGGAAAGATAGAACAAGGAAAAGAGAGGGAGGCAGAGAGGGAAGGGAACGCATGCCACTGCGCTGCGCTACGCCAGGATACAGATCAGATGGAGGTGGAGGCTTTATTGGAAACATTTGTTGCGCGAAGTAAAATATCACCCATTTCCAATGACATCGTTCGTATTGTGCATGTATTAAATTCTACATACAGAACTAGACAGCAAGAAATTCGTATCTTTCAAATGCTCTCTCACCTACTCATTTGCCAAACCTCTTAATCCTACTAGGGTCACGGGGAGGCTGGACACTATCTCGGCGAAGGTTGTACACCCTGAACAGCTCGCCAGTCTATCGCAGGGCCAACACACATACAACCATTTACTCACACTCACACCTAGGGGCAATTTGGAACAGCCAATTAGCCTACTGTGCATGTTTTTGGACTGTAGGAGGAAACCAGAGTACCCGAAGGAAACCCATGCAAGCACGGGGAGAACATGCAAACTCCACACAGAAACGCCCTCGCCGAGTCTGGGACTCAAACACAGTACCTTCTCCCCCGCTATTTTCTCACCCCACTCAAGTATTGCCTTCCCTATCACACGACCACCAACCAGGGAGGGTCGTAAGCATGCAAACCCTCCCTCACATGCGACGTGCATAGTGAGTGTTCTCTATGTGGCTCTGTTAACACGTCCTCTTATCCAGAAATGAATTCCCAGTCTATTTTGGTGCTGACAGGACAATCCTATTCAGTACGTCCAGTTTTTCGAGATAATGGATGAGTCTTTGTAGGGTTTTTTATTTTTTTTATTTTTTATTTTTTCAATGAAGTTGTCAGCCAGTTGGCTGGCTCATGGTACAACTCGACAGAACCTTGAACTATGGCTCATCATCATAGGAAAGGACCCATGGCCAAAAAGAGAACAACCCGCTGGTCACTATTCATACCTCGTTTTTGAAATTTCACCACGTCGTTCATCACGGCAAATAATTACAGAATGCAACGAGATATTAAAAATGGAGGACGCTAATCCGATCCAGACGTTGCAGTTGTCCGAGAGGTTGATAGAACCTTCCTCCCTCCCCTCGATCTCTTTTTTTCCCCTTTACAATATCCAAGCTTATTTTCCACCGTCCAGCACCATCAACCGTCAACCCAATATAGCAGAAAGGATGTCACTTCAGAGCACCTCAGGGGGGTTTGTTTAATGTTCTTTTTCCCCTCCTCTAAATCCCATCCTCTTCTTACACTTTCTACCCAAGAGAGTGGCTGATATTACAGATTTGCCTCATGGGGTTTTGTTTATGAGCTCTCACAGTGAAATATTAGCACTGCTAGGTGTTAGCCGATAGCTAGAAGATCTTGACAGCCAGCCGAACCCAAACATCTCCCTCCCCAACTCCCCACATGCTTGCATTTTTGGAGAAAAGCTTTTTTTTTTTTTTCCAATAGTCCAAGCACCGCTCAGCTTGACAGCGATATCCCATGGCCATCCCTGCATTCTTAGCATGCTAGCAACACTGATTCGAATCGCTCTTCAATATACAGCAATAACTAGCATTAATAGTGATGTCATGATGTTTGTAGTCCCCCTGTGTACTCAGGAGTGAAGTACAGATCTATTTGTCATTATTATGATTTAAGAGAGCGTTAGATTTGGTTTCAGTCCTGCAATGTACGGTGGAAAATTTTAAATAGACAGCTATACCATAAGGACTGTTGAGGTTCCAGGCAAGAATCAGTGTCTGTCTTTTATAATATGATGTAAACCATTATCCAGCGCAGTGGGAATAGATCATAAATATACTATGTAGCATTTTGGTTTGGTCTTTCAGCTCTTTGTCCTCTCAGATTCTATAGTGTCTGGAAAAAAAATAAACTACAACTTTTTTTTCAGTTGGTTCATCTGCCAGACCCTTAAGCCAGTCCCCAAGAAATTGTTCCAAATCCAGATATTGTTTCCTTGAAAACAGGAAGTCAGAAGATCTTTGTCTTGAAATCCTGGCCTAGTTTACACGGCTTTAATAGCGTTTAGGTTTAGCATGTCCACCTCACAGCAAGAAGGTCCTGGGCTCGAGTCCCGCGCGCGGGTGTTTCTGTGTGGAGTCTGCATGTTCTTCCCGTGCTTGCGTCGGTTTCCTCCAGGTACTCTGGTTTTCTCCAACAGTCCAAAGACATGCACATTAGGCAAACTAGCTGCTCTAGATTGACCTAGGTGTAAGTGTGAGTGTGAATAGTTGAGTATGTGTTGGCACTGCGATGGTGAGCTGTTCAGGGTGTACCCTACCTTCGCTCCGAGTCTGCTAAGGTAGGCTCCAGTTTCCCTGCTATCCTAATAAGATTAAGTGGTTCGGAAAATGGGTGAGTGAGTGAGTGAGTGGGTGGGTGAGTAAATGCACCACAACTCTGTAGAATCTAAACTATAACTTGATAGAAGTTTAGCAAACTAGCTAAATACAGAGTTTTTTCCAAGACAACATTATGGTTGAGGTCAACCATCAACTTATATAATATATAATAAAATTATGTAATGTCCCCTTTAATCTTATCACAGAATCCAACTTTTTTTTTTTTTTTTTTGGGTGGGGGGTCCCCAAGTTTCTCCACAATTTTGCATGGCCAACTACCGCCCATGGAGGGTGAAGGCAAGCACGGGCTTCCTTCAAGACACTGATTGTCAGCCGACCCAACTGTTTTGTATGCATGAGATGAAGTCATGATTGGCTATTTAGCTTATTAGTTTATGTGATGGGAAGAAAGCGTATGCCATCCATCCCCCCCTCTGTGAGAGTTCGGCCAATCAGCTCTCATGGGCTCCCGACCATGGATGGTTGTATGCATCACCGGGGCTCCAACTGGTAAATCTTGGCTGATGGTGGTTTAATTTTTCACTACGTCCCTTGGGTAGCCTAAAGAATCCCATATTTGGTCAAGTATGTGGGGACACTGTATAAAACTGCCCACTTGCAGAAATCCATCCTCCTCAAAATACATACATTCTAACCATGTATTTTTCAGCAAGGCATGATGGGAAAAGGGAACAGTCTGTTGGAAATCACTCATTAAAAAAGCACAAACTATGTTTTCTGCTAACAACTATGAATTCTACTTGCTTCTGTAAGGCAAGACCACATTACGCAGCTTTTTAAAAGAACCCTTGAGGAACCCATCTTGCACCCAACCCCTCCTCCCACCATATCTCCTAATTCCATGTTCAGCACTCTGGCAGCACTGCCACATTTTACTCCATGTGTTCTTTTTGGCCTTCACCTTCACTCCGTCAGCATTTAGAGCCCACATTCTTTCCCCCGAACTTACCCGTTCCAGCATCTCTACTGCACACATACTTTTTTATACTACCCCAAGCCCCCTTTACCCCACCCCCACCCCCCGACTGTGTACGCATTGGCGAGTGTCAGAGGGGAGCACGGTCGGCAGGATATGAACTGACAGCATTTTATGAAGCGTTCTCATAAATGCCACTCAACTTCAAATGGCCCTCCTCCCTGAGCTGGACTGGTGCATCGGTGTGAGGCCTGCTGCCTGTGTCTCTGAATCTGCAAACCCTGTTCTTTCAAATTAAAAAGTTCTGCAAGATAAACACTACATGCACTGCTAAGATGTTTACAGTGTTTCTGCAAGAAGTGTTGGAACATTATGAGCAGAGATGCTTTGCTTTTTTTTTTTATGAGGCTGGAGATGCAGAGACCTCAGGCCCTTATGCAACCCAAGAGCTTCTGGGAGGTCAATCACACCAAGTGTGGGTGTTTATTAGCAATGCTAATAGAAGCTGCAGGGTTTTAGGTGACCTTAGTAACTTTGGAGATACCGAATGTGAAGCTTGAGACTCATGATTCAGATCAATACTGGCTGTGAGAAATAAAAAATAGCATTTACTATCAATAGCATAAGAGAAGGACAATCCTCCCACTTGTACCCCTCATTGTAATTCCCGATCTTTAGCATATACAGGAGGAATACTCGAATACTGGCAAGCTAACTGCTATTTGTTGCAAAAAGAAGGTTTTGTCGGTGCTGTGGTTGTATAAAATTTGTCAACAACTCTGACCAATCAGAATCAAGAACTCAACAGTTCTGGGTGTAACAATACCAGATGTAATTAACATTAACATGTATGATGTTTGTCAGACGCCCTTATCCGTAGTGGCTTACAGTTTTTAACTCATTCACATAACTGAACAGTTGTGGTGAAGGGCCTTGCTCAAGGGCCCAACAGCAGCAGCTTGGTCATACTGGGGCTTGAACCCTTGACTTTCTGATCAGCAACTCAGAACCACGATTGCCCCGGCACTAATTATTCTCATGTACTGTCACCCACTCACTCATTTGCTGAACCACTTAATACTACTAGGGTCGCAGGGAGGTTGGAGCCTATCTCGGCCGACGCTGGCGAAGGCAGAAACCATTGATACTCATTGGGCAAAACCATTCACACTCACATCAACACCTAGGGGCAATTTAGAACAGCCAATTTACCTAATGTGCATGTCTTTGGAGTGTGGGAGGAAACCAGTGTACCGAGTGGAAACCACTGCACCACCGTGCCACCCCACTGTGTAGTCAGTGGTATGTAAATAAAATGGTGGTGTTTGTAGCAGTGATAATTATTAGCATCATTATTTTTGGTTAAAAATGTAGTTCTGATGGCGTACATTGGCAGGATGGTGGTTGGTTGGGGACACCAAACTAATATGACATTGACGTGCCATTTCCTGATTTCAGCCTCCATCCTTGACTACTGATAACTAAACGTGCACTTACATACTCAGAGACGGAGCAGAGTGTTAGATCACCACATTAGATCACCGTGGCTGATACAATTGCATGACGCAGTAAATAAACCCGTGCTACAAGGCACGTCTCGATGAATTCAGAATGTACTATGGGTAGAGTAGTGCATAAAGGGCATGGCGGTGGTCAGGATCACAGGTTAGGTTGTGGGTTTTCGCTTGTTCCATTAACTTTCGGTGACTCTTAAGTGAAGTTTGATTGAATCCAGATCTTTTATTGGTCTGCTGGGGATTAGTCGGATTAACACTTTGTGACCTAAAGAATGGGAATTAGGGTGAAAGCTGGGTCATGAACAAAACAGAGACAGGTGCTACCTCTTCTCCTGTGGTACTTACATGTTTCCCTGTACAGCTCCCTTAAAATTAGATACATGCCAAAATGCTTTTAACCTTGAAAGGAACCACTTCGTTATAGAACAGAAGAGCTCTGGCTTTCTCTTATCAGGAAGGTGATGCCATAGAGTTTCATTATGTGTGTAGGTGTGGACAGTTATATGTGTTCTCAGGACCAGTTCATACATTAGCTCTGATCTGGTCTTGATTATTATTATTATTATTATTATTATTATTATTATTATTATTATTATTATTATTGACTCGCTCAATCATTTGCCGAACCACTTACTCCTAATCTCAGCCGACTCTGGGCAAAGGCAGGGTACGCCGTGAACATCTCAGCAGACCAGAGCAGGGCGAACACACATTTAGAACAGCCACTTAGCCTACTGTGAATGTCTTTGGACTGTCGGAGAAAACCAGAGCACCTGGGGGAAACCCATGCAAGCACACGTAGAACATGCAAACTCCACACAGAAACACCCTCGCCAAGCCCTGGACCTTCTTACTGTGAGGCAGACATGCTAAGGGTGGTTCTTTAACCATCCAAATAATCTTTCAGAAGCCTAAAATACATTAGCTTAGCATGTCTACTATCATTTTGTACAAAAGGGAACATAACAATAAACATATTCTCAATAATAATAACAACGGTGGGACGGTGGCATAGTGGTTAGCACGTCTGCCTCAGAGCAAGAGGGTTCTGGGATCGAGTCCCGGGCTTGGCTCGAGCGTTTCTGTGTGGGGTTTGCATATTCTCCCTGTGCTTGCGTGGCTTTCCTCCGGGTACTCCGGTTTCCTTCTACAGTCTAAAGACATGCACAGTAGACAAACTGGTTCTTCCAGATTGACCCTAGGTGTGAGATAGGCTCCAGCCTCCCCGTTACCCTAGTAGGACATATTTGTTTTAGCGAGAGAGTGAGAGACTAAATTGTTACTTCGACAATGTTTTGTGCTTATTAAAGAGCGTCAGTCTTTAAAAAAAAAAAAAACTAAAGATTTAATCTTTTATATTTTAAAAATGTCCTACTGTTTTTTCTTTACTGAATTAGAAACATCTGTATTCCAACTCTTTTTACTGGGAACCTAGTGTATATATCACTGAGGCACCCCCGGTGTTGAGTCGGTCTGGACAATGTGTCAACACTGTAGCTGGATTTAAGTGTACTTTACGAAGACAGCGATTCATTTTGGAGGATAGGAGACCATTCCATACAGATGTGGTGGGAGGGTCATGTTTAATGGTGCCCTCTCCATCAGGAGGACAGAAGGAGAAAAAATAAACAGAATTATGAGGCGGTTGCTGAGCCGTGCATCTGGAGAAGTGTGTTTGGTGTAAAACTTGGGGTGTGCCTCAAATCAATGCCTAATTCCTCGTGTAGTATATTAAATACCATTGCTAACATCTGTGTAGGGAGCCAGTCAATTAACAGCTGGCTGTGAAAGATGTAGACTGTTTACATGAGATTTAAAGTTGACGGAAATGAATAAATCTTACATGACTTTAAAAAAATGATGTTAGTAAGATGTCATATACATGTAAAGTGAATGAGTCATGTTGGGTAAAATATGCAAATATGAATAAAATCACGTGTAAAACCATTTTATGAAAAAGAATGATGTGGAGAAAAGGAATTTGAATATTAGTGATCATTTGACTAAATGATTGAAAATAATGTGAATTATGTGAAAATAAATTATTTATGTGCAGTAAAGGGATTTGAACATTAAAGAATCAAGTGGGAAAACTGAATATTCCTAACACACTTGTGTCTGCCCACAGGCACTCATGATTGGCTGGGGATCGCCGTGAGTGACAGGGAGAAGAGTCTAGGTCGAGGATGGCTGCGGCATCAACCTGGATTTGAAACTGTGGTCTCCAGGTTGATAGTCTCGCGCCTTGTCGATGCGCCACTTGGCAGCCCCTATCAATTTATTATTGAGTAAAGAATAATTGTTGTGATATTTTTGAGAACCTCTCAAGCATTTTTGATGCAAAAGCTAATGTTGGTTATATCCGTTCACTGTGAGCGAACGCTTCATGGGAATGGTGCTACATGGCGGAACGCCACTTTGCTTAATGTGACATTTATTAAAGTTTTTTTTGCGAGTGGGTGCTGGCTTGCGGCAAAAATACAAATTACAGAGATCATATTGGTGACATTGCTTTCGTCTGTGTGGTTTGGATCTTAAACCAGCCGAATTCTGTCCAGAAGACAGAGACAAAGGCGTAACACAGTGATCCAGTCCAGACTGTAGATCAAGCTTCCTCTTTGGACAGAGTACACACTACAGGGAAAAAGGTGGGGAATATTAATGCAGCTCCTGTTGAACTCTGGGAAATCTGAGGACTGGCACGGGTTGGGTTTTGGGGGTTTTGCGGGTGACTAGGGCGGGGAGGAGAAACCCACTTCCCCTGCTTGTTAAGAGAGCTCATTAAAAGGTATTACACTCTGGACTCTGCGCACGTCACCGCCTGCATCTGTCAATGGGCGTTTTTTTGGTTCTCCAGCATTCTTGTGTCTTTCACTCTCAACCAGATGGCGGTTATACAGCAGTGACAGTGACAAACAGCAGCCACCGTTTTATCATCGAGCACTGGACTAGCTGAAGGAGCATATGTGCTACTCCTAATAAATGTATGGTCTGTCTGGGACTGCGTGTATGTTCATCATCAGAGAACGTAAACAACACCTCGGATTGTTTTAAAAGAACCCTTGAGAACTTCTCTAATCAGTGATTCTCCACGCCGTAACCTGACAATCGTCCTAGCTTGAATTATTCACCATCCCGAGCAAAGAATCTCAACTTTACATGGACTTGTTTTGCAGGTAAATTGGGCATGTTCAAATATTTAGGACGAGGCGCCGGTTAAAACGTATTACCCTTCAAATAAAGCACGATAGAGTCTTGTAAGACCATAATCAAAGCCAGATTTTCACACAGGTTCAACTAATACTAATAACAAGAACTTGATCTTGTCTTTTTTGCTGCTTTTGACTCTTTTCTAACAAATTTCAAGCCTTAAATGGAAAAAAAAATAACCTCAAAAATACTGGTTTAGAGCTTAAAGCCTGTGGATTAACATATGGTGATTGTATTTGAATGCTAACACTGTCAGCGGATTAGCAATGCAACCATGCTAGTCATAACTTGTTTTTCCTTTTTTTTTTTCCCCTCCCTAATTTTTCCCCAGCTAAATTTCCAACAAAGTATTAAATATAATTTATGACATTTAATAAGGGTCAGTTATCATACTGTTAAGAAGTTTGTTTAAAAGCTGTCCTGGCTTTAATCCTTAGCATTAGTTAGCATGTTTCGGGTGGCCCTTAGCTATTAGCGATTCTGCTCTCAGGCTGATATTAAAGTCTGAGATCTGTGTGGTCAGACTACGAAGTGGTGACCCAGGGTTCGTGAGTGTGTGATGCTTGGAGGATTAGCAGCGTCATCATCACCTGGCTCCTTCCTTCAGTGTGAGATTTTGCACACTCGGGCGCTCCAGAGGAATTTGAGCTCTCCACACCGCGCCGTGCATTTGAAAGGACGGAACTGAAGAAGGCGCCTTTCTCAGAAACGTATAGCAAGGAGTGGAACATTCTCGGCAAGTTTCCGAAACGAAAGGCTTGAGGAAGTGTGAGTGATGAGCTCCATTAGACATAAAAGGAAACCTCCACCCTGAAACGCATTAAATATTATTAGATGGAAATATTTATGATGTGTTTAGGGATCCCGGTGCTTATTTATTGCTTGGTGTGCTGTATTTGCGTTCTTTCTGGGAGAAGCTAGTGGTTACGTGCTGCTCTGATTTCACAGTAGGGCGGCATCATTGCTAGCGCAGTCGCAATCAGGATTCATTCAATTCTTCCTTTTTTTTTTTACTTTTCACCATTTACAGGCAGTAGCGATACTGATGGGAAAACAACGCTAATGCTCTACGATGCAGTTGGGCTAAAAAACTACACAAACATGGCTAAGCTTCATAGCGATGCATGGGAAAACGAGCACACATGGTGTACTTTAGAGATGGTACCACTTTTATATGGTGTCAGAAGCATTCATGACCCCCCTTGGGTATTTACGGCGATTTCGGCGATCGCCAAGGATTTCTCAGATCGGCCACCATATTGCTCCTCAGGATCAGTGTTGTTTACAAGTGAATAAATTAGCTTAGTATTAATCTACCTTAAACAACGTGATACCTTTTTCATCATGAAACGTTTTCTACAATGATAAAAGGTCGGCATTTGTACACAGGAAACAAAGAGAATGCAATATAACAACGCAATACTTCCTGGTTTGATTGGTTGCACAAACCGTTCACCCCTACCGCATTTTTACAAAATCCTAAGATAGCTATGCACACAAATGGTGTCCAATGCACCCGAGGCTATATTCGTCTAGCAGAATCCACCGGAAATGGCCGAGGGATGTTAATGTTGCCTTAAGTGGAGATGAAACGGGGGCTGGGCGGCAAGGTCGCGTAGGGGTACCACGTCCGCCTGACAGCAAGAAGTTCTTGGGTTTGAGTCCCAGGCTCGGTGAGGGCATTTCAGTGTAAAGTCTGCATGCTCTCCCTGTGCTTATGTGGGTTTCCTCTGGGTACTCCTGTTTTCTCTCACAGTCCAAAGACATGAACGTTAGGCTAATTGGCTGTTCCAGATTGCCCCTAGGCGTGAGCGTGAATGGTTGTATGCTGGCCCTGCGATGGTCTGGGTGAGTGAGAAATGAGGGCTTAATTCCACTATTAACAGGTACACTAGCATTATGGGTAATGTAGGAAACTGTTAACTACATGGAAAATAGACCAAACAGGTCAAAGGAGAGATTTTTGTTAGCGGTGTTTCTGGCGTTCTCTTTCATTCTGGTTCACCAGGAAGTGGAATATAAACCTGCGTCCCTCAGGCATACGCTCATGCCACATCTTGTCCACTTAGCTCCATGCTACTCTGCTGATAGTTACAGGATAGGATAATTTCGCTCGCTCACACATAGCAAGATGGGAGACTGAGAGAGAAAAACGAAGACGTGCGTACACCAGGATTAGCGTTTCGTCTCTGAGCGCTGTGATCTTCACCCACTCTATCAAGTCCTTACAAACACTTGAGATGAGAACGAATGAAAGGAAAAGGAAAGGCTCGAGAGCAGAGAGTGTGTTAGCCTAATCCGTACATGCGTGCACACACACGCACTGACACACCACACACAGTCACACAGCAGAACTTCTCAGTCGCTCGCTAGCTCGTTGGGAGAGCTGAGAAACTTCCCATGTGTTGTCATTTATAGTGCTATCATGGGTAATAACAGGGAGGATTAGAACGGTTGCCTTTTGATCCCATAATCCCCTGCCTCCCGCTCTCAGATCATCGAAATCCCACAAACTCAGGCAGATTTGCGAAGCATTAGAGGCGAACTGACCCCTCGATCGCAAAGTTTCCGACAAATACAAACCTCTTAGTCATTATCCTCAACAACCACATCTTTAAAGTTCCCTCAGAACACGCCGCTTTAGATCGTTAAAACTAATTATGTACAATATTTAATTATTTATTTTTTGTGTCTTCCTTCTCCTTCCATCGCTAATTGCCAGCTAGCAAACGGCTAAGAACCCTTACTGAACATGAATAATTACATGATTTTTAAGTAAATATAATTAAATAATTAAATATAATTTTTCACATGTAGTACAAAATATTAGTTTTATTTTTCTACATGATTTTTTTATGACTCATTAATCGTATTTTTTCTCACAATTTCTTTTTCTTTCAGTTATTTAAAAAAAAATTTATTTACTTGGAAAAGTACAAACAAAACATGAGGTACAGAAACCAAACCAGAGTCAGATGAACTAAAAGTAACAGCCTGACACACAAAACTGCAACAACAATGACAGAAACATAACGAACGCCGTGCCATAAGAGAGAACTTATACACAAGTGCTCATTATCCCACAACGTGATTCAGCTGGACTTGATTTTTTTCATGGCGTGTCACATGATCATGTGCTGTGCAGTGGCTGCTGGGTATTGTAGTACTCTAATGTTATTGACAGTCGTTGTTGTTTGTTCATTTGTTTGTTAAGAATACATCTATTTACCTATTTGTGTGTATGTTTTTACCACTTAGCAACAACATAAAAACTATCTAGCAACTACCTAGCACGACATTAGCAACCGTCTACCTAACAACTGGAGAGCAGGACCTTAGCAACTCTCTAGCAGCCAATTAGTAACACCTTAAAAGCCACATAGCAATACCTTATAAGCTATTTAGCAACACCTTAGCAACTATCTAGCAAGACCTTAGCAGCTGCCTACCACCACATAGCAACACCCTAACAACCACCTAACAGTACCTTATCACTAACTAACACCATATCAACCACCTAACAACTGTCCAGCAAGACCTTAGCAACTATCTAGCAACCACATAGTAACGCCTTGAAAACCACATAGCAGTACCTTATCAGCCACTTAGCAACACCTTAGCAAACACATAACAACTGTCCAGCAGGACCTTTAGCAACTATCTAGCAAGACGTTAGCAGCTGTCTACCAACCACTAAGCAACACCTTAGCAAAAACATAACGGTACCTTTTCAGCCTCTTAGCAACACTTTAGCAACCACCTTAGAACAGTCCAGCAGGACCTTAGCAACTATCTAGCAACCACATAGCAGTACCTTATCAGCCACTTAGCAACACCTTAGCAACCACCTAACAACCGCCTAGCAACACCTTAGCAAAAACACCTAGCTACATCCTTACATCCATAAAAAAATTCATGATTTTTTTTACACAACAAATTTACATTCTAATGTGATTTTTACACTTGAAACATTTATATTGAATTTTGTAATTTTGTAAAAGTTTAATTTATTTTCAGATGTGATTTATAACCCACAATTTACAATTTAAAGAAAGTGGTGTTGTTTTTGTAAAAATATTTATATAAACATCTAACTGAAATCAGCCATGTAAGGAGAACGAACTATTTTAAACGTAGACTTGAAACCCATAAAATATAAATTTTTAAAATTTTAATTAGCCTCGGATTATTGAAATCCTTCTTACTTGTACCTGCTGGTACATGACAACCCTGACTGCTTACTGCTCCATCGTCATCAACCTGCAGTCGCAAACACATCCTTCACAACATGGCAGCTAATACACACCGCTATGAGATAACGCAAGACTCCACGTGATGGTGGCTGGAGAAGGTTTAAGCCTGTGATGGATGTATCCCAGTGTGTTATAAATCTGTAGACAGGGAAGGATGGATAGCATGAACATTATCAGCACGAGCGCTCATTCCTAAAGAACGCGGCTCGGGGTCGCTGTCTTGTTCCCCGAAGTGCCTGCGGGATTAACATCACGCTCCCATTCCGCCACGTCCCTCTCCTTCCTTCAGCTCGGCTCATCCCCTGGTCATTTTTCCTCCCCGCCACGAGCAAGCACACCATGAAGATCAGAGCTGGCGGTGTTTTGGTGCTAGCGATGGGGAGGAATTCAGAGGGAGAGAGAAAGAAAGAAAGCAATTTACAGGAAAGGAAGTTGGCACGTGTGTGAACAGCGGAACTAATTAATGAACAGGGCTCCGGTTTTGTAGGGCAGCCAAAGTACTACAGAGGGGAAAAAAAAAAAGAATGAAGAGAGCAAAACAGAGACTGCGGTGTAATTATAGCCTCCTGTAGAAGAAGAAAAGCAATAAAATCGTAGATGAAGAAAGTAACTAAAGCCAAATGTGTTCATTTCTTACTTTCTTTTTTAACTGGGATTTTTTTTTCTGCTTTTCTTCACCTGCAGTTTAATGTAGCACAGAACCGCTCGCCAAACAGCACTTTCCGAAAAAAAACTAAATTGGGCTTTTAAGGTACAAGAGATCTGTGTTTTTTAAGTGTTTTCACATTTCAGTCCACACCGAAGCCTCAATTTGAAGGCTCGTAATCGCAATTTTGCTTTCATGGAGAAGAATTCCTTCTGGATCGATTACACTATTCCAAACATCACTTTGGTGGATACAAGTAATCACCAAGTCCATTCATTCATTCATTCTTTTTCCCGAAATGCTTTGTCTTACTAGGGTCGGAGGTTGGTGACTATCTCTGCCGAGGCGGGTACACCCTGAACAGCTCGCCAATCCATCACAGGGCAATACGCCGACAACCATTCATGCTCACGCTCACACCTAGGGGCAATTTGGAACAGCCAGTCAGCCTTATGCACATGTCTCTGGATTGTGGGAGGAAACTGGCTTACCTGGAAGAAACCCACGCAAGCACAGGGGCTTTCTTTCGGCGACTTTCTTTCACGGAGCCCAGGACTTTCTTCTTGTGTGAGGTGGGCGTGCTAACCACTACACCACCATGCCCTAATTGCATTCAGATTATTGAAGATTAAAAAATATATCTAGGTTATAGTACAATACTTTGCAGGAGAGCCGGTTAGCACAGAGCTAGCTGGTTAGCTGAAGGCCTGTTCCTGTAGCAGTCCAATAAAGTTTGGTGGGAATAAAGTATCTAATTCTTGAAAAAAAAAAAAAAAAAACTTCTTACTATCAAATACTTTAATTCTATATTTTGTTGCTCTTCGTGGAATTAGTCTAGAGTGAAGAAACAGGTGTTAGTGGCACTTTCGGTTTGTTAGCGCAACTAGCTAGCGGTAGTAGCTAGCAAAACTTTCATTTTTGGTCAAACCTGGAAAGATCCTGTGGAGACGGAAGGCCTATTTTTTACAACAACAAGCCAAAAAAGTCACGTTTGGTGGGGTGTAAAAAGGGGAACGTAGGATTCTTGGGTTAAATAAAGTAGAAATAAAGGCTTAGAACCAGCTTTTAGCTTAGAACGAGTCACGGCTGTTTCCTTTTTTTTCTATGGTGATGTTTGATGTAATAGTATATGAGCTGATATCCTAGGAGTATATTAGCCAATCAGAGTGTGCAATTGCAAATATCTAGTGACCTAGAATAAGTTAATATGTGTAAGTAGTTGCTGTATCTATGCAGAAGTTTTTTAGACCAATGGGATTTCCAACACAAGTCCATGCTGGTTTATGCAGTTGAATGATGATTTGGTGCTGGATTTCCTCATCCACCAATTCTCAGTCATTTTCCAGTCCGTTCAGTCCTTAATGGGGTCGCGAGGGAGGGGGGGGGGGTTGGTGTCTATGCCAGCTGACACTGGACGAAAGTGGGGGCACACCCCAAACAGCTTGTTTGTCTGCAACAGCCAATTAGCCTAAAGTGCATATATTTGGACTGTAGGAGGAAACCAGAGTACACGGAGGAAACCCATGCAAGCACAGGGAGACATGCAAACTCCGCCCTCATCAGCCAATGACTACCGAAAAAAATAATGAAAGCAAACTCTGTGTCCTTAGTAGAAATGTAGCTTTTAAATCTTTTCTTCCTTAAAAGAATTCAACCGCACTGCCATTCCTTTGCATTTCATCAGTTGCATTCACTCAGAGGATCTTGATGGCTGCTTGCTTGCAACCATATGTCAAGCCATTTAATTTGTCCTTAAAGGGATTTTTCTTTCCTTTTTTGATCATAACACATTGTGATTGGTTTTGTAAACACTTTGAGCTTGAGATTCCTGACCCTCAGGGGAAAATAAGGGGGGTTTCTGGAGGGCCTCCAAAACAGGAAGTGGTGCTGAGGTTAAAATTGGGGGGGAGCCCAGAAGAAAATGTAGCAGCTGTAAAACCCACGCTGGGTTCTCGAATACCTTTCTGATGGATTTATATTCTTCAGATGAGGGTAGAAAAGAAAGACGGGGTTGAGACGAGAGTGGAAGGCAGGGCATGTTGTATTTACTTTAGATTCTGAGATGTGGCTCGTTTTTAAGCTTGAGCTCCAAATGCCACAGGGTAGCCATGAAAAAAAATAATAATAAAAATACCGACGTCAATAAAAGTGAGGCCGATTCACGGCGATGCTGATTCCGTAGCTGAATTCTGGGTTACTTTTAATGGCAGGAAGTTTTTAACAGAGGGTCATGTACTGAACCATGAGCTGGGGTCACAACCTCAGCTTCACCACCAAGCACGCCGTTGCTGTCTCCATATATAAAGGGATGCAAGTTCTTTTTATCCACCAGAGGAACCATTTACGCCCCATTCCCATTCGCAACACTGCGCGTGGCCTCGCATACAGGGGTCCTCTGTGTTCTCCAGCTCCAGAATATTTAGTACAGGACGATGGGTGGGTGGGGATAAGTAACGTGTGAACTACAACTCAATCTCATTAGCTTGGTGCACCGGAGCAGTCTGTTATTTATTCTCAAAGATTCCTGCATTTCAGCACCCTGCACGTCCTCTCTCTCTCAGAGCTCCCCCAGAGCTTCAAATATATCAGAGGTCTCGGGTAAGATTAGCGTAAAAGTTTTCCAGTCTTTAATGGACGGGACAGCAGGCTCAAAGCCTTGCTAGCCACATCCTTTTTATACAATACGCTATAGTATTCTTATACAGCATGTGAGGGCAGGCGGCACAGTAGTGTAGTAGTTAGCATGTCCGCCTCACTGCTGGAAGTCCAGGGTTCGGCGAGGGCGTTTCTGTGTAGACAGTGCATGTCCTTCCAGTGCTTGCATGGGTTTCCTCCAGGTACTCTGGTTTCCTCCAACAGTCCAAAGGCATGCACATTAGGCTAATTGGCTGTTCCAAATTGCCCCTAGGTGTGAGTGTGGGTGTGAATGGTTGAACGTGCCATGGTCTGGCGAGCTGTTCAGGGCACACCCCGCCTTCGCCCAATGATGGTTGAGATAGGCTCCAGCCTCCCTCCGACCCTAGTAGGATTAAGCAGCAAATGAGTGAGTGAGAGTGAATGGACAGTTTTTTTTCATAATCACCCAGTGACATTTAACCCCTACATCGTATTTCTTGTAAAGAATTTGGGGTTATCGTGCAATGATGTGGATTTGACCACTGCCCATTCTAATGCCTTTTTATTCCAAGCTCGACCATTTTATCAAGTCGTTCCTTTCCCACCACAATTACGGACGTGTCCCTCATTCACGCTGATGGATAGCCTGTGGCTAAACACCACTTTTACTCAAAGTGCAGGCTCAGTGGGTGAGCTCTCCGAGGCCAGACTAAACACTGGGTAAGCGCAGACGCTCTAAGAGTCAATTTAGCATAAGTACACTCAGTATCCTTCTCATGAATGCAACACCAATCACAGATAAGGTCTCAACCAACACTAACTGTTTATCTTGGGATGTCCAAGGGTTTCATTATAGCAGTGACTCAAATAGTATGCTGCTTTAGCCACGTTTACTGTGTTCATGCCGTGAAATTCCTATTAACTCCATGACTATTACAACCCAGTAATCAATAAGTGCTTGCCTGTTGCTATTTTCTAGGAATTCAGGTTCTAGCTAGGCAGGATTCATATTTATCCCGTGTTTTTGATCTAGCGTTGTCCGGAGAAGACTGCATAGGACACCAGAACTTAAAGACGGCTAGCCAGTAAACTGAACCGGAGTGAAAGCATTTAAGAAGCCACATGGTGAAGCACACCAAGCCAGTGTTCTGGTTTAATGTTTCTTAAAGAATGTAGTGTGTTCTCTGGCCTTAACTCATGAGCTGTAGCCTTTCTGGGCTTTAATGGATTCCTCAGGTACCCAGAAAACAGGCACATAAAATGTATCTTTCCGGCAAGCCATTGGGTTTGACCCTGGCCTGACCGTGCAGCTCTCTGTGATTCATGGGATTACAGGGGTGATACAGTCAATTCCAGAAATTCCTGCACGAACGTACTTAGCCTTGACCCAACACCTGATATGTACGTATCACAGAACACGGGAACACTATAAATTACAATGTGTGTGTTTTCATTTATGGATACATAGCTCCATTCATAAAGCGTCGTCCAGTCCGGTTTTAAAAAGGACACGCCAACCCCACTACACACCTTTTTCCTATTGAATAATACTTTGATTTTGTGGCTCCTCAGAAAATATCACTAACAACAAATGGAACTGAAATCGTAAATGATGCGAACTTCATTTGACTGCTCAAATTTGATTGGCTGTTAGATCTTGTGATGTAACAACTGTAATTTGCCTTTCCATGATCAATACCGACTCAGATGATCTTTTTCCTAATGACATTGTTCAACATTTACGGAAGGAGTCTTCAGTCTCTCACTTCTTTCATGTTTAACCTGAAGATTACCGTTACAGCATTTTGTTTGGTTTGTTAACATAAAGAAAAAGAAAAACGAGAGATTGGTAAGTGAAAACCTGGTAAAGTTCTGTGGTATAGGATACTAAACTACTTAAATAAATAGTCAGAAGACACAGAGCTACTGAAAGGAACAGTTGGAGGACACTAAAGTACTGAAAGGAAGAGTTGGAGGACACTAAAGTACTGAAAGAACAGTTGGAGGACACTAAAGTACTGAAAGGAAGAGTTGGAGGACACTAAAGTACTGAAAGGACGAGTTGGAGGACACTAAAGTACTGAAAGAACAGTTGGAGGACACTAA
>JBCNYH010000022.1:33456377-33473767 GCA_039654325.1 Tandanus tandanus | reverse complement strand
GGGGTGGGGTGGATGTAAGCAGCGTTGTGTATGGTTTTTTGTCTTATATATATGTGTACACACACACACACACACACACACACACACACACACACACACACACACACACACACACACGACTACTCCAATGACACGCTGGTGTGAGATGAAGAATGTTGGACAGGTGAGCGGAGAGTCGGATCAGACAGGCCGTAAGATTCCCGCTGGGTTGTGAACTTGACCCGACCTTGTCCCAGGTCAGCGTTGGATCACGCCTAAAATCTGTGACAGCGCCAGACTCCTGACCTCCGTCACCTCACCTCCGTCAAACACTGATTCTGTCTTCTCTTCCGCTCCCTCACTCATCTTTCATAAACACAGTGGCACTCTATCGCTCTTAGATTGACCTCTTAACCACACACACACACACACACACACACACACACACACACACACACACACAGCATGTTTTCCAAGCCTCCCGTCTATCGTGTGTCTGGAATCCGTCTGTTTCTGCCCGTAAAGCCGTGTTCACGCCGAGGCCCATATGAACCTATTTCTACCATTAAAGTGGAATCAGGCCATGCATACACACTCACACTCACACACACTCTCTCTCACACACACACACACACACACACACACGCACACACACACACAAACAAACACACAATCTATTTACTAGGCTAAAAACACTCACCAACCTGTTCACACATACGCTTTTCTTCCTTTCCTGAATCTTGAAGAGAATTTGTTGTTATGAGCAATACACATGCATCACCACAAGGGGCTCCACCAGCAATATTCATTCATTCATTCATTCAACTGCTTAATTCTACCAGGGTCGCATGGAGGCTGGGTCTGATCTCAGGCGGCTCTGAGCGAAGGCAGGGTACACCCCGAACAGCTCGCCAGTCCATCACAGGGCAACGCACACACAACCATTCACACTCCTACGGGCAATTTGGAACATCCAGTTAGCCTAATGTGTATGTCTTTGGACTTTCGGAGGAAACCCACGCAAGCGCAGAGAGAACATGCAAACACCCTCGCCGAGCCCAGGACTCGAACCCACAACCTTCTTGCTGTGAGACGGATGTGCTAACCACTACACCACTGCACCGCCCCTGAAAGCATCCGATTCTTTTAAAAACCTCCCACCGTCGTTGTGATAGTTATCATGGATTGCGTCTCAAATCGAAAACTCACCCCACACTGAAAGCTATTTCCTATTCTAGAAGATTCTAGACCGGTCCTCCGTAACCAGACGTTTCATGCATTTATGCCACGAGAGGTTTTGAAAACTCAAGGACTAGGTGTAATAGGAAACCTGGCTGGTGTTGGTAATGAGTAACGGTCTGGAACAGTACAAGTGCATGTGTATGTGATTTGAGACCTGACGTTAGGTTGTTTATTCAGTCTCATGTGGTGCTACATATTTGTGTTGGTATTGCACCACCGTTGCGGATATGTCATGATCATTTCTGAGAACGCGCGCAAGGGGCGCTCCAAAGAACCCCAGGAGATCCACGGCAGAGATTTCTGTACAAGTAAAACGTTAAACAGCGACCCCGCATGAGCGTTTACACACGTGTTGCTTTATTTTGCAATGACTACGTGATTCAGGTGTTTTTTTTTTTTGTTTTTTTTTTTGCTTAGTAGTTATGAAGTTACTGGAATATTTTAGTGAAGAGAATCCTACTGCATCAACAGAATATTTCTAGATCAGGTCATTCACTCACTCAGTCATTTGCCAAAACGCTCACTCCTTCCAGTGTCACAGGGAGGCTGGGGCCCATCTCAGCCGACACGGCGGAGGCGGGGTACACCCCGAACAGTTCGCCAGTCCGTCGCAGGTCCAACACACACACACACACACACACACGACTCAACCTTACACCTTTGGAGCAGCCAATTAGCCTAATGTGCATGTCTTTGGACTGTCGGAGGAAACCAGAGTACCAGGAGGAAAACCACGCAAGCACGGAAAAAAACATGCAAACTCCACACACACAGAAACGACCTCGCCGAGCCCAGGACTCAAACCCAGGACCTTCTTGCTGGGAGGCTAACGTGCTAACCATTACAACACCTTGCTAGCTTAAGCAATGTTTATATTTATATATTAGGTTGCACAACAGGTATACAGGACACTAAATTGATTAAATTCCCGGCAGAGTTGTGGGCATGTTATACAAAACTCACCTATCGTGTGACGGAAAATGACAACGTAGACCCCTGTCATGGAGTTTTTAACCATTTTTTTTCATCCTGAAGGTATTTGTTGATGACAGGTTCATTTACTAGATCTGTTGTGCGATGCCTTACGACGTCCTATGGCTATGTTACGATAAATATACGAATTTCATACGCTTTTTTTGATCATTTGATACGCTTAGAATTGTACAGTTTTCATACAGTAGTCCTATAGTTACTTAGTGTTGGTTCAGCTGTAAAAGGAATATCGTACGCCGATTTTTTTTTTTTGTCTTGTAGCAACCGTATCACTTTTGTATAAACATCGTACGATTTGACGTACAGGCCTATTTTCCCAGTGAAAGCTACATGTACAACAAATATTTTATACGTGAATGCAACTACGCAGCTTTCAAATCCACCTCACCCAAACCTACGAAAGTCCCTGTGTCGGAGCGCCGTTAAATGTGTACTAAATAAATAAATAAATAAATAAATAAATCACAGGTTATTTGTAAAAAGGGTTTTATTGGCTGTATTTAGAATCGGAATGTTCACTTTTTTCACAATGCTAAACTTTTGATCAGAGTCCCAGAAAATGCCAGAAATGCATCTCTTTAGACAGAAATGTAATTACTGATCAACTCGTATCGACCCAGTTTTCCCATTAACCAGATTACCTGAGTGCTTCTGATTTTATTTTTATGGACATCTAATTTTCTGCGGTCGTCTGACTGGTTTATTCACGTAAACGTACCTAATGTTTCGGAGACATCAAATATGAAACTGTGCTTTTTTCTGAAAGTCAGAACTGCCAGACCTCTTTATATATGATCACGACCACCTGTCGCTAAACAGCGCCTTCGCCAAAAGCCGTCTATCCTTATGCACGAACTGGATTTCATCACTCAAACCCGTCGCCGCGCCATCGATAAAATGATAAATTCGTTGTTGAGGTTCTGGCGCGCGGAGCTTTATGGGAGATGCAACGCGTCAAACGTGAGCCAAGTGAAATCAGCCTTAAAGCAAAGTCCTGTTTGGTCTGATGGGAAATATCCTGGCTCGGGGAGAAGACCAGAATCTTCAAGGACGCTATGTTCTCTAAATAAATGGCAGCTGATGCAAATGCGGTTTAAATTAGCCAATGACGTACAGCCTCATCATGTCTTCAGTCATGACTGAATCTCACTCATTCTTTTGCAGAACCTGGTATTTGGGTCGCGGGGAACCTGGAGCCTAAGTCGGCCGTCACTGGGCGAAAGCAGGGTACACCCTGAACAGTTTGCCAGGCCATCACAGACACACACACAACCATTCACACTCACACTCACACCTAGGGGCAATTTGAAATAGCCAATTAACCTGATGTGCATGGCTTTGGATTGTCGGAGGAAACCAGTGTACCCGGAGGAAACCCTGGACTCTGACCAACATGTGGATTTTGGTTTTTGACGTTCTTTTTTTAGCGATCGTTCTTCGCACTTAGAAGGTTAAAAAAAGATCACCGCTTAGCATTAACACGTTAGCTTTATTAGCGTGTATAAATAGCCTAATTCTGCATAGAGGTTATCAATACAGCAGGATATGAAGCTATTTTAAAGTAAAGATTTTATAACAAAGAATCTTTTTGGTCATTTATCCCATGTGGAAACTGTCCATCCCTTCATAATATTCTTAGGAGAAGCAACCAACCAACAAGCAACCTAATTCATATCATCGGGGCAGGAAAAATCCCATCGCAAGTTAATTTGCTGGGTAAAATAACTGGCTGGAGTTTTTTCCTCTAGCATTAGCAACTTTAAACTTATTATACATCTCTTATAAATCTTTAAAGCCTCAGCGTTGCCCAGATAAATAAAGAATAAAACACTTGGGACGGTGCTTATTGAATGAGGGGAGTGATGAAGCGGTGTAACTGTGACCATTATTTTCCAATAATGGAAGTATTTTATTTCTTTTATTACGGACATTACAAGTAGATTCCAAGTTTTATTTACAAATAAAGGCAGATTATACCTTTTCTCTATTCTTAGTTACGTTGGGAGGCATGGTGGTGTAGTAGTTCAAACCATCTGGCTGACTTAGGTGTGGAGTTTGCATGTTCTCACTGTGCCTGCATGTTTCCTCTGGGTACTCCAGTTTCCTCCCACAGTCCAAAGACATTTAGTCAACTCACTCATTCAGTTCCTTCCTGTTATCTTGAAATTACTAAGATAAAGAGATACAGTTTGGCATGATGGAAAATCTCTCTGACTGTTACACTGCACTGACACTGGAGACTCCTTCCATAAATATTGCATAACTAAAACATCTTTCATTTCATCGTAAACCAATCGAAACCTATCGCAGCAATAGTTGTGGTTGTTCAGCCGTTATCATAGAAGCAATGGTACTTAGAATGTGCGAGAGATGGACCCCTTCGGACCGGTCAGAATTGAGAATTCAACAGGGATCAAGAAAACAAAAGCTGAAGCGTTTCCAATTTGAGTGTAAACTAGAAACAGTGTGCAAAGCTCTGCGGCTGGGACGTTCCAGGGCGGTTGAAAAAAAATTCAAGGCTGTTACTTTTCCAAGATTATGCAACCAGCCGCAGTCATAATTTGCTCAGAAAAAGCACAACGTAAGTATCATTAGCAGTTGTGGAGATATTCAAATAGAATTTTCCATAGCAACAGTTGTTTACCCTAACAACCAGACCCACACTGTCTGAAAGACCTTTAAAATAACATTATTATGAGCATCAACATCACGTCTCTATCATAAGCAGTTGTGGACATATTTAAAAAAAGATTCTGCAGCAAGCATGGTTACCATAGCAACCAAACCCGATTTTTCTAAAAGCCTGTACAAAGACCTTTCATGTGAACCTAGTATCAAGTCTATGTCATAAGTATTTGTTGAGATGCAAGTTGACTGAACAAAGATCATGGTGAGACTTCGTGACAGACGGAGAGACAGAGGGAGACGGAGTCCGACCCCCAAGTGTACCGATACGTGGTCTTGCCATTACATGAGACATCCTCCGATTACTACGCCCTATATGACTGCCAGATGACGTATGTCATGCAGAATTAAGTTCTCTTAGCATGGATGCTACAACGTGTTTATTTGTTTGACCAGTAAAACCATGTACGAGTGTAATGTTTTTGAGTGAGACGTATTAAAACGACGTGCCCGTATATTGTTTTCAAACCTATAATCCAAATTGCTCAATAAGCCAAAGTTGAGTAGAGTTTTGTGAAATATCTGCAAAGAAAGGATACAAGTGATGAAGGTTTCATCTGGGGAGGAAGAGGATCATGTGCAAAGCCAACCAGTTAACGGAGTGAATTAAAACGTTCCAGTGAGCGTATGAAATGCATGTGAAGTTAATTAACCCCTCGTGACACTGCCTTTGGGAGCCATTCTTTAACTTTTAATTACGTTCATCACAATCATAATCCTCTCAATCTGTCTGTATGTGTATGTTATGAGCAGGTGTGTTTCCTGATCAGCCGGACATCTATAATTAGCTGCTCTTCTACTCGGATAAGGCTTTCCAACTGCAACTCTACTCCGAAATGATGAGTTCTTTTATTACATATTTATGAGGATTACGCTGAAACATCACGGTTTCCATCTTATGAGCCGAACGCGTTCTGTTCTCCACATCTTTCCAACCCAAAGTTTAGAGGAAATCAAGTATAAATCAGGTCCCAAAATCCAACTTCCTGGATTCAGTGATATCTGGTGCAAATGTATAAAATTAGTGTATAAACTTGCGTCTGAGTGACATCTTAACTGCACCAATAGATACCATTGTTGACCCTACAGCACCGAACCAATCACATGGGTAAAATTTTCATATCTGAAAGAACATAAAATAAGCTTTCAATTGATGCATATCTTCTTTTACTACGACACAGTACAACCGAGATATGAACATGTTCATGTACATGGTTCATGTATTCCCTCATTAAATGCAAATTTTGATGCATATACAGCAGAATTTTCTTTTTATTTACATGTAAAGTCTAGCTTTTTTCCTAGAGGTTTATGCAAAAATCTTCAAAATTGATCATTTTGACCCACTGATGCATTAATCCGCTTAATTTCAAAACACAAAACTGCGAATTTTATCTGGTTTGCTGCTGGAGGATCACAGTTTACATGAGGTTACATAACTGCATTTTAGATTAGGTCTATTCAGAAAGATGTTGTTTTGTATCCCAAGCAACGATAGCAGTAGAATATAATCTAAGCAGTTGATTCTACCCCACGACCCCCTAGCTTGCCCCCCTCTCCCAATGATCTTTATTTCCACAAAAATTCTCATGAGCCAGAATAAAAAATATAAATAAACCCTGCAGTATTTTAAATTACACCTGGGTGTTTTTAAGCATTTTACTTTAATCCCGACTGGTGAATTTAACGAAAAGCAGGTTTTGGAAAACCTTTGTATTAATATTTCATTTTGGCTTCAAACTACATGTCAAAAACAAGAGATTAGTTTTAAAGCAAAATGATCTTTTTACATATTTGCAAGAGCACTGGAAGTGAGTTTATTGATATTGGAGCTGATCAGTAAGGCGCCTTTTGGGAAAACTCTTCACTATGGGCCAAAAAATGGAGAAAAATTGGAGTACGGACCACAGCATGGATCAGACCTCCAAATACGAAGGACAAATTCGTCAAGAAATTGCCTTTATTTGTAATGAAAGGGTTCTTTCAATCATCGATTTTCTCCATAATGCTAAAACCAGTGTGTTCACTGGGTAACTGACGGGTCACTGGCGCTACTCTGACGACGTTTCTGAGTTCATTATGTTGTGGTTCATGTGCTGCCTTTTTTTTTCTTTTCTTTTTCTTTTTTTTTTTTTTTTGGTGCTGTAATTCAATCCAGCTGCATGTTTTGTTTTCTCGTCCCAATATAGGGGCGATGAACGCGGATCCTTTGATTCCATCATGAAATATGAAAAGCAATGTATTTTCAGGAGCACAAGTTTATTATAAATAATAAGACACACACCATATTCCCACGCTACAGACAATAAGACAGTGGGTGTGAATATATACACAGGCTTAGGGAGATGATGGAGCATCGAAGACGTCTCTGAGACGTAGAACTGAGTGGAGGAGGACGTTCTCAGAGTATTTGCATTTGTACAGTATGTTGGAGTCAGGTATAGGGGGCATACACGTGTGGATGTGATGGCATTACCTCGTGTCCGTGTGTGTGTGTGTGTGTGTGTGTGTGTGTGTGTGTGTGTGTGTGTGAGAGAGAGAGAGAGAGAGTGGTATAAAAGGTGTAATACAGGATCTGCTGTATTTCATCAACTGGATAAAGCCCTCACGGGAGCTCTAATGGATGATACGGTGTAATCTCCCCACCTGCAGCTACACACTCAGCTGATCCACATAGCCTCGGGAGATTGTGTCGAGAACTTTACAGCCAGCCTTAGCTTTATCCTTTCCTCTAGCTTCCCAACACACACACACACACACACACACACACGCACACACACCCACACACCCACACACACACACTGCTGAGCTGGTTATCACTTCACAGGCCTTCAGTTTTATAATGATTAAATAGATAATAAACACAGCAGTGGACCTGCAGTGAGAGAATAATCTCATGAAATTCAGGACTGCTGTGCAACCGAAAGCGCTATTACATTTTTTTTTTCCCTAATTAGCAATTTTCTGTACCGCCCGCAAGGTAAATTGCAATTACCTGTAAATTATCCACAAGCCTTGTTTTTCTTATAAACAACAGTGATATTGTATGCAATTATTCTTCACTGCCTTATTACTATCAAAATTTAACAGGTAAAATAAGAGCATTCAAAGAGCGCAAACCTCCGCCAAGCTGCAAAACCCCCCTAGACAAAACAGAAAGTACACGACACCCTGTGCTGGGCCCGTTTACACAGTTCCAAAAAACACCTTCTGCCTCACAACATTGGAAATTCCTTGGATCCTGTATAAGTACGTGCCGGTAATTACACACAGGTGAAACTCATCAACATGTTACCTGCTGGTTCTACCTGACTCCTCTCTGCCTGCAGAGGGTGCTCGATCACGGCCTCACTGCTACACTTTCATAGCTAAGTGTTAGCTTGCTAAAATAGCCATGAACATTAATAGAGTTAATACTTATTTTTAGGGACGGTGGTGGTAATAGTATTAGAATAGTACTTCCATCTAATCATCATAAAGTTCATCATAATTTGCAGCTCTGACTTTCTGAGCTTCTCATTCCACAGTATTTATTCAGTATGTAATGTGCATTCAGTTTTCTGACTCTGGTCTTCCAGCATTCTGAAAAAACAAGAGGATTTTAATAAGTTTTTCCTAACCTACACACAGGTGTAGACAATCACTCGTTACCCGCTCATTCAACTCAGTGGCCCCAAATATTCTATGAGTCCATTAATTCACCGATGCAGCAGAGTCAGGAGTCAATTCAGGAGTTGATACATTCATGGAACGTATGCATGGTACATACACTTCCACTCAAATTTACTTTTAGTGCTTTTCATATAGTATATAATCCTGTACATTGTTCTTTCTGTGACAATTATA
The DNA here is from genome assembly GCA_039654325.1 of Tandanus tandanus. Classification (NCBI taxonomy): domain Eukaryota; kingdom Metazoa; phylum Chordata; class Actinopteri; order Siluriformes; family Plotosidae; genus Tandanus; species Tandanus tandanus. Next base: position 33,465,022 of record JBCNYH010000022.1, on the reverse strand, counting down.
ATAACATCTGGCTATATAAAAGTTCAGAGAACAAAAAAAAAACATCCCCAATGAACAATCTGAAAAATGCTTTCAAATATAAAAATGCTTTTGTCGGTGTAATTCAGTCCAGGGATACATTTATACTGGGAAAACAGCCCATGTAGAAAGTCTCCGGAGTGATCGCGGCCTTCACTCAGGTTTCAGCCGAGCCTCATGATCGAGCTCCAGATCCTGGTGCTCGGGCATCCTGAGCCGACACAAATGAAAACAGACAAGGAAAAGTGTAAAAGGAAAGTACACACGTAAGCACACATGCACACAATCCAGCATTTTGGGTGATGAAATAAAATCCCACTCTCTACAGACTCCCGACTTTGGGCCATGTGTTGGATGTGAAACATTCCAGAGGTGTGGAAGTGTTCCTGCGGGAAACTTGATCTGCGTTCGTGTGCAAAGGCACAGCCGCACGTTGTCCCGTACAGGAGTTCGAAGCTGTTTACTATGCTGCACAGTTAAACACGCTTGATTGCTGTGTCTTATTGTTTTGGATGGATGAATAACCTCCCAGTAAAAATTCCCAGACAGTCCAAACAATGCTAACATGCACCCCGAGTGAACTCATGAAAGCATATTCAATCTCATACACACATGTGCTTGCAGTGAATATACACTCTACATGTATGCTAACCGCTCATACAACATACAGCACATTCATATTTACATTCCAGTCTCGCTTTTCTTCTGGTACTTATTTCTGCTATGTTGGCAGGTTATTAAACAAATCATTGAGAATGTGACAAAACAAATCCATGCATACTGAAAGCACATCCGATTAGCATTTTTCTGTATCAAACACAAGTGATTTTAATAGCCAGCGTTAGCCAGTGATCATTGTGCTAACATTAACAAAAGTGCTAACATATGCAAACATAGCCCTAACCTTTACCGAAGCCAAAAGCCAGCTAATTTTATGATAGTTGTGCAAATTAGCCACATTAGCTGTGAGGTCATGCTAGGTTAATTATGCTAGTTCTAATTAGGCATCCCGGGCTTTTTTCTTCCAAGCAGCTATTTCTTGGCAATATCTTGCGAAAGACTTTGTGGATCCTGATCAAACTTCGCATACTTACTCATTTGGGGTCTGTCCAAAAGTCTACCGTTTTTCAGAATGCTACGTTATGATTTCATGGATGTTTTCAATTTCCATATATTGGGATACCTCCTTTACTGAGCGATTTGCTCAACTGAACTACTAGTTTTAACCAGGAACTTAACTCCAGAAACTCCAAAAACTAAAAAAGTTAGAGCATGTGCTTCATATATGATTGTTCTGAGGAATCATATAAGAGGCAGCACGGTTGCGCAGTGGTTAGCACGTCCGCTTTACAGCAAGAAGGCCTGGGTTTGACACACGTTTCTGTGTGGAGTTTGTATAATCTCCCCATGCTTGCGTGGGTCTCCTCTGGGTACTCCGGTTTTCTCCCATAGTCCAAAAACATGCACAGTTGGCTGATTGCTGGTTCCAAATCACCCCTAGGTGTGAGTCTGAGTGTGAATGGTTGTATTTATGTTGGCCCTGCAGTGGCTTGGCGAGCTGTCCAGGGTGTACCTTGCCTTCGCCTTGAGATCCATCCCCGCGACACTAATTAGGATTAAGCAGCTTAGAAAATGAATGAATGAATGAATTATATATGAGCCATTGGGTAACTGCTGTGATCAGTAAAAGGCTAATCATTTCACAATCATTTTTGACTAAAAGTGCTGAATTATGATTATAGTAAATGGAATCCCAAACAAAATTGCTGCCAAGGTTTTTTTTTTAGTCAACAAACTCAACCATTTAGCTTCTAATGGGTATAAAAATCAAAGGTAAAGCCGCTAAAGGGATGACGTATCCCATCAAATGCTAAGAAAAAGTTGTCCTTGACTGGAATGACACACACTCAACCTTTCCCAAGAACAAAGTTGCAGTAAATAGTACCACTTGGAGAAAAGGATCGCCACATGTTTGCTTGCTTGTTCCCATTTGAGCAGGACCCATTACATTTCTACATCTGTGGAAGACTGAAAGACTGAAAGCAATCTCTCTTTTTGTCTCGTTCTCCCAAAAACATCATCATTCTCCCGAGTTTATCGTCATTCATCTATGGCTGAGCATCTGCGCTGGATGTGCACTTTATTACTCCCCTCTTTTCATCTGTCTTTCTTCATCACGTCATGTCTTTCTACACCTTAATACACCTCTCTCTTTCCCTTCTTACCTCGCTTACTCATTTTCCCCTTTATTTACACACCACACACATACTCTACGTTCAGGTCTGGATAAGTGCAGCTGGAGACTGTAAAAATAAACTGGTAAAAGCTGGAGATTAGTTCTGTTTCATGGTGCCGACTTTCATGTGCCTGGTTGTGCAAACATACGACATAATCCTGAGCAAGGATTATATGGAAGAAGTGATAACTGGCCAGAAAGTAGGGAGAAGATCCAGTGTCCAGATGGGAATTCGTGACCTGTTACATGCCTCAGAAATCCAGAGGCGTTTAATCAGTACTTCTACAGCTAAGCTGATGACTACAGCAATTGAACCTGACAAATGACCACAGTGCAGTGGGTTCAATCGTAGCCCGGTGTGAATCTGAATAGCGGCAAAGTTCAAGTTTATAAATGGGGTCTAGAATTCATAGCTGCATACTGCTGCAGTGATTTTAGTGAACGGAGCGGTTACATAACAGCTTTACAGAACTCAAGATTTACATCCATAATGTGCACGCCAAGGAAAAACTCTCTCTGAAGTGAAATTAGGAAGAAACCTTGAGGAAACCAAGAAAACAATGAAACCTAGGCTCTTTAAGGTGACACCAGAAACTCCATATGTCCATGGATGGCATGGTAGGTGGCACAGCGGGTAGCGTTGCTGCCTCACAGCTCCAAGGTCTCCGGTTTGATCATGAGATTGAGTTACAGACTGTCTGGAATGTGTGTGTGTGTCCACATGGATGGATGTCCTCCAGGTCTCTGGTTTCCTCCATCCTCCTAAATCTATGTTGGTTGGTGAATCGGAGACTCCAGGTGTCAAAAAGTGTATGACTTGTGCATTTTGATGGCCTGATGTCCCATTCCTTTAGGGTTCCTCTAGGGTTCCTGGGACATCTGAGACTCTAGCTTGAGCAGCATTGTGAATCCCAGTGACAGAAAAGGAGGCTCCTGAATTGACCTTGGGTGCTATTAATGGATAAGTGCTGCTGCTTCCCTATCCTGATTGGTTTGGTGGTGGTCCACATCATTTGTGGGACCAGAATTCTTCATCCGAGCAGCATCTTTGGACATTTAAGGAGAATTTTACTAAATATCATGGGATGTGGACTGAATTAGGAATAACTGGTCCTGCCTTTAGGTTTACTTGCTGTACAACACAGATGGCTGTTTTCCTGATGTAGATTTAGATCCTTAATGGTCCCTAATGTTGGACAAAGCTGGTTAGCTGGGTGAACCTCTGTCAGTCCTGGTAGCCCAACACTGACACAATATGAAATCTATGTGGAATAAGAAGGCTGGTGTTGGTTCAATATTAAGTCTATAGTGTCAGTTGAGATCAGGTCTATGGTATCCACTGACGAACGGCTGAAACTGTTTTGCAAAGTCCAAAGCTATGAAAGATGGTCCATCTCCAGCAGAAGAAGCTGAGTCACAAATACAGGAGCTCCAAGCAGATGTAGAAGTTTATGATGAATCAGATAGAAGAGCCACATTTCTGAGCTGAGAGTAAACTGTGTTTTAATTATAACTAAAGTGTCAGGAGAATAAACGGAACCACTGTACCACTGTTGTGGTTTTTTGGGTTACATGGCTCATTATGACTCTCAACACGAACAACAGCTTCCTGTTCGATGGTTGTGACACATCGTGAACAGCCTTGATGTGGACAGAAACCATCAGAAAATAAGCAATCAAAGCTTATTGTTCATTGAAGTGTGACAGAACCAAAGTTATGGAATAGAACAATGGAGTTAATGGTTCTCTTTATCTTTGTTAATGAGGACCTGGAATCTAGTGGGTACCACAGAACAAAACAGCTTCTTTTTATGCAAAGAGAATATAAACTACTTATCACATGAGTGTGAGGTCTGTACAGAGAAATCTCAGCCCGAGGTCTTAATACAGACTGAGCCAAAGGCTCAATCTCAGGGATCAACATCTCAGGGACAACCAGGGGAAGATAAAGAGAAGTACATGATGTAAAGTTGGTTATATAGTTGGTTTTATCTCTCACTCACTCATCTGCCGAACCGCTGAATCCTGGGGTCGTGAGGAGGCTGGAGCCTATCTCAGCTGACACTGAGTAAAGGTAGGGTGCACCCTGAGCAGCTCACCAGACCATCACAGGGCCACATACACACACAAACGGTTCACAGTCATATCCGCACATAGGGGCAATTTGGAACAGCCAGTTAGCCTAATGTGCATGCCATTAGATTGTGGGAGGAAACCAGAGTACCTAAAGGAAACCCATGCAAGCATGAGGAGGACATGCATACTCCACACAGAAACGCCATCGCCCAGAACTCGAAGCCAGGACCTTCTTGCCGTGAGGTGGATGTGCTAACCACTTCACCACCATGCCGCCCTAGAGTTGGTTTTATATTTTTATAAACTGATATGTGTCATCATGAATACTATCCGAATGAAAAGTAACAAGTTTACACAGCTGGAGTCTGAGCTAAAGCATTCCAGCTAATCCAGACATACTTTCAACATGCTAACAATCCATGCTTTGTTTTTCAAAATTTATTGTACATCATCCATGTACTAATATTATATTAGCATCCAAATTCAGATATAGATGTGGACATTTCTAGCGTTTAAACAGATACTCATTATAGCCCTACGCCATGACAAATCAGCGTCTCTGTACGTATCTAATATTGGGCAAGATTTCAATTTTGGGCACAAAAAAAATATATATTCTGGTTCATGTCATGTTCTAACATGGTTGACTTCCAACTGTGAAGTTCAGAAAAGTTCATTTTCATCATTTGGCAGTGGTATGTATGAGGGCCAGATGAAAATGATAACATGGGCTACTACTCTTGTAGTCTTCATACACTATTTGCCCTGTTCTAGGAACCTTTCCTTTCTTTTCATTTTGATTTATCCTTTATTAGGGTCCCAGGAAGGCTGGAGCCCATCCCAGCCAACTCCAGGCCAAGGCAGGATACAACCTGAACAGCTCACCGAACCATCACAGGGCCAACACACACACAATCACTCACACCTAGGAGCAATCAAGAATATCCAGTGAACTTAATGTGCATGTCTTTGGACTGTGGAAGTAAAATGGTGTACCTGGTGGAAACCCATGCAAGCACTGGGAGAACATACAAACTCCATACAGAAAGGCCTTCGCCATGCCCAGGACTTGAACCCAGGACCTTCTTGCTGTGAGGTGGAAGTGCGAATCACTATACCACCATACCACCCTCTAGGAACCTTTATACCATTATAAGGACAGAGGAACCTGTTTCTATTACAGTGTTCCTGCTCAGATGTTTTCATGGAAACAGGTGCCCCGGTCATTAGAAAGGCTAAGTGGGACATGGAATTGGTTCCTGCTGTAAAAGGCCAGAGACTTGTTTACAAGCGAGGCGGATCTGACTTTATGGGTTTTAATGAATAAAAGGAATGAGGAGAGGCCGGCTGTTAGGTCCCATGTGTTGTTAAAGAGGCCTCCTCTTGTTGAGTTGATGGGAAGAGGAGCTTGTGGACCTCTGACCTTCATGATCTCATGGGTGTACGCCCTGCGCATGTGACTGAACCTTATCTTTAGTTTTATAGGTAAATCTGAGAGAAGTAATTTATTCATGCACACTGGGCATTTGTTGGAGTCAACAATAGATATAAACAAATGTATTTCATGTTCTTCATCTTTATCTTCTTCCGCTTGATTCGGGGTCGGGTCACGTGGGACAGAAGCCTAAGCAGTGAGGTCTAGACGTCCCTCTCCCCAGCTACTTCCTCCAGCTCTTCCGGGGGACACCGAGGTGTTCCCTGACCAGCTAAGAGACGTAGTCCCTCCAGCGTGTTCTGGGTCGACCCCGGGGTCTCTTTCCGGTCAGACATGCTCAAAACACACCAGGGAGGCGTTCGGGAGGCATTCTAATCAGATGCCCGAGCCACCTCAACTGGCTCCTCTCAACCCAGAGGAGCAGCGGTTCTACTCTGAGCTCCTCCCAGATTGCCAAGCTTCTCACCCTATCCCTGAGGGAGAGCCCCGCCATCCTGCGAAGGAAGCTCATTTCAGCCACTTGCATCCGCAGTCTTGCCCCAAGTGGAGGAGTTCAAATGTATTTATAATAAATTAAATGTTTGCATTTTACAACGTACAGGTCATATGAAGTTGCGCTAATGTGAACCTCAAGTTATAGGAGAGTTATTGTGATTTTATTCACAGATTACACTGTCAAGGTTAAATCCAAATCCATAAATTAAGACACATATGACTAGATATTCAACCAGAACAAAAGTATTGGCACCCAGGAAAGAGGGGACACACTGTAATACCTGAGTTGTGTTAGTAGGAAAGTAATTAATATTAATGGGAGATTGCTACAAGAAATGGGAGTAATTAAGGGCATCTCCTTTACTATTTATTCCTCAAAATTTTAATATTTTATAATTCTAACAGGACATTTTACACACAACATTACTAGGAATGGATGGTAAATGAAACACATTCTTCATCTGAGATTTTATCAAGCGCAGGAAATGAAAATACGGTCTTTTCTTTCCATGACTGATCACTGATCTGCTCTCCAAATTTGATATGTCACTCACTCAAATGCAGGTCTTCCAGATTCCAACCGTCCGTTTTAAAGCAAAAGGGTTTAATAAAACAAAGACAAATAGTCTGATTTCATATCTGTGAGCAAATGATGCAGAAATACACCTCAGTTCAAAACCCAGGTACCCGCATCAGGTCCTAACGTCACCCTGTCCCGCGCTTCATCACACGCCAAATCAAAACTGGCCCTGACTAAACATCAAACATTATAAGCTTCCCTGCAACCAGAGAGCGACCACAAACAGCAGATAAAGGTAGATGTCATCAAAGCCAGATAGAAGCCAAACATCCTGCATAACCTGCTGTCTGGACGTTAGCCCTGTGCTAACGTAGAACAATATTAGGACTACTGTAAGAAAACAATACACACTCTGAGTGTATCGGATGAACCAAAAAGCTTAGGAAAGTTGGAGAAGGCGAAGGCAGGGTACACCCTGAACGACTTGCCAGTCCATTACAGGGCAACACACACAACCACTCTCACACCTACGGGGAATTTGCCTACTGTGCATGTTTTTTGGAGTGTGGGAGGAAACCGGAGTACCTAGAGGAAACCCATGCAAGATGAGGAGAACATGCAAACTCCAAAGAGAAACGCCCTCGCCAAGCCAAGGACTCGAACCCAGGATCTTTTTACTAACTACACTCATGTTGTGGATCCTAGGGTTTTTCAATGATTCTCCACCGCACAACAGATGAGTTTCCTAAGCCACGCCCACAGCTGTCCTAGGAATGTTCTGTTGTGTATGTTTTGTCATTTCCTCCTTTCCTGAACAGCTTAATGTTGGTATTGTAGTTAGCATGTCCGCCGCACAGAAAAAAGTCCTGCGTTTGAGTCCCGGGCTCTGCGAGGGCGTTTCTCCATGGACTTTGCATGTTCTTCTTAACTTGCATGGGTTTCTTCCGGGTACTCCGGTTTCCTCCCACATGCCAATGACATGCACAGTAGGCAAATTGCCCCTAGGTGTGAGTGTGATTGTGTGTGTTGCCCTGCGATGGACTGGCACGTTGTTCAGGGTGTACCCTGCCTTCACCCAGAGTCGGCTGAGGTAGGCACCACCCTCCCCATGACCCTAGTGGGATTAAGCAGTTTGGCTAAGGGATGAATGGGTGAATGTTTAGACATCTTTCTTTGTTAGAATAAAAACACATTTGTAGCTCCAGATGATACAGATTTTCCACTTTATGACGCAAGATGTTTGTTTTATCCCAGCGGTTACTATAGAAACAATCAGATGGAAGAATTCAGCAGCACCGTGGTATAATAATAAATAATGAACAGACATAGTTGAGTTGATTGGAGTTGATTGGAGTTGTAATGCTTTTTTTGCTGACTGGATTGAATTATGCCGAGAACTTTGTTTTTTCCTGGACCGCACCGTGTCCTTCTCCTTCTCGGGTCACCGGCAGGTCTACCTTAATGGTGATACATGAGCTGTGAGGATTGTGTCTGTTTCAAGTGCCGCCATGGCGACGGTGCGATGGTGTTATCTCCTGTATTACAGCAGAGCGGATCAGAGAGACAGAGACTCGAACCGACCTGCTGAGACACTGATAAAAGAGTCTGAACACCTCACGGTGGACAGGGCACATTTATCAGAGCATGTGTATACACACACACACACACACACACACACACACACACACACACACACACACACACACACATCTGTACCAGTACGGACATGCACATTCTTTAAAGGTACTTAAGATACACCTAGCTCATGTCTAATATTACAGCAATTCACTGTTCCTCTGTGTGTGTGTGTGTGTGTGTGTGTGTGTGTGTGTGTGTGTGTGTGTGTGTGTGTGTGTGTGTGTGTG
>JBCNYH010000022.1:33426417-33442675 GCA_039654325.1 Tandanus tandanus | reverse complement strand
CACCCACACCCACCCACACACACACACACACACACACACACACACACACACACACACACACACAGACCTGAATAATACAAAAAAAAAGGCAAACCACCTACACACATTCCAGAAGCACAGTAATTTCAAGTAACAGGTGGAAAATCCATTATTTTGTTATTGTCTTGAAGCTTCTATTGTGGATTTAGTTATATGCAGTGGCTAAAAGGCATGAAAAAATCTCCATATGGGGAAAAATCTTCATAGAAATTCACTGAAGTGTAATAAACTACTGAGATTGGCTGGGATCCACAGCAACTCTGACCACAATAAAGCGGTTACTGAAGATGAATGAATAATGTAATTATACTGCACATCTCACAAATTTACTGTGAGAGGTATTTTTTAAAGCAAGAGATTTTCTTCTAAATTCAAAATTCTCTTCTTACTGCGGCAGACTGGCAAAGGAGCATGGTGTCTGTTGCCACCTTATAACACCATGTTTCCCAGTTCCATCCTTTCTCCCTGTGTGGCATTTCAAATGTTCTCTCTAGTATCCCATCCAGGATATATTCCTTCCACACTCACAGTGCTCTTGGGATAAATTCTAGATCAAGGGTTACCCTGTCCATAATAAGACATGCAGTATAGTGTTGATCTTAATTATGTCCCAGCCAACAAAACTCTGCACTTTTACGTCCTGTAAACACTTATCTTATCTTTAATTATTATTATTTTTTTTTATCATATGAGGACATATGTCAACACATGCGCAAAAAGCATGTAAGGACAGATACTATTGTTTTCATATAGTGTAAGTCAATCAGTCCATGTGAGCAACAACAAAAGCAAACACATTAATTTGTATTCAATTTGTATTCCATCACTGTCATTTCAGCACCAAAATCACACAACAGCCTGCAAACATTTGTCTCGCATGACCAATCAAGTCATCTTTTGGCATGTTGACTCGAGAGAATTTTTCTGTGCTAATGAATGCTGCCAAGCAGCTACTGACTTTAAAATGTTCTCACAATAACATCTGATTATACATCTTAAATGGGCCAAACTTAGATACATGATATACAAGTCTGGAATGTTCTACTACTAAGTAAATGTAGCATCACACATGTAGTGTGAAGACCTTATTTATAAAAAAAAAAAATAGTCTAATTCAATATACAATTAAAAAGGGATCATGATCATTTGTTTTTGATGTTAATTCTGACTTAGAACAGATATTAAACAGGGATGATGTGCATCTGAGAAAAGCTTTTTTTTTTTTTTTTTTCAGTCATCATCATCATCATCAGTCAGTCAGTCAATCAGTCAGCCAGGGTCTTAATGTTTGATTGGGGTCAGACAGTCTGCACTTTTACCCTATAAAATCTGGACCCTAGAAAATCTGCCTGTTTTTGAACATCTGGCCTGCAGGGAGCAGCATTGCTTACTGCCATGGTCAAGTTCACTTGACCACCTGTGGAACTGAATCAATGATTTGTATGAGCCATAATTGAGAATATGAATATGGAAATATTTTTAAAAAAAAAATTTTCAAAGCTTGCGATAATACACAGTTTCATCCTGCCATTTTCTCTATACAGCAGTCTTTTTTTTTTTTTTTGGCCTGAATGAATGTCCATGTGTGTGCTAGATAAAATCATAGCTCTATTTAGTCTTTAATTTACAGTCCAGTTCAAAATGATAAATAATATAAAATTGCAAATCTGCAGTATGGTCAAACCATAACCCTTTCATTCCTCATTCTTTCTTCTGATTTTCCTTTGACTCAATTAAAAGAGTCACTCAAAAAGAACGTATATACATAGTTATTATTATCCATTATTCACATCATAGGGGGAAATAAGGAAGGAAGTAGACATAGCATTTGTCAAATATTTAGTAGAGGTTTTGCCTTTAGCATTTTGTTAGGTCATTTGGGTCTGCTTGCCCATTGCATTGCTGAAAAGCACATATATTTACAAGAAACCTGTAATGAAATTCTCTTCTACCATTTGCCATTAGTGATGCATCATGGTAGCGTTTGCTGTTTAATCCTATTAGGGTCACAGGGAGGTTAGAGCCTACCTTAGCCGACTCTGGGGCAAAGGTGGGGTACACCCTAAAGAGCTCGCTAGTCCATTGTAGGGCCAACACACACACAACCATTCATACTCACACTAACACCTAGGGGCAATTCGGAATAGCCTAATGTGCATGTCTTTGGACTGTTGGAGGAAACTGGAGTACCCAGAGGAAACCCACGCAAGCACAGGGATAACATGCAATCTCCACACAGAAATGCCCTTGTCAAGACTGGGACTTGCACGCAGGACCTTCTTGCTGTGAGGAGGATGTGCTAACCACTACACCATAGTGCCGCCTATGGAAATGTTCTGACAACATGAACTAGCTTTGCTATTTAATTATGGAATTGTGATGCATGAATAAAACTGAATGACAATTGGCCTTAATTATAACGAGTTTAGAAATGTCTGGAGATGACTAAAACAAATGGGTCCTTTTTAAAATAATTATAAAAAAAGAAAAAAAATACTAAAATAAAAAGCCTTTCATGTGTACTATTTAAACTGGGAAATGAATAATACAAAGAATGCACGATTAATCTGGTATATCAGTGATTCAGTTTAGTTTAAAATCCCCTGCTTAGTAAAAGACCTGAACCTAAAAATAGAGAACTGTCACTTTGTAAGGAAAAAGAGAAAGGTAGGCTATAACACAAGAACAATAGGCAATCAGTGCAGCGGAGATAAGCTGGTCTATTCAACATGGGGATTTTGTGACACCGATTGCATGCTTTTAGCTGACAGGAATTATTCATACTTTTTTTCAGTCACCACTTCTGACCACCACACCCCATGGTGTGAGTGAACCAAACCTTTTGCATAAAAGAAACCATGGTAACTCATGGGTTCTAGAGAGTGAGTGAATAAAAAAATGTGAATAAAAACTGAGCACTGGGATATACAGTATGTACATTGAAGGCACAATGAGATGCAATAGAGAAATAATAGCAGCAGAGTGGAAATAAATTAGAATGTAAATTCTAGTATGCAAGACAGTCACAGATTTTGTGAATTCAATGTCCTTTTACAGAGTGCTAATGTCTGTGTGTGAGTCAGCAGAGGGGAGAGAGAGTGTGTGTGAACGAGTGAGTATATGGCTGTGGAAGAAGTTTGCATGTGTGAGTGTGACTGTGAGGGAGTGGGGGGTAGAGGGGTGATGGCTTTCACAGCTCTGGGGAAGAAGCTGTTTTTGAGTCTGGTTGTGCTGGTCTTAATGTTTCTGTTCCGCTTTCCTGAAGGAAGAAGTACAAACAGTCCATTTCCCAGGTGGGTGGGATCTGCCCCGATGCGTCTGGCCTTCTTCTGGACCTGGACAGCATATATTGTATCCAGATCTGGTAGACGCAGCCCACGATCCCCTGAGTGGTTCTCTCCACCCGGGCCAAGTCCTTTCTGTCCTTTGCAGTGCAGTTGCTGTACCACACCGTTGCACTGAGGCAGAGTATTCTTTCTATTGTTGCGCTGTAGAAGTTATTGAGCAGCTGAGAGGAGAGCCCATTACGTTTTAACTTCCTGAGGAAGAAAAGCCGTAGAAGTTTTACAGTTTTCCTGTGAATTTCTTTATTTGCTTGCAGTTTAAATACAGTGGTGGTTCTCAGTTGAAAGCCTGATGACAATTCCCTGTGTTCCCTAATTCAACTGAGGCAGAAATGAACAAGTCTTTTATTATGTGGGTCAATTGGATTAGAGTTAAAATATGAAAAAAGGCTTGGCATGGGGTTCATGAACAGGAACAAAAATTGCTTACCGTATAGAAATAGAGCAATGTTTTATACAGTATGCTGCTATTTATAATAGCTCATCCACTTGGGAAGAACAGTGGCACGTTGGGGGGTGCTGTCATCTCATAGCTTCAGGGTCCTTATTTTGATCCTGAGCTCCGGTAACTATCTGTGCAGAGTTTCTCTGCATTTTGTCCCATGTCCTTGTGGATTTCCTCTGGATTCTCCACTCCAACACCCCTTCCTCCATATGCCAGCAGTGAGACTGGCAATGTTAAATGGCTAGCTGTGAATGAGTGTGTGATTGTGTGTGCAGACTGTGTATATACATATATTCTTACTCATACAGGATTGGCTGCATTGGCTCGGGATTCACTGTGACCCTAACCAGGACATAGCAGCCACTGAAACCCAGAGAGACTGAGTGCAATCATCATTAAGATTTGTTAATGCTGGATGAGTACTGGAGCTGGAGAATTGCATGACATTCTCATATTGCACCAGCTGCACTGTTCTCACTGTGATCTTGCATGTTTCACCATCAACCTGGCAGCACAAAATTCCCACATGCATATTTTGAATTGCATATTTGTTACTGTATATAATGCATAGGCTCTTAAATCGTGTGGAACAAGGGAACTTTAACTACAAAATAATAAATACAAAACACACAAAAAAATAAAAAAATAAATAAAAACATTTCCCTCGGTACAGATTTCTTTTATGAATACAATCTTACTATTCAGATATTAGAGTCATTAAGCTGTCTTTTCCTGCACTTTCTACCCTCAGATCATATTAGGGTGACTGTCTGAAAGTAAGCAGGGTCAGGTCTGTTTAGTATTCTGATGGGAGACCAAGTGGGAATACCAGTTGCTGTGGAGGGCTAGGGAAAAGAGCTTGCAACCTACCTATAAATAATCTGCCAAGAAAACTTTATGAGAAAAGACTCGGCTTCGACTGCAGGTACTAACATTATATTATTTATAGGCCTACTATTTTTTTAGTTACTGTGGTTTGAACTAAACAATTCAGGGAGATTTAGTAAACCATTCTATTTGATATATTAATAACTCAATATTAAAAATAAATACATTGATAATGGTGGGCTGTGGTTTCTAGCACTATAACAAAATCACATGAACTCTGGCTATGCTGTACAAACCTCATATTGACAACAAGTTGTTTATTATTCATCAATGAGTTAAAGATAACTCAAATTAAAAAGGACCTAAGTTGATACTTGGGTATCTGAAAAAGGTAAAAACAATAATTTTTAAATAATCTTTGACCTCTGTTGCACTCAAAACAATCCAATAGCATAGTATTGGTATTTCACCTTATGAAATTTATTTTATTTTATTTTCTCCAAAATTCAATACATTTAAATTTTGATTCTTGCAACACATTTCAAGAAACTTGGGAGGGTAAAACATTGTTCGCTTTGTAATGCTGACATTCCATCTCACAAAACTTAAAAACACCTAGGGACTGAAGACACCAAGTGAGTTAGTTGAACTTCTAGTTGTTATTTTGTCCTATTCTTGGTGCAAACAGATTTTAAAGTGCTCAACAGTACGGGGTCCTTGTTGCATTTTTCATTTGAAAATTCCCCTCATATTCTCTATTGGCATGACAGACTCTGGATTTTGGAATTGCTTCTAATAACACTGTGGATGGTCCTTTTCATCTTTGGTCTGGAGCACACAGTGCTCATTTCTTTCAAAAAAGACTTGGAATACTGATTCATCTGACCACAGTACACATGTGACAGTCCATCCCAGATGACTCCAAGCTCACAGAAAATGACAGCACCTCTGGGTACAGGCTTTCTTTTTGCACACTAAAGTTTTTAGCTGCCATTTGTGGATGTAACTCTATATTGTAGTGTTTTACAAAGGTTAAGTAATGTAATCCTGATCCCATTTGGTTATATCAGATTATATATGAAGAAGTCTGCAAGAAATCAACTATACTCCTGGAAAGGCACATTTTGCTAAAATGTCCTGCACTGTTTCAGTACTGGACTTTCTGCCGCCACACCAAATGCCACTCAGCTTAGCTTAAAGTATATTGTTTGTGTCTTTCCCGACAACTTGAGCTCAAATTAAATTTGCTCAGGTCCTAGATCGGTGCCGTTCTGCAGACTTAATACTTTTTACTTGCACTGAATTAGGAAATTGGTCTCTCTCTCTCTCTCTCTCTCTCTCTCTCTCTCTCTCTCTCTCTCTCTGTCTCTCACACACACACACACACACACACACACACACAAGTGGCTACTCTAGAAACTACAGGTCATCATCGTAAAAGTACACAGTACTTTAAGTACTCTAAGGTTCGAGGACTATGACTTTCAACCCCATTAGAGCATTAATGGTGTGTATGTGTGTGTGTGTGTGTGTGTGTGTGTGTGTGTGTGTTGCTACATATTGAGGACTGGAACACATTTTAAACCAGCATAGTAAGGACATTTTGGTTGGTCCTCACTTTTTCAATGTGCCATTTAAGGATTAAATCTTAGTTTTAGGGTTCGGTTTAGCATTAGGATTAGGATTAGGATTAGCACAAAGTTTAGAGCGCTAATACTATTGTTAGTGTGAATCCTTATCTTCTCATGGAAGTCTGTAGCCATTACTGGTTTCCCACAATGGAAACAGCGAAAGATTAGCACAAGGTTTTACAAAAAAAAGAACAAGTTAGCAAAGGTTAAAGAGGAAGAGATTAGCCTGAAAGGGAGAGTTAGAGAGAGAGAGAGAGAGAGAGAGAGAGAGAGATGGTCAGACAGAGAGCTGAAAAGGGAACAAGGGATCAAGGGTGATGCCCCGCTGCCCTGCCGCCTCCTACGGAGGAGAAGAAAGGACTCGTCTCTCTTCACTTTGCTCTGGCTGTTTAGACTGGATCGCTTCAGACTCCTCCATCATCGCCCTTTACTGCCCCGTAAAATCCGAGAGAAAGCTTCGGGGAAAATGGTTCATTCACATTCAGAACCTGCCAAAACAACAAATTACGTCCCTCGCTCTCTATTTTTAAATAACGGAGATGTGTTCGATTAGCGTAGCAGCGGTTTCACATCAGGTTTGGGTTTCAACGACAGCGTGCAGGGTCCTTTTAAAAAAAAAAAAATAATAATAATAATAATAATAATAATAAATGTTGTTTTATTTTTTTATAATTAAACTTCAAACAATGGTCTCCTTTTACGTTCCCTGTAATGTCAATTGGAGAAATCTAAATAAGGACGAAATATCCGGGAGGTGAAAAGGTAACGTTTTGATTTTCTTAAAGGAAAATCTGGATCTAATTGTGAAGGAGACGCGATCTACAGTATATTTATCTTACCAATTATTACTGGCTCGGCCTGTGAGTCTTTTATCTGTTCTAAGTGCGTTTTTATATACGATCTGAGACCGAGCAGTTCATAATAACTTCAGTAAATGCTAGTCGTTCACTAGAACATTCCGTAGCGACGTGTATTGCTTGCGAAATCCAACTTTTCTCACAGTTTTAAGTTCATAAATAACAATGTCGATGGGTCTCAGTATGGCTGAAGCAGTGACTTGCTCTGCAGTCGGTCTGATTTTCACCCAACGGAGTGTTTCTGCAAAATGTTAGCAACACATCTGCCATCTGGCGCCCATCTCAGCCGACTCTGGGCGAAGGTACACCCTGAACAGCTCGCCGGACCAACACACATGCAACCATTCACACTCTCTCTCACACCTAGCGGCGATTTGGAACAGCCAGTTAGCCTACTGTGTATGTTTTTGGACTGTCGGAGGAAACCCGAGTACCCGGAGAAAACCTACGCAAGCACAAGAACATGCAAACTCCACACAGAAACGCCCTGAGCCCGGGAATCGAACCCAGGACCTTCTTGCTGTGAGGCGGACCACTGCGCCACCGTGATGTATTTAGCTTGTACGTTCACATTATGCCTATAAATGGCTTAAAATCCAAATCTGCAGTTAGCGAAATAACAACTTGAGTCGGTTGTCTGAGGGCAGCACAGTGGCGTAAAGGTTAACATTAGCACGTCCGCCTCACAGCAAGAAGATCCGAGTTCCGTGCTCGGCGGTGACGTTTCTGTGTGGAGTTTCCGTGTCCTCCCCGTGCCTGCGTGGGTTTCCTCGAGGTACTCCAGTTTCCTCCAACAGTCCCAAGACATGCACATTAGGCTAACTTTCCAGATTGCCCCTCGGTGTGAGTGTGAATGGTTCTGTGTGTTGGTATGCGATGGGCTGGTGAGCTGTTCAGGGTGTACCCCGCCTGCACCCAGTGTTGGCTGCGATAGTGGTTTAGCTTAGCTAGTTTGGCAAAAAAAAAATAAAAAATTTATGTTTAAAAAGCCTTAATTTCATAATGCTACGGTTAGCGTAGACTTGCTTTGGTGTTATATGTCGACTCTCCATGTAAACAGCTGCATTTAAATTGTTGGGGGTTTTTTATTTGTATTTCTTTGAAATAATACTGCTTTCTGTCTGTGTGTACCATGTTATAAGTGGGGAAATTGCTGGGCAGTCACGTGATAAAATAAACGCAAACAGGTTTTCGACTCAAGGCTTAAAGCTTCCGGTTAAGCATAGCGGGATCACAGCTATTGTAATTATACATATCCTATTTTTCTCTCTTTTGCGATAACAGCACGTCCTGAAGTGTTTGTCATTCCTTACGTTACGGTTAGCGTTGATACCCCGTGTCTATGCAGGCCCTACATCTTCAACCATTTAAATAGTAAAGCACAAGCTATATTTAAGGGCGGTTGCTCAGTGGTTAAGGCTCTGGCCTTCTAATCAGAAGGTTGGGGGTTCAAGCCTCCCTCCCACCAATCCACCATTGTTGGGCCCTTGAGCAAGGACCTTAACCCTCATCTGCTTGGTTGACCAAACGAGTTTAAAGAAAAGTGTAAGTTGCTCTGGAAAAGGGCGTCTGCCAAATGTTAATGCAACACAAATATTTAGGTGAATATTTCTTTGATATTTTTGTTTTTTCCACCACCCACTACTGTTTAAATCCCTTTTTCCACTGTGTAATTTTTTTGGACCAGAGAAGTGCTTACCTAAAATAGAGGAGGAAAATGATCCCTCGTAAAATCCCTCATAAAACATTTTGGTTTTAAAACTGGTTTGGTTAATAAGGGTGGGTTTTAAAGGAGCTTATTCCGCACCTGTGTTGTTGCTTTACTCGATCCTAATGTTACAACGAGCGGCGGTAATTGGAGCAAGTGTTGGAGTGTTGGAGCAGGGAACGGGAGAGAGAGAGAGAGAGAGAGAGAGAGAGAGAGAGAGAGAGAGAGAGAGAGAAAGAAAATAAATGAAGTGGTCAGGAACGGGATTTCCTTCGTGTTTTCATTGCCGCCGGTGCCTTTCTTCTCCTCTCTTTTCTTTCAGTGAAACACGACCGACACCATTCCCCTGGTGGGTCTCCGTCAACATGGGTCTGCAGAGTGAGGACAGCGGGCCGTGTGTGTGTGTGTGTGTGTGTGTGTGTGTGTGTGTGTGCATGACTGTGGCTTTATGTATAGAGTGTGTACATACATACATGTGTGTGTGTGTGTGTGTGTGTGTGAGCGCTAAGTGCGGACAGGTCTGTGGTAGAAGAATAGTACACTTGATGTCAGTGATGTGTGTGTTGACAGCGCTTTCATTTCGAAAGGTTTATTTAATACTTACCCGCTGCTGACGGACGCTCTTTGCTCTCTTTTTGTCTCTCTTTCTCACACACACACACACACACACACACACACACACACACACACACACACACACACACACAGTGTCGCTCTGATCATGTCTGATAACATACGGATGGTCCACTCAAAACCAAACACTCTTCTCTTCCTCTCATGTGTACATTGTATCCTGCTTCCCTTTCATGGAAACTATTATGGGATGTATTTGTGCTGATCCTAAACATCTCACTGTTGGGTTATTAGTGTACACTACACGGGAACAGCACTTCCCGTGGTTTCTCGGGATTATTACACACAAAAAAACTTAT
Source organism: Tandanus tandanus (assembly GCA_039654325.1). Lineage (NCBI taxonomy): Eukaryota > Metazoa > Chordata > Actinopteri > Siluriformes > Plotosidae > Tandanus > Tandanus tandanus. The sequence goes on along the minus strand of JBCNYH010000022.1, from coordinate 33,432,891 downwards.
TCTGAGTGGATAATGCTTGAATCAAAACGCCAGACACACGGTTCGTCGTGGTCACTTGGAGCAAGCGGCGTCATCGTTATCCCACTTTAACATTAAAAAAATTGACGTTTTAGTTTGTTTTTATTGTTTCTGTGTAGTAAAACTTCAATTGAGTGAAAAAAGCTACTTTAACTTACGTTTTTGTGAAGTATGTACTGAATGAGTGGGTTTAAAAGACGCCAACACTGACACGGCGCTTAGCTCGGCTCCACCTGTCTCCGTCATGGTTAAAATATCTAAATATAAACAGTGACAGTCTAATTTTAGTTTGCTTTTCTTTATGTTTCTGTGTAGTATATACTTAAACTCTGAATCAGGTTTAAAGAGACATTGTTACACAGCTCTTAGCCTATGCACCTGCTTATGTGTGCACGCGGAGCTGACCCGAGTCCATCATGACTTACGGAATAAAAAAATAAACCTCTTCGCTTCTGTTCCCTTGTAGTATATACTAAAACAACTATTCACTTCAGGCTCAGTGTCACTGAATTGAGTAGTTTCCACCTCGCCTTCGGCACATAATTCTAAATTATACATAAAAGTTCAAAGAATATAAAATTTCCTACTAACTTATCTTATTAGGGTCGCAGGGAGGCCGGAGCCTATCTCAGCCGACACTGGACGAAAGCAGGGTACACCCTGAACAGCCTGCCAGACCATCGCAGGGCCAACACACACACAACCATTCACATTCACACCTAGAGGCAATTTGGAACTGCTAGTTAGCCTAATGTGCATGTCGTTGGACTGTAGGAGGAAACCGGAGTACCTGGAGGAAACCCACGCAAGCACGGGGAGCACATGCAAACTCCACACAGAAACTCCCTCGCCGAGTCCGGGGCTCAAACTCAACATCTTCTTGCTGTGAGGCAAACTTGCTAACCACTACGCCACTGTTCCTATACCAGCGCCCCTCCAAGTGTCTGTATAGTTGAGTGTATATACGTAAGAGTTCAGGGCCAACCGAATTTACATATTGATGTGTGTACTCACATATGCTTAACATTTTTTCTTATGTCCTGATCTCAAGTCTTTCTCCAGTAGAGTATCGGGTTTAAACCATTGAGTGCTTCAGCGAACCATACGTGGAGATCTGATCAAGTCCAGAGCAAACAATCGCTCTGCCATCGCTCCTGCTCCTGTCGGCTGATTGAGTCTCTCAGTCTGGCCAGGATTTGTGGGATTTCTGAATTCCTTCTCTGTCCATTTAAACGCCAGGAGGGAAAGTTGTCTGGTGTGAAAGGAGGCGGGTGTTAAGAGAACGTGGTTGAATTTTATGATTATTTTTCTCGCTATAAGGTCATCTCTTTTCGGAGCGGTGACGCCGACCTAAGCAGATAATCCTCACATCTGAAATCGAGTCAGCAAAGCTTAAGCAAAGTAAACATTCTCCCGTCCTCGGAGTCTGAGACGCAGGTGGAGCCGTCAGTCTGGAGAAATCCCGTGGTTTCTGGAAAGCCTTGGCTTTGGGTCTGCTCTCCAAAGAGCAATGATTTCAGTCCACTTCATTCTGTTTGACTTGGGCAACATCTAGTGCAGGGGTCGGCAACTGGTAAACCACACGCCGGATGCGGACCAGCAAAGGCTTTCTTTATTTTTTTTACTGAATCGAATACATAAAAAAATAAAAATAATTCCTGTAGCAGACTGATAAACATACAGAAACCTGTCTGTAGCTCAGTTTTCTTAACACGGACCAGTGTGGCTTCTGTAACAGATGCTCGGTTGCGACCAATCAAGTGCATTTATGCAAATGAGCAAGACAAAGTCTAGCTACAGGGCTAGAGATAGCTTTACAGATCTTTACTGGGGACCAGTGCACCCAGTAAAAGCATAATTAGAAACACACACACGAGATTCACAGCACACACCTTTTTTCACTCACTCACTCATTTGCCCAAAAAGGCTTAATCCCACGAGGGTCATAGGGAGGCCTGAGCCTATCTCAGCCGAATCTGAGTGAAGGCAGAATACGCCACACACACACACACACACACACACACACACACACACACACACACACACAACCATTCAAACTCACTTTCACACCTAGGAGCGATTTGGAACAGCCTATTAATCTAATGTGCATGTCTTTGGATTGTAGGAGGAAACCGGAGTACCCAGAGGGATCCCAGGCAAGCAAACTGGGAGGACATGCAAACTCTATACAGGAACGCCCTCACTGAGACTCGAACCCAAGACCTTTGTGCTGTGAGGCGGAGTGTTAGCCACTATGTAATTGTTTATAACCTTCATTTTTATTATTATTACTAATTTTCCCATGATGCAACAGTCTTCCCTGTCGTACCTCGGGGCCTCAGAACCAACAGCTGCACGTCTCCAGCGGTGGGAATCAGCAGTGAGCCGTCAGACCTGAATCGGATCTGTGGGGTTCTGTAGGTTATGTTGCGGAAACACACACGCTGGAAAATATGTGATTAGTCCTTTCAGACGTCTGTCATTTCCACTCAGCGCATCCAATCAAAGCAAATCAGGTCGGATCTGGCGCACGCCATCCTTCACTCCATCACGAACAGTCGTTCTTAACCAGTGATTACAGCTAATGGTATCAATCATCAGTGGCCTGCATGAGACACTCACCATAAATAACAGAGGCAGAGCAACAGATCAGTCATATACCAGGAAATCAGCCAATATTACACAAAATTGAGAAAATAAAGAAGGAAGGAAGAAAGAATGAAACGGAGAAAGAAGAAAATAGCACGAAAGAAAAAGAAAGAGCCCTGCGATAGACTGGAGATCTGTTCAGGGTGTAGCCCCGCCTTCCTCCACAACCCTGATGGAAAATCGATACAGATAATGAATGGGTGGAAAGGAAAGAAAGAAAAAAAGAAAGGGGAAAAAGAAAGAAAGAATGGAAAAACAGAAAAACAAACAAACAAACAAAAAGTGGAATAGACTGAAAGAAAAGAAAAACGAACATGAAGACATAAGGGCATAAAGAAAGAAAGAAACAAACAAACAAACAAATACAATGATAGAAAGAGGGGGAAAAAACAAATATAATGAAAGAAAGAGGGAAAGAAAGAGAAAGAAAGAAAAAAACAAACAAACAAACAAATACAATGACAGAAAGAAAGAGAAAGAAAGAAAGAAACAAATAAACAAACAAAAACAATGATAGAAAGAGGGGGAAAAACAAACAAACAAACAAATACAATGACAGAAAAAGAGAGAAAGAAAGAAAGAATGAAAGAAAGAAAGGGGAAATGAAGGGAAACAAAGAGATTGAATGAAAGAAAAGGAAAAAAGAACATGAAGAGGGGAAAAAGAAAAAAGAAAGATAGAAAAAAAATAAAAAGATAATGAAAAAAAATTAAGAAAAGAAACCAGTACTAAAGAAAAACAAACCGACAAAAAGAAATGGAATGGAATAAACAAAAGAACATGAAGATAGAAATAAATAAAACAAGAAAATAGCAAGAAAGAAAACCGTATAAAATAAAAAGAAAGAAAGAAAGAGATAGACTGGGAGTCTGTTCACCACATCTTCCTCCGCGACCCAGCGATAAGGAGCACAGGTGATGGATGGAAAATAAAAAAGAAAGAAAGAAAGAACATGGAGTAAAAAGAAGGAACATGTAGTACTAAAGAGAAGTACCAAGCGGTCAACTCTGGATCAGTTGCCTTGAATGCGTGCGTGTGTGTGTGTGTGTGTGTGTGTGTGTGTGTGTGTGTGTGTGTGTGTGTGTGTGTGTGATGGTGTTTCCTCACAGTGGTGTTCTTGTGAAACCCCATGATGGAAAGAAAGTGAAGCACTGCAGAACAGCCTGGGTGTGACTCCCCAGCTCATCACTCTGTTTACAAGACTACAAGTGGCACTTAAACTATTAATACAGCTGTGTGGGAATATGGAGCACATCTGGCCGAAAAGCGAACAGCACGGATTTCCTATAATTCCGCCACGGGGAAAGGAGGGTCGTGAGAAACCTTTAAGCCGAGTGTATACAGAAGAACCAGAGAAACTCCAAAGAGCTGATCATCACGTCAGCACACACTCGACTCGACCGCGCTGTGACGTTAACAGTTATCTGAAACAGTTTGTAGAAAAAGGGAAGAGAGAGAAAGGGCAAAATGGGCGTGGCTTATATTGAAGAAAAGCACCAATCACAAATTCAGATCAAGTTAATTTTTATTATGAGCGATTTTATGATGATTGTTTTGATTGTTATGTTACAAACTGAGACGTGTCAATCAAACATGCTCATTTTCATATTTGGCCACGCCCATATAGTTCTAATAGCATTAATGGAACAGAATTCGCATTAAAGCACTCCCGAGTGAGGTGCGCGACCAGGTTGATGTCACGGCCATCCGCGGCCGGGATTCCATGGGAACTAATTGGCCGAGCAAGGAGGAAGGAGGGACAGCATACACTTGCCTCACTGTCACTTACAGCAATCACCAGCCAATCAGGGGCATCTGTGAGCTCATTCGTACAAAGGCTTGGGTAACGCATTCGCTGTGAGTTTATTAGGCCACCCCCTGAGTGCACGGTCATACTCACACCCTCCCTGGTTGGCGGCGGTTGTGTGTGATGGGGAGGCAATAATTGAAAGGTGGAACTAATGACTAAGTTAGAAGGAGAAAATGGGGGGACGGGGCCCAGGATTTGAACAAAGGGAGCTTCGAGCTGTGAGGCGTACGTGGTAACCACTACACCACCGTGCCACCCCTGGACGAAAGTCTAAACACTGCAGTGGAATTTTCAGGGTAATACTTTAATTTCACGATTTCATAACGATATTAATGGCGCTGTGGGGTCTTGCCAGATGAGCGGTTACCACATAGAAGGATATGGTTTCTATAATCCTCGACTGCGTGGTCACTTCGGAAAACAGCGTCTGCCAAGCGGATCAGTTCCGAAGGAAATTAAAATAGAAAATGGAAGAATAGTGCAATCATATTGCATTACATTCCCGAAGTGCAGATCTGAAGATTTACACCACAGCTGTGACAGCTGTCGTCCATCGTGTGTGTGTGTGTGTACTGTCTTTCTCTCGATGAGCCGTCAGTTTTGACGACTCAGCAGCAGCTCAAGCCACCCCAAGGCTTTAATTAGCCAGTAAGCCACAGTTCGCGGCGTCGGAGTCGTGCTTTAGTTAATCGCTGCCGAGTGAACACTTGTAATCAGCTCTGAAAAGCACATATGATTAGTCTGACATGAGCGATTCACCCAGGCTTTAAAATCAAATCGCTGTCTGGGAGTCAGCCTTCAGGACCAGACATTGGCACCGCCGCCATGCTTGCATGGGTTTCATCCGGGTACTCTGGTTTCCTCCGACAGTCAAAAGACATGCACATCCGTCTAGTCATTAGTTGGCTGTTCCAAATTGCCCCTAAGTGGGAGTGTGAGTGTGAATGGTTGTGTGTGCGTTGGCCCTGCAATGGACTGGCGAGCCGTTCAGGGTGTACACCGCCTTCACCCAGAGTTGGCTGAGATAGGCACCAGCCTCGCCATGACCCTAATAGTAGGATTAAGTGGGTTGGCAAATATGTGAGTGAGTGAGTGCTTCACTTTTTGCACTTATATCAATTCAGGCTCTGGACTGAGCTTCGATTCGGACGGCGGCAAAACCCGGCGGCACGCTCGTACGCTGAGGCTCGAGGCTCTACTTTTCGCTTTTATATTTTAAATGCTTTTATTATATTTGTATTTATTCATTTATTTTTCTATTATTTATGAAGCACCTTGAGGAATTCCCACCAGTATCTTTGCATCCTGTACAATGACAGTAAAGAATTCTAAGCTAACCTGCATGTCTTTGGACTGTCCGAGGAAACCAGCAAGCACAGGGAAAACATGAAATCTCCACACAGAAACGCCCGAGCACGGGACTGGAACCCAGGACCTTCTTGCTGTGGGGAGGACGCGCTAACCACTTTGCCACCTTTATAAATCATCCCAATCAAGTGAACGATATTCTGAAAATTTTTTCTACACTCATGCTGGTGGGGGTAGGGATAAGGGGGGTGGGAGGTGGGGGGTGTTAATGCATTACAAAATTGAATGCAGCATTTTTATACAGTACATTCGTATCTAGAATTTTTTTTTTTAATACGAAAAAGACAAAACAGCAGAATTTGTTTGATTATTTATATCGAATTACAGGTTATGGAATGAAGGAAATGAAAATACAAATCGATATGATACTGAGACAGTAACATCTGACACATGTAACACTTGAACATTACCATTCAAAATTCCAGATATAAAACTGGTATTAATAATAATAATAATAATTTGCATAAAAGAAAAATACTGACTTTTTAATAAGGGAATGTATCTGTACCTTCTAACATAAATACTGTATAACACACGTAGAAATATTCTCTTACTGCATTTTCATCCTCTCCATATTTCTGCACCGGCAAATGCACGACTGAAATGTACCTATAAATGGATTAAAAAAA
>JBCNYH010000022.1:33387797-33408779 GCA_039654325.1 Tandanus tandanus | reverse complement strand
CAGCCATCCATCCATCCTTTCATCCATCCATCCAACCATCCATCGATCCTTTCATCCTTTCATCCAACCATCCATCCATCCATCCTTTCATCCAGCCATCCATCCATCCTTTCATCCAACCATCCATCCATCCATCCATTGATCCAACCATCCATCCATCCATCGATCCATCTATCCATCCATCCTTTCATCCAACCATCCATCCATCCAACCATCCATCCATCCAACCATCCGTCCATCCGTCCTTTCATCCAACCATCCATCCAACCATCCTTTCATCCAACCATCCATCCATCCATCCATCCTTTCATCCAACCATCCATCGATCCATCTATCGATCCATCCTTTCATTCAACCTTCCATTCATCCATCCTTTCAACCAACCATCCATCCATCCAACATCCATCCATCCATCCTTTCATCCAACCATCCATCCTTTCATACAACCATCCATCCATCCATCCATCCTTTAGTGTTGAGTATTGGCAAGGTAGAGCTCGCTCAAGTTATCGGTGGACGGGTCGAGTGAGTTATCGAGTTATCAAATTAATTTATTTGTAATTTTTATGAGAACTGTGTTGTCTGGTCAGATAGAATTACAAACACTCCCTTGAATGCAGCGCATGCGCAATGCACAGTAAACACGACATGCCAGCAAGAGAACAGTAAATATACCGGCAAGTGAGTTGCAACATAGACACTAAAAGTTTATGTTAAGTTTTTTTTGAGCTTTGGATCGATCGTCCCAACATTACCATCCTTCCATCTATCCATCGATCCAAAATGTGCAGGACAATGAGTTCTCCAGTACCTGGGTCAGAAACCCCTGGCTTAGTCTATCACAGGGCCAATGGCATGCAAATTTGTAGCAACAGTTTGCGGAAAAACAGTTCATGGGCAGTGATGGCTCCGTGGTTAAGACTCTAGGTTTCTGATCAGAATGTTGGGGGTTCAAGTCTAGGGCCAGTAAGACCAAGCTGCCACTGTTGGGCCCTTCAACAACTGCTCAGTTGTATAATTGAGATAAAAATGTAAGTCACTTCTGCCAAATGCCAGAAATATGAATGTAAGAACCATGTATTGGTATGATGGTCAAGTGTCCACAAACCTTTGGCTGTATAGTGTACAGGTTATTGTTACATGCTCTGATGGTATTTGGAGAGAATGTACAAGTTTTTATACAGTGCTTATACAATGTTTTCACTAGAAAATCAATTAAAAAAAAAGGACCTGACCCGAGTTCTCACTTTCTAGCACTACACCTCTAAATATGACGTGCAAGTGAAACTAATCACGACCAGAAACAACTTGATCCAAAGCGAATCTTTTATTTGCATGTTTGTGTCTATTCCTCTATGTTCCATAACCTCTAAGGCCATCGAATAGATATTCTCTGATCTCTGCCACCAAACACCTACACATCCACCTCCACATCTTCCCCCGAACCTTCCTCTGAGTTTAGCCTTGAGCTGTGTAGAGTTTCATCGAAAGGCCTCGCATTGCCCTCTGACAGTCTTGTTCCTTAAAAGAAAGACTGTCAAATCAACAAACAAATCTACTTTGGAAATATCATAAACACTGAGGATCGGGTTAAAGCTCATCTCTTAGACCGGAGCAGCTCTGTGGAAGCCATTAAAGGGTCAAGCCAAATAAGACCTAGCACAGCAGTGAATTCTGGGTCTGTGGAGGTGTTTTATGAAGCTTGTAAAACTGTAGTAGGTCAAGCCAAAAAAATTCGACATTCTAATTTCAAGGATTAGACAGGCTCAAGATACACCAACAGTGGTAAAAAATTTAAGACTGAGTCGGGTGTATTGAGCATCGTAGCATTAATAGCAAATTAAATTAACGAGACAAATGCAGCATTGCAAGGTTAAGAGAAAATGTAATTTAAATAAGAATGGAGTTCTCACGTATCCATGGAAACATATGATCCAATGCATAACAGACAAAATAATTAAGTGTGTAATTAAAAATGTGGTCTCAATGACTTTGGCCATGGTATGGTAGATGGTTGCATGGCAATGGCAACATGGTCAAATGATGGTGGCTGCTTTTCTGCTCACCAAGTTTGTAAGTCAGGGTTATCTAAGTGGTTATTTCCTCATCTGACTGCAACAACCAAGTCAAGGTCAAAGTCACTGAGATTTCAAAATGGCATTTAGTTACAACCTCCATCCAAAGCTTTTTTGGGAATTTTGGTGGCGGTATTGTAATTGATTTGAACAAAATCATGACCATACCCATACACAGATTTTCACCAAACTTGGTGGGGACACTACCTTACCTGAGTCCCAGACATGATTTGATTTTGGAATCTGTAGGTCAAAGGTGAAGGTCAGAGCAAGGTCACATTGTTTTGGATGTAGAGCACTACAGTGCTGATAGACATGCCGTTACCATTTATGGACTTTTTAATGAGACAGTTACCTTTGACCTTGAGTGTCCTTTACAAGTCAAACCCCAGCCATCTTGTAAAACCCTTTAACTTAAAGAGTTTTTTCGCTAATTTGGCCACATCCATGTGACTAGCACATGGGTGATTAAAGCCATATAGCATTACATTATCCATGCTGTGTGGCGGAGGTACCTCACACTCTATGAGTGCCCATCTAGTGTTATTTGATTTCTATTTTTACATCTTTTTCCCCACTTCTAATAAATGAAGGGTCAATGTGGAAAGGGTTAAAGGCCTTTCCGAAAGGCCCAAGAGCAGTTACGTGGTGGTGCTGCTCTCAAATCCTTGACTCTCCCCGGTCAGTAACCCAGAGCATCAACCCATGGAACCACCACTACTCGACTTTTGCTCATTTTATCTCATTCATGCATCCATTCATTTTCTGAACCGCTTAATCCTAATTAGGGTCGTGGGAAGGCTGGAGCCCATCTCAGCCGAATCTGGGTGAAGGCCAGGTACACCCTGGACAGCGTGCCAGGCCATCACAGTGCAGAAACACGCTGATGCCAATCCAATAGCCTACTCATTACAAACGACAGCAATGGTTCTTTTACATGCCTCTCACCACAGACAGTGAGAGACACGGCCGGCCTAAATATAATCTGTATATTATATATTTCTATTAAAAAATAATTGAACACTTCTTTCTGGCAAATACTTTCCAAAAACACTGCTTATACACTTCCTCAAAGGATATTTGGATAGTTCCAGCTGGGGGAAGATGGACCAGCTGAGGAACCTGGTGAAGCATCAAGACTGTACTTAAGCAGCGTCCTCCCAAAAACATCTTGAGGTATTGATGGTATTTGAATTGGTAATACAAGACGTTGCTATATTCAACACGTCTTTATAGTAGATCCTTTAACGCATGATTGATGGATGCACGTGGCTAATGTGTACAGTTGCTTTCACTGTCTCCGAATGATAATACACCGTCTTAACAGCTTAACCCTCGTTGGGGCGGGGCTCCAGACAGTGGAGTTAAATTCCACACTCCAACCTATGATTAGAGCGTGACTGGAGTTGGATGGTTTCAGACACATGGTGGTATAAGTGGATTCTTATTTAGCCTAGTCGCCAGGGGATTAGCATCGGGTCTGATGTGTGCGTGTGGAGAAACAGAGGGGCTAATTGATTTAGCATGCTCTGTAAGGGGACACCGTGCGTGTGTGACCCCTGGGTGCCTCTATAGCTTACCTTTAGCCCTGGCGGTCCCAAGTGGCTCTGGACGCCCTAGCCAATCGATCCATTTGGTACCCCATCACATGTGTATGTGTAAGAGAGAGAGAGGGTATGGTGTACAGATGGCTGTCCCCGTCGCATGCTTCACCCGCTGAGCGGTGCTTTTTTTTTTTTTTTCTCGGGGTTGTATGCAGAGCTTTGATGCTCTAAAGCTCCAGTCTGAATTACATTAGGCTTGTCCGTCACACGTTCACAGCTTCCTCCTACACACACGCACTCCTCTGTCTACAAACGGAAAGGAAACGCAATATCGATCCACTTGAGCTGATAAGCGTTTGACTCGGATCTTTCACGCAGATCTTTTCATCTGGCTTGCTCGGTAGAGAGAAAGAGAGAGAGAGAGAGAGAGAGAGAGAGAGAGAGAGAGAGAGAGAGAGAGAGAGAGAGAGAGACTCTGCTAAAGATCCCATAACACGTTATTTCCTGCAGTGCCTCAAATAAAGAGGCCCATGTGGATTATTGCCGTGTGGACACACACACACACACACACACACACACACACACACACACACACACACACACCAGCTACATGGAAAGTACATAAAGTCCTTAGCGTGTAAAGCTAATCCCATGGTTATATCATTCGCAAATCTATAATCTCAGTCTAAATCAATAACGCATCTATAACGTCTTTGTCCGACTTCCCGCACATCCGCACCACTCCACCTGGATCAGATCATGTGACCACATGTGGAACTGTAGCAAATCCAAAAGCGTTGGGACTGTAAACAAGAAAACATGTACACACATATCTGCTTGTCCATCCCGCATGGCCGTCCTGCTGAAACAACATGGCGGATCGTAAAAGATGAGACCCCGTAAACACACCCTCCAGACATGAGAAGGAGATTCCCGGAGTCAGTAAGGTTGTAAGAAAGAGCCATGATTTCTACAGAGAGGACATCAAGAGGAATTACCCAGAACCACACATACAGTATCAGATAGATGCACACACACATATTGTACATATATACATATATACATGTATACACACACACGAATGTCTTCTTTGTTCTCAAGCCAAACTGAAATACATCTGTAAACCTTTCGTCACTTCACTATAATATTTCCTACTGATACAGAATTTCATATGGATGCCATAAAGACTTAAAAAGATCTTATATCTTTGTCTGCTTTTCATGTCTTTGGCATTTATTATGTTCTTGTTGCAAAAAATCACCTCAGAGAAACTTTTTTTTTTCGGATTCTGAAATACTAATAGCTGGTGCTTGCTGCTCTTTGCCTTCTTTGATGGGACTTAGAGAAACAGCTCACGTTATCGGCAGGAATTCCTTGGCCAGTATGTTTCCCCTGATGGCACTGAAATCAACCACAGAAGCCCCCTTTGCCCATGCGTACACATGACTCTTACACAGATTTAACAGGAAATGGTTAAGTATGAAATCCCAAATGCTCAAGATGAAGAGACTAGAAACTGGACCAATTGAAAATGTTCTTAATTTGGACTGAGCCACAAGCTCAGGTATTGAAAGTGAACACAGTTGAAATGTCAGGTACTAAAAATGGACATGGTTCAAATCTCAGGTAATGAAGCTGGACAAAACTCAGGTATTAAACATGGACGGAGGGAAAATCTTTGGTACTGAAGCAGGACAGAGTTCAAATCTCAGGCACTGAAGCTGAACAGAGAGGCATTCTTAATTACTGAACTTGGACAAATATGAAATCTCAGGAACTGAAGCAGGACAAAGTGCAAATCATAAACACTGAAGCAGCAAGGGTCCAAATCTTAGGTACTAAAGCAGGACAGAGTCCAAATCTCCGGTACTAAAGCTGGGAAAAAAATAAAATCTCGGGTACTGAAGATGATCAGAGTGAAAATCTTAGGTAGTGAAGCTGTAGAGAGTCCAAATCTCAGGTACTGAAGCTGTAGAGAGTCCAAATCTCAGGTACTGAAGCAGAACAGAGTGGGAATCTCGGGTAAGATGATAAGCGTGAAATTCTTAGGTACTGAAACTAGACAGAGTCCAAATCTCAGGTACTAAAGCTGAATATTGTCGAAATCTATAATTCTGAAGCAGGACAAACTCGAAATATCAGGTACTGAAGCGGGATTGAGTCCAAATCTAAGACCTTGCAACTGGTCAGAGTCAAAACCTTAGGTATTAAAGTTAGGCAAAATCTTTGGTACTGAGGCTGGACAGAGTGAAAATCTCAGGTGTTGACGCTGAAAATTTATAAAATCTCAGCTACTAAAGCTGGACAGAGTCAAAATCCTGGGAACTCAAGCTAGGCAGAGTCAAATGGCCAAGAACAGAAGCTGGATAGAAGCAAATTTTCAAAAACAAAAGTGGGAGAGAGTAGAAACCCCAGTTACTCAAGATGAACAAGGTCAAGTTCCAAGGAAGTGAAGCTGAGCAGTTTTGAAATCTTAAGTACTGAAACTAGACAGAGTCCAAATCCAAAGTACGACAGATGGAGAGAGTGGAAATCCCAGGTGCTGAACCTGGCCAGTGATTAAACCCCAGGTACTGTAACTGGACAGGGTATAAACGACTCAAAACCTGAACATTATGGTATAATGCACATAAAATTCCAGGTTTTGAGTGAAAAGGAGGCTTAAAAAAATACAAAAACAAGAAAAATAAAGCCTACATTTTGGTGTCTACTTAACTGAAGTAAAAAAAAAAAAGTACAGATAAGTGAACACATCAAAGAAAGGTTCTGTTATGAGTAATCATTGCTGACAATTGCAAGTACTCGTACCCATCCCAAATATCAAATGACAGGACTCTGGGTTTGTACATGTTGTGGCATAACCCAATCTCTCACACGCACACGTCTCCATTTTACAAGGGGCTTTTCAGTGAAATGTAAATCCAGGGGAAACATCTAAACCTGTGTGTCTTTTCCCAACTACGACACGCCCTATGATGTCATTCAGTGTCTGCATTCTGTAAGTGTTTCCTTTAGGTTCGAGGTACATGGCTGATCCCCAGGCAACTACTACACACACACACACACACACACACACACACACACACACACACGCACCCCATGACGTGCTGTCGGGTCCAGATCAGGAAAACCAACACAATTACGCATACTGCTGTAGGAGAGGCACCCACAGGAACATGAATATTCACACACACACACACACACACCTGCTCCATGACATAGTGCCGAACCAGGCCGTCGAACAAGTTGTTCATTCACAGTAAAAGCCTCAGATCTGTTTAAGGGGCAGTCTGAGAAGAGGTCTGGGAGGAAAAACCCATCTCAAACTTGGCTTAAACAATTCAATTCACATCCACTACTAATGCATTTCGATGGACAAATAAGCTGTTAGATGCTGAAATGAGACCAGGTTAAAGCAGCCCTCAAGCGTTCCCAGAGGGCTTTAACACTGCTCTGCAAGGATTTGTCAGCGTTCCAGGCTGAAAAGGGCCTGAAAGGCCATGTCCACTTCACAGGGACTATAAGACAGAGAGGACAAACATCCTTCACAGGGACTCTTAGGCACAGAGGCCACACCACTTTGCTGGGACCATCAGGCACAGAGGCCACACCTCCTTCACTGGGACCATCAGGCACAGAGGCCACATTTTGTTCACTGGTACTCTCAGGCACAGAGGCCACACTGCCTTTACTGGGCCTACACCATAGCCTGGTGTGTACCTCTCCAGAATTGTAAATACCTAATCGCAGCAACACGAGGTGCAACAACTGGTATATATTGGTCTGCTTGATAGCATCACATTTCCTCTTAGGCATTTCTGGCTGCCCCTTCTGCTCTGTAAAAATCTATTATCACAATGTTGTGTTAATATAAATGTACTAAGCGTGTGGCTCTGTAGTGGCTGTAGATCGTTATAATGGCCGGTTTAATCTTGCATCTAATCCTGTGGATTTACTGCCGAAATAAGATGAGATAAAAAACTACAGAAAAACTCTTCGTCTTAAGTGTGTAAAAGCATTAAATTTAGTAATGCGCCCTAGAGGAGACTCGCACCTCATATGCAAGTATAAATACCCTTCACCCTGAACAAGCTTTGATGCTGTACCAATGCCATAGAGTCTACGCAAAAGTATAAATCAGCCTTTAGAGTCTACACCGCCCTCTAGAATACTATTAGAGGTATCCCTTGAAACAACGTTAACTTCGTCTGTGTATTCCTTTTGGGTCACCTTTCCAATCTTAACCCATGAAAAGGAGATGGCTATCAACTCCACGCTGTAAAATTGACCTACTAGAAACCACAAGATCACTTCATCAAGAGCTTTGTCAGCTTGCAGAAGATCAGCTGAGAGCAAGGCAAAGGTGACTGTACTGATGTAGGCCCAGCTGAAAAACAGAGTCCGTTGGTGTGATGTGGTTGCAGCCCTAGGAGGTCCGGAGGACTAAGTCAGTCTTGAAACACCCGGCAACATGTCTATAAAATAAAAATAATACATGTGACAAAATAAGAAGATGGTTGGAATGATAGTGGACCAAATTATCTAAGTGGAAAGGAAAGTCCTAAACTACTCCAAGACCTAAGTTTAGTTTAAGGCCTTTAAATCAGCCCTAAAGCAAAAGCAGCCCATTAATCAAGCTCCTAGAGCAGCACTTACAGAACACTTCACAGCAAGGAAGAATGACTCGGGCAGCTCAACTAGCTGTCGGAAGAACCTGAAAACGTGGTGGCACATCATCAACTCCTCAGACCAAAGAAAAAGCTCAAGAAAAATGTCAAGTAAATCCCTCCGTTCTGGGAAGTGTTAACCCAATGCACAGGATGCCAACGCTTGCCATGTGCGAGGAGTTGAGTCCCTTTCGGAGAGACCATTCTCCTTTACATAAAAGCCAACTCAGATCAGTGACAGCAAGAGATCCTGGCTCTGGACATTAGGGACACACTGAGAACTATGTTCTGTCATCATGATTCTTTGAACAGTACCGCTTTTTGTCCATGTGACCTTAAGCACGATCGGTTTTAAGTGATTTTGCCAATCTTTATTACAAAATAAATAAGACTATCCATTGCAAGATCTTTAGTAAACACCCCTCCTCACCTTTTACCAGATTCAAATGAGGTTTTAATTCTTACCACAGATGGGAAAACAGTGGTTGATCAGATGTGGTATTGCAAGACAGGTTCACCCATGAAGACAGTTAAGTTTCCCAGCATGTGAACTTTTTAGGGGCTATCTCCGTCTACCCAGGCTAAGGCTGGGATTAGGAAAAGCTTGGCTTGGGGTAAAGAAGTTACCTTTAAGGATTAAGTTAGCTTTAAAGTCTCAGTGGGCGTGTTTGCTAAGGAAAATAAACGGTGTGCGTGTAGACGGTTTCTCTGCAGGTTGATCAAGCATACGTTCAGGGATTAAGTCCTTCAGTCTGTCAGTGCTGGCTTTCTGTACTTTCAAGCCGCAAGACAAGCAGTGTACCAATTTTCTCAGTGCTTGTTTTCTTTGGAGGAACAAAAAAAAAAATGCGGCTTCAAACGAAAAATGCTCTATATTAATGCCTATTCATTCATGAAAAGTCAACTGACTGATGAAATATCAGCCATTTGATGCAACATTGATGCAACATTGAGACGATACAACAGCTTGGAAGATCCCGTCCCACAGATCATGGAAATTGTGTGAGAGTGTATGAGACAAGTTCTATGGCACAGGACAGTGAATACACCCAGCATTGTGGGTAACCACACAGCTTACACTGGCTACAAAGAAAAGCAGGAAAAACAGCCGAATAAACCATGCAGCATGAGCTGTGCGATGCTGTAACCACTTACTGGACGGATTAAATGAAATAGTAAACCATTCTAAGTAGCAACACATGAGCCTTGCGCAGAATGCACATCATCTAGACTCGTGTGCAGGCCTTTGGAGAAATATCTTCATTCATTCATCTGTGGTAACAGGGTCGTGGTGGATCTGGAACCGGGTACCTAGGAGCAATTAAGGGTAGCCAGGACATCTTCATCTGGGAGGTCTAAGAACCTAAAGGAAACCTATGGTAACACGGAAGGAACATGCAAAACTTGTCTTGAAGGAAGCACATGCTTGCTCTTGCCCCTCCCTGGTTGGTGGTCATGTGTAATAGGGAGGCATACTTGATGGCTAGGATTAAATTAGGGGAGAAAAATCGTGGTTAAAAAAAAAAAGCAGGGTGCGAAACTGCTGGTCAGCCTGCTGTTGTAGGGTCTGCATATTGTCCCCTGCTTGCATGAGTTTCCTCCAGGTGCACCAGTCTCCTCCCACAGTCCAAGATTGCCCAGATTTGGCTCTTCCAACTTGCTCGTAAGTGTGAATATGAATAAGAACAACTCTCCAACGATTTGCGTTAGCCCTGCGATAGACCGGTGACCTGTCCAGGGTGTACCCCCACCTCTCTTCCAATGTCAGCTGGGATCAGCTCCATCCTAACCACAACCCACAATGGATACGTGGTATAGAAGAGGAATGAATGAATGAAGTATTCCAGTAATAATCTTACTTCCTTATTATGTTTTGACTGGAAATGGAGGTTATAATGTCTTCAAACGCCAGAAGGAAAATGATCGCATCAGGATGTTAATTCCATGGTGTCTGGGTAGAGACAGCTGAATTAGCTCACCCACTGTTAGAACGTTGGGATACTTCCAGGATACAGAACCACCAACACATTCAAATATCATCATTTGACGTCTAATGCGTTTAATAGGAAAAATATCATCTCATAGTTCTGGAATGAGTCATAATTACATACAGGTACAAATATATCATGTCCGTTATGCGTAGATACTCCACAGTATATTAGTTACGCTATGATTTGGATTCACATCATACCCTAAAATGATTGTTCTTGTTGAATTTCTGAATGGACTGCAGCATTTTTTGTATTATGGCTGAGACTGCAAGGGTTAAAAGTCTTGAAAGTGCAAAAGGAAAATTATTCAATAAGCCATGGCGCCTCTGCTCATCAATGCACCGCACTGACTCATCGATGTTTTACATTCCTACACAGCGCTACAGGATTTCTCACAGCCGCTTTCTAGTCCGAGTGAAACGACGAGAACATCCTCATGCACTTAGACTTGTGCGTCTGATGTAAAGTATTATCATTTTTGCCCCCTCCCCCACCCAGTCTTTTATTTAAACACAATAATAATATACAACTATGCTTTGTATGATTTATTATGTGACTTCACGAGAAAATGCGTTTCTTTACTTTACTGGTCTTGTTTTCATTTAGGCATTACAGGCATTAAGTGACAATCCTATAAACATAAAAATATAAACATTTATTAAAGCCTAGCTGATTTATCCTGAGATGATCCTGCGAAAGCAGTCGATAAATGTTTAATGTGCCAATCAAGAATTATAGCAGAGCCATAGGCATGGAGCATGACGTCAATGGCTGTCCCGTGTCCGTGCCTGAGTCGATGCTGATTGGCTGTTATGTATCGCTGACTTGCATGACGACAGGCAGCAATAAAAAAAAAGATTTACTATTTATAAGAAAACTGAATCTCCAAAATGAGAGGCTCATACACCACTGCTCAGACTTGCACGGAATAAACAACACACAGTCTAACTCAGGCAGGCAGACAAATCTTCGCAGAGCAAAACAACAGACATGAACAGGAACACGGAACATGAACATGTTAAACATATAATTAAACGAACAAGACAGAAATCAGGGAAATCTGTGGGAAACACAGGGTGGATTTATTTATTTATTTCCTCCAGGACTGAACTTGATTCAGCCATTAAAGGAGCCACACTACTCTTATAACACCTGCCTCAGACACCTATCAATAGAGATATCTATCAGGAGCTCTACCTTTATGCTGGGTTTACACTGGAGCCATGATCTCCACGATCTCCAAGATTCAAAAAAAGCATGGAGCTCCATGATTTATGAGCACGCTTGGAGCACGATAGGGGTATGGAAAGGAGGCAGGGTGCATCCAAAAGATGAAACTTGAAGCAATTTCCAAATTTTTTTAATTTCCAAGTTCATCAAGATCTTCTAAGTTGACGCATTAAGGACTGTCTTTCTATCACGATTGGTGTCAAAGCGTAATAAATCGTAATAATGATGGCAAAAAAATTTCGCAATCATCACGATTCCATCAGGTTCCCTCAAGATTGTCATGATTCAATCCCACGCTCAACAGGATTCTCTCAAATCGTGGAGATCGTGGACATCGTGACCCCAGTGTAAACCCAGCATTAGTCAGTGCCTAAATGAGTTTTTTAAATGCCCATATTTTTAGAAGTGTTAGCCATCTGTTTACCGCGTGTTAAACGTTGGCGGTGGGTGAAGCCCTTCTCTCTCCTGTGTGTTTTCATTCAGAGAAAGCGGAAGGGGCCAGCACTTATAAAAGTGAAAGGAAGCTTGGGTTAAGAGAAACAGATTTACAGGCAGCGGGGGTCAGAGGTCGGGTCGTGGTCATGGATGCCTTGCTGGAGAGCTCCTTTCGTAGCTTTCTTGTTTTTTCTCTCTCTCACCTCCTTTCTCCTCCTGAGGTGCATCCCTCTCTCCCACCCCTCCCACCACATTCTCCAACTCCTTTCTCTTTGTTTATCTCAACAAACACAGCTTAAGCCAGGCTTTATACACTAACACAAACTTGCACACACAGACACACACATTCCCACGCGTCTTCTCCGCTCACTTCGCTTCACATTCGAACTTCTCTTTGGCGTGGTCGTTTGTCATTTTTATAGCAGGCGTGTTTACGTGCGTCTATATGTCAGTGTGAGTGTGTGTGTGTGTGTGTGTGTGAGGAGGGAAAAGGCTGTAGTGTTAATAATAGCTGCGTTGTCTTAGTGTGTGGACAGACAAAGAGCCTCCAGGCCCATAAAAGAGCAGAATGTGTCTGATGTCGCTTGTGGGATCTGTCTCTGGCGGTCAGACGGGCAAAAAAAAAAATCCAGCATCAGCTTCCATACGGAGTTTTCCGATCTTAACTAACTCTGGGGTGTGAGGAACCTCGGAGTGTACAGGGCTTCACGAGCAGATGGGATAATTGGGGTGTACATGTGTCATTAAATGCACCATTTATAAAGATACAATCATTTATGGGCAAAACACTAAACAAGAGCAGGGGGTGCAAAATATTTATTTTTTAAATATATATTTATTGATTATGTTTTAATTTGAAAAATTCTTGATTCTGATTGGTTGGAAAGTGTTGATTGATTTTCCATCATTGTTTGAGCTGACGCTTATATTAATACGCTTGTTCCTACTGTAAGTTCATGCTAGCATGTTATTATGGAGTGTTTGGAATGAGTCTCCAGTGTCTAAAGAGGTAAACTTTACATTTCCTGACAGAATTTTTTTATTGTTTGACCTTTTTTTTTTTTTTTTTTTTTTTCCATTTAAGGGGCCCTGTCATGGCTATTGTGTATATATATATATATATATATAAATTATATTCTAGAAACTAAATAATAGACCACTATAATTAAATAAATTAGAATGACACTCAGAGAACGCAAACCTCCACCAAGCCAAAAAAAACCCAAAAAACATAAAATTTACAGCACCCCCTGCTGGGCCTGCCATAACACCACACTTCACGTCCTATGTCACAATGTTAAACAATCTTGAAAAAATTCCCCGATCCAGAATTTTATCCGGATCATCTCCAGAATCGAAGGGACCGTTACTCCAGCGGGTTCTCCTCCCTTCCAAAAAATAATCAAAATTCCTTCATACATGTTTGTGAAAAGTTGCTAGCAAACAAACAAGCAAACAAACAAATATACTAACACTGACAAAAAATTAACCTCCTTGGCGGAGGTAAAAATAAACTAGAATTTTTTAAACGAAAACAAAGGAACTGGTCGAAGGACACGAATATTTGATCTGTTGCACGCGCGTGTACAACCGCCGGGACGGAGCCTGTTAAACCTGAAGAAAAAAACGAAAACAGGAGCGACTCTTTATAGCTGCTGTAATAGGAAGTGCTAAGAGGAAGTAAGGTTCCGGGGACGTTCCACAACATTAAGCCTAAGTACGAATGGATGATGTGTCGATCTTTAATTACTAAAAAATTCGCAATTGTTGGAAAACTGTTGGGTTTTAAGATGAATATCATTAAATTTTAAATATTCTGTATTTCTTTCATTTTCTTAGTCCTTCAATCTCCCTTTAAACGTTAAAAAAAAAACCTTACTGGCACTGAGGAAGAAAATGTAGAGTTCTTTCCATGCGTTCGTCCTGGCTGTCAACCGTCCCTCCTACCCTCAACCCATCCGTCCGTCTGTAGCTCATTCTTCAGTCCTTAAACCTCTGATAGAGGTCCAGCTGGAACCATCGTCCATAATGGGATTGTGGGAAGAGTGCGCTGTTTGTCGAAAATCTTTAGTTCGGAACGCCAGGGGGTTTAAAAACTGACTAAACACAGAGGAGGAAAAGGAAAGGAGGGGGGCTGTTGGGGGGGGGGGGGTGATGGGAAGGAGAGATGGAGAAAAATGGAACGGGGAAGGAAAGCAGGATTTTGTAGATGATATGTATGATTATTATTTTCAACCACGACTTAAAATGGGTGAAAAAGAGTGTGTGTGTGTGTGTGTGTGTGTGTGTGTCTGTGTGTGTGGCCGGCGCTGAAGTGTGTTGTTATGGCAGCGAGCAGGAATGTCTGGATCTTCATTGTAACGACGCCCTGTCACTCTGGGCACAGGACAGCAGTGCTGTGTGTGTCCCTCCGGGGAAGCCGTACTTCCACATGCAAATCCCGACTCGAAATAATATTTGATTACGGACGCCCTGTGAGGTTTAGCTTTACTAGCGCACCATTTTATTCTGAGGAACAAATACGGGTGCTTTAACTTTTTTTTTTAGAGCTGACCAGGATTCCGGTATCCCTTAAAAAAAAAAAATCGGAGGTTGTGATGCAATTTTAAGCTCCAGCCGAGGTTTCCGAGGTCACCTTGCCGTCTCAAGAGACACTCTTCATGGAGCAAACCATGTGTGCAGGAATGTGTGTGTGTGCGCGTGTGTGAGTGAGCGTGCTGACCTGTATGGCTGCGAATGTGCACCCTCAGGGTCCCGTTGCTGGCAAACTTCTGACCGCAGTACGGACAGATCTTCTCCTTCTCTCCAGTGTGAGTCTATCCGATGAAAACAGAAACAAGACGAAGATCTGAGACAAACGAATCAGACGCAGCTAATCCTGGCCAAGAGATCGTTCTAGAAATCAAGTCAGGGTTCGAATTGTGTGAAACCTTGTTCTTTATGGCAGTGGAAATCAGCTGGCACTTTTTAGCCCAACAGTCTAACTCAGGGCTGGACGATACGACCTAAAAATCGTATCACGATACGTTCAGGCATTTTCACGATAGCGATATTTTTATGCGATGGAAATAATGCTTAGACACAAGTGAACATGACAGCACTTGCAGATGCCCACGCAAGGATGGGGAGAACACGCAAACTCCACACAGAAACGCCAAGGAGCCAGGACTCGAACCCAGGACCTTCTTGCTGTGAGGCAGACATGCTAACCACTACGCCAGCATGCCTCACCCTGTTTTTCCACCCATCACTCGGTGTCTATCTGCTCCCCCATCTCGCACTATTGATAGTAAGCTCGTAATATAACAGACATAATATTTATCAAGCTGTTATATTTGCCGTGCTACGTTATCCAGACTCTTTACTGATGTTCATGGAAGTAAAACCAAATCACGATACCCACGATACTCAGTTTGTTGACAATATAAATAATCATATCGCGATACAATAAATTATCGATATATCGTCCAGCCCTTGTGTAACTAATCACCGGTGCTCCTCTTTTCCTCAATTTATCCCCCAAACCCAATCTCTCCACCATCTCAGAATAACCTTCTCTCTTATTTATCCAGCAACACAGTCTTCTCCAGCCATCATTTCTCATCACTATGACATGCAGTATGTGTGTGAGAACATGTTCCGTGTCCATTATTAAGAGATCCCGCCTGTACGAGATGCTGTGTATGTTTGTAACAGTTTAAAGTAGTCAGGATAAAAAGCTTTCATAAACAAGACGTCAGAAGAGTGTACACGGAGCAATCTGCTAGACGCGTATGTTTGGGTTTGCGCATGAGTGTGTGTGAGGTGCTTGAGATGGGTTTATGGAGGGAGATGGAATTAACGACTAGTGCGTTCTTAAACTGACCGGTCATACTTCGGCAGTATAAGTGACAGAAAAAGAGAGATACAACTGACTTCTAAGGAAAAGGTTGGAGCACCCGCCCATCCTCCCAGAGATTCTAAATGGAAAAACATCCCATAATGAACAGCACCTGAATGTGTAATGAAAGGCAGATCAGACATGTTATTGTTTCTATAGTAACAACTTACACAGGGGAATTGTTGTATATAACCTTAAATTACTAGAAAACAAATCTATGACCCCATGCATGAACCTGATAACCCCCATGTAATGAGGTCTTAGGGTGTGAAAACTTTTGCACCCAATGACAACTGTATGAATAAGTCTCAGCTTCACAAGGAATTCTTCGCTTCTTTAATTCGTTTTTGTTTTCACGAAAACGGACGAACTGGCGGCTGACCCCATCGGTTTTAGCGTCTTCCCAGGATTCCCTTTTTAAATTCAATCCCCTCCGTCATCCACGAGTTTCATTTCCATCTGATCTTAAATCTGATCACAAGCTGTCAAAAGCTCAGTGCTTTTAATCTCCACCTCGGCTTTGAAAGCTTTACGCCGCTGATGCGCCGGTGCCTTTTGGTCTGAGTTCGGCTGACAGGAGACGACAGGAATCCTGACTAACGGGCCTGCTGTCAGAATATGCTCAGTGTGAGAGGGTATATAAACACAGACCTAAATGAAAAAAATGACAGTTGTTTTAGACGGAGATAAAAATCCGAAACGTTTATGACAAAAGCAAACAAAAACCATCCGCTGCTTAGAGAGCAGAGAGCAGGAGAAATAAGCCCTCTTTGCCAGAGTAAAGCTGAGCTCTGACTGGCAGGTCTATTAGCCAATAAATGAACAGTAACATTTAAAAGAAAATTTACTTACCTTTTTTATTATTTTTCACAAATATATAATATAAAGGTAAATGTTTACAGGTTAAGAGCTAAACCAGGGCTCCACAAAGTGACGGTGTACTATTAAGATCAGTAATATCAATATTGTAATAATTATGTTACAATAAAATCTGGCAATAGCACTTTTGCTAACTGTACACAACTACAGTAAAATAGTCACAATAAAATAAATAAATAAATAAAATAAATCATAGTAATACAATCAATAAACTGTGATTACTATTAGGTTACATAATAACAAGTTAGACAGCGGAGGGTGCAATAATGTACAATAGAGGGAATGCATGTGACATCACTGTGGTTACACCCAGTTCACGCCACAAAACCACACAAAACTACAGATGCGAAATAAGAAGGAAGTGTTGTTCCATTGATTGTACAAAAAGATTTTCTTTTAACTACCAAAAGAAAAAGAGAAGCAAAGTTGGGTTTGTTTTATATTTAGACCTGACTGCAGCCTTCATTAATGTTCATAAAGGGTCATTAAGAAAATGGCTGGGTTTTTTCCTGTTTGTTTGATTTTATTTTTAATAGAAGGAATATTTTAGTTTTTTGTGAATCACATGTTATTCCAACCCTTACAAACATTTGCTCTTTTTTTTTTTTTTAATAAAATAAAGCAAAAGTTTAGTATTTGAAATGATGTTTAATTTGTATACGTATTTAAGTTGATAAAGAATTGTTTTTTTTAAGAGTAAAAGTTACAGTTCATGCTGTGGAGACTCTTCGGAACAAGCTAGTTCCTGTTACCATTTACATGACTGTAGATAGTATAAACGATCAATCCTACATGAGGCTGTCTCTATCCTGAAGAATGGCAGAAATTTAACGGTAACAAAATTGCTGACACTGGAGACTCCTTCCTTAGGTGTTTAGAAGTCTCTGGGTTGAACAAAAGCTTTAGCATATCAACAACTAAACATTTTTTTTGTGCAATAACACTTTTTACAAACTCATGCAAATTAAGGGGCGTGTCCACTACTTAACACCATCTGACCAATCAGAATAAAGAATACAACAGCGTTGTTATATAAAAAACATTGTTTTTGAGACTGAGCTGGCTTGAAAAAGCTCCTTGAATATGCTGTATTCTGAAATGTCGTGCGTCCTTATAGAGACAGATTTGGGACATACGGTACCTTCTTGTGGCTCTTGAGCACGGACGGAGTGACGAAGGCTTTCTCACAAAGGTCACACTTGTATTTCTTGTGTCCATCATGCACCACCTGTATGTGTACATTCAACGTGTCCTTGCGCTTGAACGTAGCATCGCACTGGTCACACTTGAACGTCCTCTCACCTGGACGAAAAGAACAGACGAGACGTGAGACGTCCTTGGAAAAGGAACAATTTTCTGTCCTTCCCGCACAAAGGGCGCAAGGCTGCTTTTGTCCTGCTCTTGAAAGCTTCTTCCACCACCGCCACTGCATTTACTCCTTGTTTTTTTGTGTGTGTCCCAACGGCTTTGTGGGAGCCACTTTACCGCCCAAAGTGTCTGTCTAGCTTTGGAAATTGTTCTATTATTCTCCTCGAGCTATTTTTCATGCTGAAGGACACGGGCGTCTGCACTCGTGTCTATAGTGAAGGGCGGGGAGGACAGGACGAGAAAGAAAAATGAAGTGGCCAACAAATAAAACTGAAGGAAAGGGTCCGTGCGATTCTTTCACGAAGCCACAGTGGCTTAAAGGCTCCCCTTCAAAAGCCTGCCTCTCCCTCGCTTCAGTTTTATAGAACACCACAAAATAATGGAAACGTTCCATAAAAATATGGACGGTGGAAAAAAAACACATCTGCGTGTCTGCTTAAACTCTGCTTTGGGTTAGAAACAATAAAAAAAAAACCTGCAGTAAATAAGACTTCGAAATATAGAGCTTCTAGGAATAGCTTGTAACAACACTGAGTTTTTAATTTGTTAGTTAAAGCATTTTCTTACCAAACTTTCCAATATAACTGAGTTAAATATTGATACTCCTGACATTTTATCTTAATTCCACCGTTGTTGTACTTCATTCATTCATTTATTTGCAGAACCGCTTAATCCTACTAGGGTCGTACAGGAGCCTATCTCAGCCGACTCTGGGCGAAGAACCCTATACAGCTCGCCAGTCCATCGCCAGGCCAACACGCACAACCGTTTACACTCACACACACACCAAGGGGCAATTTGGACAGCCAATTATCTTAATGTGCATGTTTTTGAACTGCAGGAGGAAACCGGAGTGCCCGGAGGAAACCCACACAAGTACAAGAAGAACATGGAAACTCCACACGGAAACGCTCTCGCCGGAACCCGGGACCTTCTCGCTGTGAGGCGGACATGCTAACCACTATGCCATCGTTTTATGTTTACAATAAATGCTAAGTAGAAGGTTTTTCTAAAACAATTTACCAACACATCTGAGGTAAATGCTAGTATTCCTGATAATGTTATACTGTTTCCTCTATCACGGCACCTTTAGCATAAAATGCAAAGTGCAAATAATGTGATTTTCTTTAAATATCTTAAAGTATTTTTTTAAATATCTGAGGTAAATGTTGATATTCCTGATCATTTTCTCTTGTTTCCATTATCGCAACACCCTTAGCATTAAATGCTAGGAGCAAATAATGTGATTTTCTTCATTAAAGTATTTTTTTTTATCAATTTACCAACATATCTGAGGTAAATGTTGATATTTTGAATCATTTTGTCTTGTTTCCATTGTCGCTGCACTATTAGCATTAAATGCTAGGTGCAATTTGTGTGATTGTTTTCATAAAAACGTATTTTTAAATAATTTATAAACATATCTGAGTGAAATTGTTGATATTCCTGATCATTTTGTCTTGTTTACATTATCACTGTACCATTAGCGTTAAATGCTAAGTGCAATTTGTGTGATTTTCTTTCCAAAACAATTATTTTTTTAAATAATTTACAAACATATCTGAGGTAAATGTTGATATTCCTGATCATTTTGTCTTGTTTCCATTATCGCAACACCCTTAGCATTAAATTTCAGGAGTAAATAATGTGATTTTCTTCATTAAAGTATTTCTTTTATCAATTTACCAACATATCTGGGGTAAATGATATTGTGAATCATTTTGTCTTGTTTACATTATCGCTGCACTATTAGCATTAAATGCTAGGTGCAATTTGTGTGATTTTTTTCCCTAAAAAAGTATTTTTTAAATAATTTACAAAAATATCTGAGGTAAATGTTGATATTCCTGATCATTTTGTCTTGTTTCCATTAACAATGCACCTTTAGCAATCAATGATAAGGGGTGTGTCACCTGTGTGATTTTTGTCAGTATTTTTTTAATACTTTACACACATGTACAGCAGCAATGAGTGTTATATAGAAAGACAAATGAGATCAAAGTTAAATAAGACTAAAAATAATACAAGAAAAGTTTTAATAAAAACATATTATTGGGCAGAACATTTTAGCTACTAACTGGGACCACATTTATGTCTTCAGAAATGAATACACGGTTTCAAAACCGCTTTGTATCTTTTCGTACCGCTTAAATTGTCCGAATTTGCGAGCTGAAAGTTAAAAGCCTTGTTCGAGGACTCCTGAGATTTGACCTCACAACCTCCTGGTTACTGGCACAGTCTCTTAACCGCTACCACTGAAAGAAACGCCGCCTCGCGATCTGCCCTGTGCAAGAGTGTTTCCTACATTCATCACGCTCTTTAGGGTTTTGGAACCGACTCCAAATGGACCGAATCGTGCAGCGGGACATTTTTGTGAATAGAAATAAAAAGCATCTTGAACCACTTATTAGTGTTGCGCCGGGTCTCGGCTATTTGTGTCACTCAGCGCTTTTTAAAAGGAACGTTTTCTTCATCAGCTAATCAGTAAGAATGAAGGGAATCGCTCAGGCAGTTACTCACGCCACTGAACCGAGATGTACAAGAGGCCCTTCAATGTGTGTGTAATATAATATCCAAGTAACATTAAGGAGTTTTAAATCTTTCGCGCTAAAGTATGTGCTGTATTTTCCAGACTATTTGTTTTTTGTTTTTTTTTTATTAAAAAAACCCATATATATTTATTGCAGTTCCTTCTCCAGTGTTCTGTCACTGAATCCTGAATACTGAAGCTAACGGCTTTTAAAAGGCTAACATTCTCATTTCTACATACAGCATAGCACTATACTACTGTTGTCATGGTTACGTCTTGGACAACACTCAGCATCTCGTTCATGCATCTCTCTCTCTTTCTCTCTCTCTCTCTCACACACACACACACACACACACACACACACACACACACACACACACACA
>JBCNYH010000022.1:33361070-33375004 GCA_039654325.1 Tandanus tandanus | reverse complement strand
TCGTGGCCCAAGCGTCATTACACCTTCTTATTTGAGCCACCTTCAAAGCGTCACCACACACATTACACATACACGCCCCCTTACCCCCCCCCCCCCCCCACACACACACACACACACACACACACAGCACCATCGCACTGCTCCAAGAGACATAACATAAACACACACCCTCTCTTGTCTTACACTGTCTCTGTCTGTCTGTTTGTCTTTTCCCAGTAATATACATGTTTAGTATATACTACTCAGGAACGGTGCGATCTGATTGGTTGGCTCGCTCTCTGAATGAAGTCTAGTTTTAGTTTGCTTTTCTTTTTGTTTCGGTGTAGTATATACTAAAATGTATATGTTCACCCCAGGCTCGGCGAATATTTGTCTGATTATATATCAGTGTTGTGAGTTTAGATGTTGACCCCTCTTGGGTACCTGGATAGCCGCCAGGTTCTTCTGCTCCTGAGACGGCGCCTGGTGCACGAAGCGTAGCCAGTTAGCGTGTCGAGGGTTGCTGGCATCCAGTATGTACAGCACGTCACCTCGGTTCCCTCGAACCTGCAGCGCCAACAAACCCACAGAGGAAGTTCAGAGACCATGTCATTATGTGAGCAATGATTACGGTAACATTAACCAAATGAGCTGCAGGAGTCAATCATTTCATCATTCTCAGGCAGAGGCTGGAGCCTATCTCAGCCGATTCTAGATGAAGAAGGGCTACACCCTCCCTAAACAGCTTGCCAGTCCATCGCAGGGCCAACACCCACACAATTCCCACCTAGGGGCCAGCCAGTTAGCCTAATGTGGAAGTCTTTGTACTGTCCGAGGAAACCGGAGTACCCGGAGGAATCCCACGGGGATAACATGCAATCTCCAAATAGAAAGGCCCTCACCGAGCCCGGGACTCGAACGCAGGCCCTTCTTGCTGTAGGCAAACGTGTTAGCCACTACGCTACTGGGTAGGTTTCCATAAAGACATTAATCTGACCAATGCTGAACCGATTTGCTGAATCGGGTCACAGGGAGGCCAGAGCTCTGGGCAAAGGCAGGGTACACCCTGAACAGCTTGCCAGACCATTGCAGGGCGAACACACAGACACATTCACACTCACACCTAAGGGCAACTCGAACCAGTCAATTATTCTAAAGTGCATGTGTTTTTTGACTGTTGGAGGAAACCAGAGTACCCGGAGGAAACCCACGCAAGCACGGGAAGAACATGCAGACTCCACACAGAAACGCCCTCGCCGAGCCTGGGACTCGAGCCCAGGAGCTTCTTGCTGTGAGGCGGACGTGCTAACCACTACACGACCATGCCACCCCTGGTATTAACTAGCAACTCAAAAAGGTTCCGTATTATTGAAGTCGGGCGTGAAGCAGAGAAATAGTTGTTTGCGCCCTAAACAGGTGAAATTCAGGACAGATTCTTGGACACAATCCTTCAGGCAAAATGTTTTGTCTCCTGAGAAATAAGACGTCTGACTCAATACTGCAACCGGTGGCATTTTGCTATTGTCTAGAAAACCAATCCAGTACACAACCCATACATCATCCTTTTGTTCACCTGGTGATAAACATGTCGGGACCAAGTTTCTATCCCTCGTACTGTTCTCACATTTCTCACAGCAGCACTTACGATGATGTCTTTTATATCACAATACATTTTTACAAGCAGGTACGTTCCAATGACGCAATACAACCTCGACTGATCACCGAGAGCCGCCTAAATCCAACACCATCCATTTTCCACCGCTCATCCAAGGTCGGGTTGCTGAAGCAAAAGGTCTGGGAGGGAAACTCAAGCATCCCTCACCCCATAGTCACTCTCCAGCATCTTCTGGGCGCTCCCGAGGCATTCCCTCTCCCAGTTGAACACGCCTGGAACACCTCTAAAGCGAGGCAACCAGGAAGCATCCTAATCAGACGCCCGAACCACCTCAGCTGACACCTTTGGATGCACAGAAGCGGCGACTCTACACCGATTTCCCCCCGGATGTCTGAGCTCCCCACCTTATCTCTCAGGCTGACCCCAGATACCCTCCAAGGGAAACTCATTTCAACCACGTGTATCCGCGATCTCATTCTTTCAGTCTCCACCCAAATATTTATGAAAGGAGTCTCCAGTATCAGGGCGGCCTGGTGGTGTAGTGGTTAGCACATCCGCCTCACAGCAAAAAGGTTCTGGGTTCATGTCCCAGGCTCCCCAGAGGTGTTTCTATGTGGAGTTTGAATGTTTTCCCTGTGGGATTCATCTGGGTCCTCCAGTTTCCTCCAACAGTCCGAAGACATGCACATCAGGCTGACTGGCTGCTTCAAATTGCCCCGAGGAGTCGGTGTAGATGAATGGTGTGTGTTATTCCTGCGATGAACTGGCGAGCTGTACCCCGCCTTGCTGACTCACCTGAAATAGCTGCCGTTGCTTTATGTGCGTTTCCACTGTATCCACACGTAGTAATCCGAGCAACAATCTTATGTAACATCAATCCACAGATGGCTTTGAGACGCTAACGAGCTTTTCCCCTGCCTCTGTTTTTGGATACAAATTCGTATTTTTCCTGAGTATGCCAGTTTTATTGGCCTGAAATGACAGCTAATGATGCCTCGCACTCTGAAACTATGTAATGCTGCTGTGTCTTAATTGCACAGCTGCAGTGAAAACCTCCAGCACATAAAAGCACAGTAGGGTTTGGAGATTACATGCCATTGCTGGGTATCACAGCGAACGCACACGCAGCGCTGTAATTTAAGAACCAAACGTACTGTGCGCCGCGCATCCGAGGATGTCGTTCCGATAGACAGATGTATAAATCACCTCGGTAATGCGGCCAGGCCCCGGCTGATGCAGGCTCTAATTAAAATGTTACGGAGCTGAAAATAAAACCCGAATCTCGCAGGGCAAATATTGGGAGAGCAGGAGTGGGAAAGGGAAACGTTGGGAAGGGGAGGGGTGTGCGATGTGCCCGTGCTGCTGCTTGGCAGGCAGAGCCGTTATTACGGGGACGACGTAGGCTGAGCGGTATGAGCTGAGAACATGGTCTACATGCCTGCTCTGATTACCCCCTCGCCCAGAGTCGCCCAGTCAAGCGTTTCTGCACCAAAGCACAGCGTCCGTATCGTTCGTCATGCCAAACCACTATTTGATCCTCGTGATTTAGCTATCCAAAGCATGTGCATTAAAGCTGAGGTTGGTTATCTGGAACGCTAGCAAAATTTGAAAGTAACATCTCTTCAGGGCTCTGGATAAAACCTTCCCCTACCCTCGGAGGTCCTTTTAAAGCCACTCAGCCCCCCAAACTCACATGAACTGTACTCTGAGTAGACTCTGAGGTCGACCCGCTGTAATATTATATCACTATATAATATTATATAGTAAATGTATTATGTACAATTCTAGCTACCTCCCACATCAGCCTCGGGTCCATGCTGTCATCCAGATCACCAGGCATCCTCTTCTCACCCGCGAATGGGCCAAACTTCTCTCCCTGAAAGATACGATTTCAGAATCTCAAACTCACCCACCCAGGCTTTCATTTAATACAGAAAAGAAACAGATAAAAGTTTTTTAATACCATTTGTGGTTTTAGGGTTTAATGAAGGGTTTGCACGTGCCCCGCCACAGGAAAACAAACGTTGCTAAGTTGACACTGATTGGCTGCTATGTATTGCTGACTTACATCACAATGTGCAGCAATAAAAAAAAATTATATATATATATATATATATATTATTAATAATGAAACTGAAACCCTGAGGCTCATACACCACCACTCAGGCTCACACAGAACAAAATCTAACTCAGGTAGGCAGGAAAAAAAACTCGCAGGTAAATAAATGTTCATGGAGAAAACACCGAAAGCAAAAGCTAAACAGAACATGAACTTGTTAAACAGATAATTAAACTAACAAGACAAGTTATAGAAATGGCAGAGGAAATCGGGTAGTGAAAGGAAAGGTTGCGAAAGGCAAACCTTAGCAAAGGCAAAGCGAAAGCGCCTATCATTCATTTTCTGAACTGCTGAATCCTAATTAGGATCGCAGGGAGGCCGGTGCCCATCTCAGTCGACTCTGGACAAGGGCAGAACACACCCTGGACAGCTCACCAGGCCCTAATCTATATATTTAAAGTCAAATTGAATTACAGTGACATAAACAGCTTTTATTACATGCTGGTTCACCCACTCACTCATTGGCCCGAACCACTTAATCCTCCTACGGTCGCAGGAAGGCTGGTGCCCATCTCAGCCGACACCTAGTGAAGGCGAGGTACACCCTGAACAGCTCGCCAGACCATCACAGGTCCAGAGCACAACCATTCACACTCACATTCAGACCTAGGGGCAACTTTGTACTGTTGGAGGAAACCGGAGTACCCGGAGGAAACCCTCGCAAGGAACAACCACAGGAAGAACATGCAAACTCTACACAGAAACGTCCTCGCCGAGTCCGGGACTCGAACCCAGGACCTTGTTCACCAGGCTGGATTATTGAATTATAATTTCACGACGCATGGACATGTTTTAGTTTATTTCTAGAATTTTTTAACATCCTTCTTAAGATCAATAATAGTAATAATAATAATAATAATAATAATAATAATAATAATGATAATAAAAAATAATAATAATAATGATAATAATTAAAATAATAATAATAATAATAATGATAATAATAATGATTTAAAAAAATAATAATAATAATAATAATAATAAAGTGGCAGGGAAGTTATAAAGGCTACTTATAAAGGAAGGAATGAAAACACTTTCAAATCACTCTACACAGCTTCCCTAGTGCACTTGGTGCGCGTGGCAGGCTGATGACGCTGCAGCCTTGGTAGTGCGCGTGTGGAGGGAGGACGGACCGGTTTGAGATGCGGTCTCTGGTCCAACGTTACCTCTGGTATGGAGCGATACGTGGCACCTTACGGTTCAGAAAAGTGAAAATGCAGTTTAACATGGCACGAGGACGGGTTTAGGAGACGCCGTGACACCAATAAACACAAAAGAAAGACTCGTTTTGTGGAAAAATGTCTCGGTTTTCTGTCAGCGGGTCTTTCTTCCTCTCTTTCTTTCTTTTTTTTGTTTCCTAAGTACGAACAAACCTTCTTGATTCTTCTCGCAGTGTACAGTCCGACCCCGTCCTGGACTTTGGAGGACTTCAGAGCGAACCTGTCTGGCACGTACATGCCCAGCATTGTCATTACTCTGACTGACTAATCGTGAACAAAACGCAGATATCCTACGAATAAAAATAAATAAACAAATCTCTTCAGTCTTTCCTGCTGCTGCAATATTTTCCTCAGAATCTCGGCGCGGCTCGAGCGTCCATGTCGCTGTGCTTCGCTGTGATTGGTCGAAAGTTCGTAACCAGGGGCAACATGTTTTTCTGCGAGGTGGAGCTTCCGCGTTGTCGGCGCGACGTCACGGCGACGCTGCGTCGTGATTGGTGGAAAGTTTTGTGACTGACCCTGTGGCTTCACATTTCTTTTCATTCAAGCTGGTAGTGAGGATGCTCTGTGTGGAAGTTCGTTAAGATTGCGTGGTTTATTGGGAAAATATGAATGAGGTCGTGCCATAATCATATCTCATTATTAATTACTACAACTAATCTCACCATTATGACATCAACTCATGATTCTGACTAGTATCTCAACATTATTGCTTAGTATCTCTCATCATTACGACTTATTATCTCATCATTACGACTTATTATCTCATCATTACGACTTATCTCATCATTATGACTTATTATCTCATCATTACGACTTAGTATCTCATCATTATGACTTATTATCTCATCATTACGACTTATTATCTCATCATTACGACTTATTATCTCATCATTATGACTTATTATCTCATCATTACGACTTATCATAACAATATGACTTAGTATCCTAACATCATGACTTAATATCTCATCATTACGACTTATCCCATCATTACTACTTAGTATCTCAACATTACGACTTAGTATCCGAACATTACGACTTATTATCTCAATGTTATGACTTATAATCTCATCATTACTACCTATTATCTCATCATTACGACTTATCTCATCATTACTACTTAGTATCTCAACATTACGACTTATCTCATCATTACGACTTATCTCATCATTACTACTTAGTATCTCAACATTACGACTTATCTCATCATTACGACTTAGAATCTCATAATTACAACGTAGTATTTCATCATTATGACTTATCCCATCATTACGACTTGTTATCTCATCATTACGACTTATCTCATCATTACTACTTAGTATCTCAACATTACGACTTAGTATCCGAACATTACGACTTATTATCTCAATGTTATGACTTATAATCTCATCATTACTACCTATTATCTCATCATTACGACTTATCTCCTCATTACTATTTAGTATCTCAACATTACGACTTATCTCATCATTACGACTTAGAACCTCATAATTACAACGTAGTATTTCATCATTACGACTTATCCCATCATTACGACTTATTATCTCATCATTACGACTTATCTCATCATTACTAATTAGTATCTCAACATTACGACTTAGTATCCGAACATTACGACTTATTATCTCAATGTTATGACTTAGAATCTCATCATTACTACCTATTATCTCAACATTACGACTTATCTCATCATTAGTACTTATTATCTCATCATTACGACTTATTATCTCATCATTACAACTTATCTCATCATTACTACTTATTATCTCATCATTACGACTTATCTCATCATTACGACTTATCTCATCATTACTACTTATTATCTCATCATTACTACTTAGTATCTCATCATTACGACTTATTATCTCATCATTGCTACTTAGTATCTCAACATTACGACTTAGTATCCAAAAATTACGACTTATTATCTCAATGTTATGACTTAGTATCCAAACATTATGACTTGTATCATCATAACTTAGTATCTCATCATTATGTCATCATTACGACTTATCTCAAGATTGCAACTTAGTTTCTTATAATTTTGACTTAGTATCTCACCATTATTATGTATTATCTCATTATTATGACTTAATATCATGTCACAAGCAATTACTATCTCATCATTTTGAATTGGTATCTCATTAATATGGGTGGCGTAGTGGTGAGCACATCCGCCTCACAGCAAGTAGGTCCTGGATTCATTATGGGATCACCAAGGGTGTTTCTGTGTGGATTTTGCCTGATCTCCCTGTGCTCGTATGGGTTCTCTCCAGGTAATCTGGGGTTACTTTTTTGTCATCATGCATTTATACAGTTTATGCATATGTATACAGTTTTGTTTCCACTACTTTAGTGTATCACTGGGGTGCATCATTGTGTTTTTGGAAAAAAGTAAACTCTATTACACATACAAGTGTTTGTTTATGAGTTTTCTCCCATATCAGCTTCGTGTCCATGCTCTCATCCTCATCTCCACTGGGTTTACCTTTACCCATGTTCACAGCATTAATGTGTGAGATTTCAATAACAGGATTTATACACACTTAGGGTCAATTTAGCAAAATCAATCCATCTTCTTGTGTGTTTATGGAGGTGGGAGGAAACCTGGAAAACCTGGAAGAAAAGTGAGAGCACCAAAAAGTTTCATTCCGTTACATTAACTATATCTCATTCAGTGGTAAGGAAACACCTAATATTGTTAAAACAACAGCGGAGGTGACACCCTCCGACTGCAAATTTATGCATGGTAAAGTCATGCATGGGCAGAAAGACATGGGAGCATTTGATTGGATGTATCCCAAAGGACTGCGAGGCAGTGATTGGTCGGCGTTTTTACAGGATTACAGCGACCTCAGAGATCTTTTTTAGATGTCATAAGTTATTGATTGCTGTCAGGGTGTTCAAAACTTGTGTTTTCAGCTTAAAAATTTAGAAGTGCTTAAACTGTTTCTCAAATCTTCACCAACATGTCTTAACATCCAGGTTACGCAAATTCATGGCACCCAAAAGTCATTACCATGTTTTATCCCTAATTTTTTTTTATCTCTTACACTTCAGATGTGAACTGGGGCAGTATTTAGGTCACGTGTCCCAAAGGAATGGATAAGAAAAGTCACACACAACGATACACATTAGAAATTAGGCACAGATCAAACAAGCTCTAGATGTGCCACAGTCTGACATTTACACTCAGTAATTTAGCAGATGCTTTCATCCCAAGCAAGTAAAAAACGTGAAAAGTAAGTCATTAACTGAGCTAAAGATCAGAAAGAGCAAGTTTAAAGAAAAGGCCAAAAATCAAAGAAGTGATTTATTTATTCATTTGCCAAACTGCTCAATCCTATTAGAGTCACGGAGAGGCTGGAGCCTATCTCAGCCGACACTGGGCGAAGGTGGGGTACAACCTGAACAGCTTGCCAGGCCATCGTTGGGCAACACACACACAACCCTTTACACTCACACCTAGGGG
The DNA here is from genome assembly GCA_039654325.1 of Tandanus tandanus. Taxonomy (NCBI): domain Eukaryota; kingdom Metazoa; phylum Chordata; class Actinopteri; order Siluriformes; family Plotosidae; genus Tandanus; species Tandanus tandanus. The sequence goes on along the minus strand of JBCNYH010000022.1, from coordinate 33,366,596 downwards.
CAATCAAACCTTATGTGCATGTCTTTGGACTGTCGGAGGAAACCGGAGTACCCAGAGGAAACCTACGCAAGCACGGAGAGAACATGCAAACTCCACACAGGAACACCCTCGCTGAGCCTCGAACTCGAACCCAGGACCTTCTTGCTATAAGGCGAATGTGCTAACCGCTACACCACTGTGCCGCCTTATCATGACGAGCCTGGAGCCTATCTCAGCCGACACTGGGCGAAGGTGGGGTACACTCTAAACAGAATGACAGACAATCACAGGGCAACACACTCACACAACCATTCACACCCACATTTAATCCTATTAGGGTCACAGGGAGAGCGGAGCCTATCTCAGCCAACTCTGGGCGATGGCGGGGTACACCCTGAACAGCTTGCCAGACCATCGCACGGCATCACACACACAAGCATACACATTCACACTCACACCTAGGGGCAATTTGGAACAGCCAAGAAGCCTAATGTGCACGTCTTTGGACTGCCGGAGGAAACCGGAGTACCCAGAGGAAACCCATGCAGGCATGGGGAGAACATGCAAACTCCACACAGAAACGCCCTCGCCGAGCCCCGTACTTGAACCCAGGACCTTCTTGCTGTGGGACAGATGTTCAAATTCTTACACCACCATGTCACCTGTCACATGTCACCAGTCCAACACCAGTTTACCAGATGACCATCTCAGGGCGCCCACGCCGGAACAGTAGGTCTGGAACAAGATACTGTATCTAGGCATGTCCCCAATATCTGATGATGACGATGATGAAGACGATGTTGAAGGTGTAAGTAACCATATAATAAGTGGGATGTGATACACCAAGATGGTCATTATTGCCAAATAAAGTCCTTCCAGGTGACTCAAGATGCCTTGAGTTCCCATCAGGGTGTTGCTTCACTGTGTCGGGGTTTATTCCACACTTTCCTTCAGCACATTTGTTGAACTTTATGCTCCAAACATCAGGACTTGATATGGTTAAATCTTACAATCAAGTCCACATATCTTTAATAAACATGCGGTTTGTTACTCCAGACCTTGCGCTCATTCTAGCGCCCTTATCTCCAGCCATCTCCAGCTTCCTGTTCTTGTTTATTTGCTCTGATTGTGTTCACCTGTTCCTTGTTTCCCCCTTGATTACTTTGTGTATTTATATTCCCCTCTTTACAAAGTGTCTTTACAAGGAGGTTAACCCTGTCCGCCTGTGCTTTGACGACTTACCCTGGACAGGGGCTGCGATTTCTACAAACATCTTGATAAACATGCCATCTAGCTCACATGTCTGGCTTCCGATTCTGTCACATGACCGAGGAACGGTGTCATGAATTCATTTATTTATTTGCCGAATTGCTTAAACCTGCGACGATTGCTGGGAGGCTGGAGCCTGTCTCAACCGACACCCTGAAGAGCTCACCACACGCTCACACCCAGGGGCAATCTGGAACAGCCAGTTAGCCGAGTGTGCCTGCCTTTGGACTGTCGGAAGAAACCGACGCGAGCATGGGGAGGGCGTGCAAACTCCACACAGGAACGACCAGGACTCAAACCCAGGACCTGAACATGCTAACCGCTCCACCACTATGTCGCTTTTAATTTTAAAAAAAAAAAACGTGTGCATGCACTTTCTTTCCAAACTCAGTCACATGTTACACACTTGGGATTTTACACCCAAGCCTACTGGCTCGTCAGAGACGGAGTTTATCCCAGTTTATATGGCGTGAAGCGACTCCCAGATGGGACGCTAGTCCGTCGCAGGGGACCTTAATACTGCTGAGTGGACAGAGTGGTCCAGACCTTGGCAGCACAGTGGGGGTTCTAAACAGTGATTGGAGCCCACAACCTCCTGATTATAAGCCCAACACCCTAACCACTACACCACCGGCCCCGAGCATGTTACACACACCGACAAGCAAATACGCCAGGAGTCTCCATGATACTTGCACACTTTACTACATATACGTACGTCTATTCGTTCCGTGGTTTCTTTCACCCACACGTGACGCAGAATCCAATCCAGTGCTTTGCGGTTACAGCTTTTCCGATGCTCATACGACGGAACTAGTGGTATCTACGGTACTCATCTCGAGATACTCCCAATGTCCAATCAGCAAGCACTTCACACTGATCACATTGGTTTGTGCAATCAGGAAGCTACGCTTATCTTCAAACCTCTGCCAGTTCGTCCAATCCCGTGCTCTGATTCTGTATATTAGATGCACCTACACCACTTATCTGGTTACCAGGAATAATTGGAGGCAGGTTGTTTGCCGGGAGGCGAAGCGCTGAGCAATAGATATGCGGTCCAGACACGAAAACATGTGGACGACCAGCTGTCTCGAGATGGAGGAGAGGATGCACGCAAACGTGCACATGCAGCCATTCAGGAGGACACATGTAAACACACACACACTTACTCAGACACACACACACACACACACACACACACACACATCTGAGCAGCTCATTAAACAAACCACGATAGCACTTAGCACGAAAGCCTTTTGATCAAGTGTGAATGGCTTTAAAATGCGTCTCATGCACGCAGACACACTTCTGGGTGTTTTAAGTGTGTTACACCAGGCGGCACCGTGGCGTAGTGGTCAGCACATCCGCCTCACAGCAAGAAGGTCCTGGGTTCGAGTTTCAGGCTTGGCAAATGTGTGTTTGCATGTTCCTCAGGGTACTCCGGTTTCCTCCGACAGTGCAAAGGCACATTAGGCAAATCAGCTGTTCCAGATTGCCCCTAGGTGTGAGTGTGAATGGTCTGGGGACGTCTGGGGAGATGTTCAGGGCGTATCCCACTTTCGCACAGTGTCGGCTGAGATAGGCTCCAGCCTCCATGCAACCCTGTTAGGATAAAGCAGTTCGGAAAGTAAACGAGTGGTGTTACACCTCCCCTCTCTCTCTCTCTCTCTCTTTCTCTCTCTTTCTTTCCAGGTTAATCAGTCCAGCATCTACGTTTCGACGCATTTGTTTACCCCTGTTTATCTCGTACACTTCCTGATGAGCCTCTTCTTCGGCTCGTTGGAGCCTGTGGTCGTGCGAATGTGTCGGGTCGCTTACGGGATTTGTTTTTTGTTTTTTTTTAAACAAATGGAACAATCCGTTTTCTTTATTTGAGCTTGGGTTAATCTTGCAAAGCGGAAAAACCACCAAGCCCGTCTTCCTTAACTACTTCAACTGATATGTGTTTTCGCACGCAGTGCAAGATTTAAGCGGTTAGCGCTTGCCTTGGAGCGGAAATTAAACGAGAGCTCCACCCTAAAGCCATTTAAATACGTTTACATTGAAATATTCCTCATGTGTTTCAGCGAGTGCCGCGCCGTTCGGTTGGTCGATGATGTATTTGCGTCGTTCCCGTGAGAACCTCGTTTAATTCATCGCAGCTCTGACGTCATATGATGTCGTTGCTTTCGTACACTCAGCATCATGTTCACGAGAAAGTTCATGTAGAAGTTATGGAGACGCCGGTGTTGGACGTGAAGTCCCAAGATGCAAAGCAGCCAAGCTCAAACACAAGCGAGCTACAAGATGATGAGCACGGTGAGACCTGGAACTTCATCAGTATGTAGAGTGTGTACAGGTGAGATGATGAGAGAGCTAGCCTCACCTGTAGCCTTCCGCGAGGGTTAAATCCTAATATCATACTGTAATTTTAGACTATTCGTCGATATTCCCTACATCTGATATTTTTAAAGAATATACTACACGGTAGTAAGAAAAGGAAACTAAAATGAGATTTTTTTCATACCAGGGGTTCCATTACAGAAGTTATTTACTTATTTATTTATTTTTAATTGTGTAGGGCATATTGCGTACCTTACTGTTAGGACGGCGTTTCTGGAATTTCTAGGACTCCGGAATCAGTGACCATCGCAATCTGTGAGTTTCTGTCCACCATTTTGTCTCAAGCATTATCCTGAGAATGAGAAGTGGATAATAAGCAATTAACAAATTAGGCGAAGTATAATATAGCGATTTTTCGGTCGAGAGGTTGCTATATATAATACTATAATTGCAATAATCATTCAAATTATCTGATGACAACCCTGCAATAATTCAGTTATTCCATGGCAATCATGCAATACCAAGAATTATCTGATGGCTTTCCACCAATGAGAAACGAGAAAATCTCGAATGAATAATAATTAAAAGTTATTCTATCCATACCCACTGGATATGACACACTGCACATTTTGATTGGTTAATCTTCGGCTATGATGTCAGCTTATATACATACTGCAAGTAGCTGCGGCACTACAGCATCAGTAAAACAGAAGCAGTCACGAGAATAAAAGCTAGCACTAGCCGGCCGGCTCTTCCGTTCATTCTAGAGTTGTTTCTTAAAATGCAATTAAATTTCAAATGAAAGTATTTTTTAATTTTAAGAATTCGACCCCTACCAAAACGTGACTTTATTGGCCTTTGAAGGCCTCCAGTCCTCAAAGTCGCCTGATAGCACTGACCGAGGGAGGGGCCATCGTAAGCGGTGTGCTAGCAAGCTCAAGCAAGTGCACAGGAAGTTCATGCAAGGCTAAAAGCTAACCCTAGCCAGCCGTTAAAGTGCATGAGGCACAAAGTATCCAGATTTAATAATTTGAATTTCTTACAATCCAGCGATGGCTAATTGGCCACTTAGTCCAATGTGCATGTCTTTGGACAGTCGGAGGAAACCGGAGTACCCCGGAGGAAACCCATGCAAGCACGGGGAGAACACGCAAACTCCACACAGAGACGCCTTCGCCGAGCCCGCGACCTTCTTGCCGTGAAGCCGATGTGCTAACCACTACACCGCCGTGCCGCCCGATGCCTGTACATGTGCAGAATAAATGAACGAAAGCATATTTTGTTGGATTATTTTTTAAGCGCCCACCCAACATGTAGTTTTTGTTTTTATTTCATCTTTGAAAAACGAGTCTGTGGAAACTTGTGTTTGTAAAGCGTCCTGGGTGGCTTCGGCTTGGAGACGCAAAACCTTCTGATTACAAACATTATTGCACAACTGCACTTTTTCTTTCTCCTCAGATCCGCATGTTTCGGTGACACGGGTACGAGACTCATAACAACCCCGACACAACCTGCACCACAGATCAATAACCCACATCCGCACATCCAAAATATATACGCCGTACTCATTCCTATTCTCCTGATTATTTCTCTTAAAGTTTTCACTGTGGCTGTAAATCTCGTGTGTGAGTGTGTGTGCGTGTGTGTGTGTGTGTGTGTGTGTGTGTGTGTGTGTGTGTGTGTGTGTGTGTGTTGTGTAATGTCCAGAAAAAGGCAGCTATTCTAACAGTGGTCTTTGTGTGGCCCCTAACTCCTGCCCCCTACCTCCACGACCTCTGACCCTTGATGACTCCGCTGTCAGCACTGCTGCTGTAAAGAGGGCTGAAACGATTAGGAGCCGTCGACCCCGAACCTGACCCCATAGGGCGTGCATGCACGCACACACACACACACACACACACACACACACTCTCTCTCTCTCTCTCTCTCTCTCTCACACACACACACACACACACACAC
>JBCNYH010000022.1:33336979-33357332 GCA_039654325.1 Tandanus tandanus | reverse complement strand
CTCTCTCTCTCACGTTTTCTATATAGAGGACAACAAGAGGGTGTGTAGGGGGGGTGTGTGTGTGTGTGTGTGTGTGTGTGTGTGTGTGTGTGTGTGTGTGTGATAACAAGACCTCTCTCTCTATCTCTCTCTTTCTCTCTCTCTCTCTCTCTTTCTCTCCCTCCCTCAAGGCTTTTATTTCATGTTTGTTCAGAAGCAGCTCTGTTTCTGCCGTTCCGACCTCGCTCCACTCTCAGAACCGCAGCCTCGCCTCCTCCTCCTCTCCTCCAAGGTCAGCCGTTAAAGCTCTCTCTGTGTCGGATCTGAGAGAAGGATGGGATGAAAGAGGGAGGGATGGAACAGGAAGACGAGACCGAGATCATTGTGGAGATTAAGCGTGAGAGCATGGCGAGGATGGGGACAGATCTGAGAGGCAAAGACCTCGCCTCACAGGGACGAACGCAAACAAATAAACACAGCAGTGGAGTCTGATGACTGTTTGAATTATAGATCCGTGGAAAGAAAAAGAAATCGAAAGAATTCGACAATTAAAGTCTGAAATAAAATAAAAGCTACACGTAGCCACATGCTGCCTGCCAGGAGCTTCGGGATCGTAAAACTGATGACTCTTGAATAAACAGGATCATCGCGAGTGTGTGGAAACATTCTGGACGTGTCAGCCTAATGCGCATGTCTTTGGACTGTCGGAGGAAACCGGAGTACCCAGAGGAAACCCACACAAGCACGGGGAGAACATGCAAACTCCACACAGAAACACCGTCTCCGAGCAAGGGATTCGAACCCAGGACCTTCTTGTGCTAACCTTAATGTCACAGTGACGCCCAGTCAAATTAACATAAATAAATAATGAATGCTAACATCCGTAGCTAATTTTGCACAGACATGATAGTCATTCCCTGTGCTTGCGTGGGTTTCCTCCTTGTACTCCGGTTTCCTCCCACAGTCCAAAGACATGCATTAGGCTAACTGGCTGTTCCAAATTACGCCTAGGTGTGAGTGTTAGTGTGTATGTTTGTGTGTGTGTTGCCTTGCGATGGGCGGGGTAGCTGTCCAAGGTGTACCCTGCCTTTGCTCAGAGTTGGCTGAGATAGGCTCCACCCTCCCTATGACTATAGTAGGATCAAGGCAAGGTTGAGTTTGTCAGTCATAATTATTATTCTTGATAGTTAGCCAACTGGCTAGCAAAACATGATTAGCTGATGAGCTAATAAGTCGAGATCAGGTTTAGCATTCTTGATTAGCATTTCATAACTAGCTGATTGGACAGCAAGACAAGGTCGAGTTTGTGAATCGTGAAAATTAGTTTACTGGCTAGCAAGACCCTGTTGATTATGTCATCAACGATGATTAGCCACTTAGCTAACAAGTCAAGATCCATTTTTATGAATAATTAGCCAACTGGCTAGCAAGACACAGTCAAGCCTGTCAGTCATGATAATTAGCCAATTAGCTAGCAGGTAATTTCTTTTCTTAATGATACCTATTTGGTGAGAGTGCTAGCATATAAGAACCTTCCCTGTGGAAATCTGGAACCGCTCGTCACGTACAGGTTTAATCAAGACTGATTTGTGATGTCCAAAAGGTTCCTGTATTCACACATCCATTCCAAACAGTGGACCTCTCAAGCCTGGGATCTAAAAACAGCCCCGCTGGTTTCGCCAGTGCGTACGATGTGTTGAGTCAGGGAGTAAATTTCGAGCAGACGCCGCGAAATTAAGGTCAGGGTAACTCGGCCGAGCGCTGCGGCTTTTCTGCTCGCCTTCATCCTTTCTGTTCTTGTTGCTTTACAAACAGAATCGCACACGGGTGCCATAAATTGAAACAGCGTGTTAGGGTGTTTATGTGGTCAGTCGGGGAGTTTACATATGTACGTGTGTGTGGGCCAGAGACTTCAGAGCGTTCCTCACGAACGCTTACCAAATGTGTCACCGCGAGTTCAGAATGCAACACTCTGTCAACCCCGAACACCCCCCACCCCCACACACACACCGCCGTCCTCCAAAACATTACTTTTTTCCACAAAGCCCACCGTACCATTACAGCCTGAATCAGTCTATTCATCTATGGAGCTCCCTTCGGCCTTTTTTACCAAATGAACAGCCTTAAATCCTGTTTTTTATTAACGTTATCACTGATGTCCGAGTACGTTTTGGCTGTTCAGTCAAGCAACTTGTGGTTAAGAATCACTCTAGAACACTGGAGATGCCGAGAGTCGAGTACCCACCAAATTTGGAGGATGTATACGGCGTTTCCTCATATATGTGTATTATTTACATTGTTTTGGACGAAACATTGGCGCAGTGGTTAGCACGTCCGCCTCACAGCAAGAAGGTCCTCAGTTCGAGTCTCGGGCTTTTGCAGTTTTGGAGTTTGCAGGTTCCCGTCGTGCTTGCGTGGGTTTCCTCCGGGTACTCCGGTTTCCTCCCACAGTCCAAAGACATGCACATTAGGCTAATTGGCTGCTCCAGATTGCCTTTAGGTGTGAGTGGTTGTGTGCGTGTTGGCTCTGCAATGAACTGGCAAGCTGTTCAGGGTGAACCCCCCCTTCACCCAGAGTAAGCTGATAGGTTCCAGCCTCCCACCCTGGACCTTCTTGCTGTGAGGCGGACGTGCTAACCACTACACAACACCGCCATATTATCATATCATTTATATATTCACATTATATTAACAGAAACATTTGTATTTTTGCAGTGTTCTTCAAAATGTTCTCTATTCTTCCAGATGTTCTCTCCAGCTGTGTAGTTCTTTGATATGCATACTCTCCAGTCCTTATGCGAATGCGAGTTGGAGAGGAGTCAAAATTTAGCACTCGTTTCTAAACAATTCGGGAACAGTGAGTCAAATGACTCCAGGAAAAAAAAAAAAAAAAAAAAAAAAAAGGGCAGGTCAAATGAATCACCAAACGAGTCAAAACTCAGCTGTTTCAAACCACTTCGAGTCAAACGAGTGATTCCGAATCCCCAGCACTAACTAGCAGACAGCTTTCAGACCAATCCAGACAAGTGAAAAGGTTAATCGAGAGCAGACGACGCTCTTCCCGACTCCTGATCTCCGGATACTGTGCGAGTTGGATGTTGTTAATGAGGAACGCAAGTGTCGGACGCCTGAGAGTTTGCAGAGACGGTCTTGAAGTAGACGCAGGGGAAAAAAAACACAGGTGACTCAAAGCATGGAAGTGTGTGTGTGTGTGTGTGTGTGTGAGAGAGAGAGAGAGAGAGAGAGAGAGAAAATTGGGCACAGTGAATTTGAAATTGGTTTGCGCTTGTCATTATCCTATTCCTGAGTCATGTGTTTTGCATTATCTTAATCCAATCCTCTGATTGGTGGATTTTAAATGAGCACCATACTGTACATCCTCACACTGTAATCAGAAACAAAACCAAATTTCAACAGTTCTTTGTTTGTGTTTGTATTTTTTCGTGCAACACTAAAATCAACCTGAAATCTAGAACGCGTGTTCGTTATAATGTATTGTTTGGCTGTTGCTGTTTATTTGCATGTCTGTATATTCTCTCTCTCTCTCACACACACACACACACACACACACACACACACGCCTGATTGTGACGGGTGAATTGGTTTGTTTAGTGAGACTCTAGTGAGAGTTGAGGTTTCTTATTTTTTGCACGCCATGGACCAGATTTGGCAAACAAACCCAAGACGGCATGGTTCGAACTTGTTTAGGGTTTGAAGGGATCTGTCAAGGAGGTTGTGTATAATATCAGTATGTCCTGACAGTTCCAGATAGATACCGAGAGTTAAGCAGTGACATCTGGACTCGGTATGGTTTCATGACTGGCTGCATAAATCCCGCAAGTGGAAAACACGTTCGTTTTTGGCTTTACCCTGCCTGTCCGCACAATCACCTGGATACACTGAGGTATTAAGTCACATGCTTTGCCGTGCTCATGGACTTTACTTGAGTCTGCGCTTAAGTACGTATGATATATGTGCATCTCGATGATGTATGTGATCCCTTTTAAAACCTCTCGACATGTTGTACCATAATCCAGGTACAACGTCCCGGACTTGGCGTAAAGGACACGGACGCTGATCCCTATCCGTGCAACTCTTTATGAGCAAGTGATTAATCCTTGCGTAGAAACACAACACCAGAAGCCACACCAAGGGGGATTACTGGCCTCTATATTTAGGGTTTTATGTACATGAATATTGGCAGAAGCACTCTGTACATGTGACAGGCAGAGCAGACACAGAGAAGAGCACATTTACAGAATCCCAAAGCGATTCACTCACAGAATGAGATAATATACAGACAAAGGCAGCGGGGGGAGGGGATAACACCTCGACACACCGCCCGACTTCGTCACACAACTTTACAACATAGGGTTTTTTTTTAATAGCAGGAATAATTGTAACAAATAACAAGAAAAAAAAAAAACAGCTCAAATAGCAAAAGAAAAATGAAAATGTATAAAATAACTTAAGAACATTTTTCTAAATTTGAGTACTCAGATTGGGACGGGTTGGTGTGATCTCACACACACATACACACACACACTCATAATATGCAGAAGAGTTTAACAAAGCTCTCACAACACGACGGAAAACAGAATGAGCAATGGTTCCAGGATGAGTAACACAGACGGCGGCACCTCCCGGTACCTCTCGTTAACGGTACTCGTTTACTTGAGAAGAACGTATCGCTCCCTCGCTCTAGGACGGGACGCTATCTCGCTCTAGAAGCAGTCGAGCTCTGCCACTAGGCGCACCAAGTAGTCAGTCAGCAGAAAGAAAAAAAAAAAAAACAACTTAGTAGAATATCACTTCCAGTTAAATAAACTTTTCCTCTCATTATATATATAATATATTTACTTCTGTGCAGAGTTTTTGTGGGAATCTTTTGTAAAAATTTTTTTTGTATGTTTTGTTTTTACTTTAGCAGTACTTCCTCGTTTTCACCAGTTTGCTCTGGTACTTGACTGAGTGTCCACCATGACCGACGGCGTAGACATCGAGGAGGTAGCTCTTGCCCGGCTCCAGGCCTGTGATGGTTTCGGTGGTTACGGCTTTGTGCGGATTGGCGCTGTGGAAGTATTTGCAGAGCACTTTCTCGTTTCTGCGACGCGTCTCAGGTCCGGCACACTGGTTGCGTTGACGACGACGCTGCTCCTCGCCGTATCCGTCAGGCATCTCACGCTGGTACACGCAATATTTGTTACGCTCTTGCGTGCCGAGCCAGGCCACGGTGACAGATTCACATGTGCGCAGTCTGTCGAAGGCCTTGATTCGTGTATCCTCGGGAAGAGAAGGGAAGGGCCGCTTGGCATCGGCGCGCGTGCTCGCTAACACCTTCAGAGCTGAAGCACCTTTGCGGGATCCGCGTACTCGGATAAGGTACTTGGCCTTGGGTTTGGCACGGAGCTGGAATTCACGCACTCCTTCCACGTTCTGAGAGAGCACGAGTTTACCGTCGCGCCGCACCTGCACGTGAACAGCATCTAAGCAGGAATGCACAGAAAGGGAAACGCGTCGGTGGGAGGACACAGGAGCAAATCGCAACAGCTTGATCCCCTTCCTCTCCACGAAGATATCCGCCATCTTCCCATCCTTCAGTTCCACAGTCTTGGGCTCAGCCTCATCCTTGGTGCGGGCAAAGGTGCCGACGTAGGCTGTGCTAGCGTTGGAGGCTGCGTTAACGGCAAACACGTCAAAGTAATATTGTGTGGCTGGCCTCAACCCCGACACAGTAAAGATGTTCTTGTTGCCAATGCATATCTTGCGGATGTCTGAGGGTCTGGGATTATTACCTGGAGACCGCCACTGCTTGGAAGGTACACGGTTGGCCTTCAGAGACCGGTAACGGTCCTTGGTGAGATCATTTTCTGGAGAAGTAAAGCCAAAACGGGCAAAGTCAAATGGGCTGAAGTCAAGACCTGGCTTGGGTGCTACCATGAAGGAGTCATCGGCACCCATTTTGGCCTCAGCAGCACACAGGCTCTTGAAGTTGTGCTCTTTATTGACCACCACGCAGTAATGCACAGGCTGGCCCATTCGTGAGCCTGTAGGGGTGGACTTCCAGGCGAGCGTGACAGTGGTACGTCCCAGGCTGGTGACATCCACTCTGGGGTCGTAGGGCAGCTCTGGGTAGGGCTGATCTGATTCTGGAGTGGTGGTGGCATAGATCTTCAGGCTGCTGTCCTTTTCTGTGGAAAGAATATCCAGCTGGTAGAGGCCTGAGGGTGAGCTGCTGGAGACAAACGACTCTACATCATTGCCTTTATAAGTGAAGAGTTCGGTGCCTTCCGTGGCCGTCGCCTGCTGCTTCTGCTGCTCCAGAGGCTCCGGCTCACCTAGGAAAAACAAACACATCCGGATGAGCTTTTGGAGAAATCACACGTCTCAAGAACCTTTGTGGAACCACACTTTAGCAGAACGTTCTCAGAAAAGGTGATGCACATACGCATAAACAAACGTTTCTGACTAATCCACTCCCGAATAACTTCTCTTCTTCTTTCACGACTCGATTACACTTTCCATTCCTGCTTCACCTGATTCCAACAGGTAGCAACAGAAAGCAACCTGCAGCTTATAGGAGAGCGCAGTGTTTTAGCATGTCAGTCCGGACCAGGTCAGTCTGACTGTTCTGAGGCCTTAGAGGACGATTAGTTGTTCATGCCACTAGTTGCAATGTTTTCTCTCTAAATACCGTCCAACATCAGAGCACAGCATTCACACTGCCTTCCTCCAAAAACTCCATAGCCATACAGAGGCGCCTTGTAGCCTCTCTCTAGCCCACAGGCCCCAGCCGGGCCTTCTCCTTAAAGCTGAGCGAGAAAGCATAATATTTTGTCTGTCAACCGCAGAGAGCGTGCTAAATTAACAGACAGCATGCACAAAGACGCCGTTCCCTTCGGAGACGTTCGGCAAACATGCCGAAAGCAAAAAAAAAATGCTTGAGGAGACCCAGCAGTTATGTACACTGTATATATACATTTATATTATATGTAATGCTGTCTAAATCTTCTGAGGCTGATGTGAGTACAGATGATAACGATGATGATGATGATGATGATGACCAGTGGCCATCATGTATAAATGTAGACATTAAATAAATAAATAAATAACCCTGCACCCATGTGTAAAAGTGAATTACTAGATTAATGCAAAAGGGATGAGAACGCTCTGGTACCCATTAGTATACTCAAAGACTCCCTAACACACACACACAAACACGCGCCGTAAAACAGACACACATGCTAGTCACATAATCGACTCATGCGCACATGGATGTCATTTATACTCAACTGGAAACTAAACACACATGCACAACAGACAATGCTTTCAAATGCATCCTGATAATCTCAATCTCTCGTTCTCTAATTATTCTATCTCCCTCGTTTTAATCCTCTCCCTAAATAAAACCATGACTCCACTCCAGGTCTGGTGTGTTATGTGGCACTATTTGCATTTTCAGATATGCACCAGATGGGTGGGACGGACCAGAACCAGGGAAGATAGGAGATCAGAGAATTAAAAAAAAAAAAAAAAACAATCAGGGTTTAGACCTACAGGCAGGGACAGAGAACAGCTAACCGACAAGGACATGCACCGCAATGATGCTTTGATGTAACAGGAAGTAAAGGGAGTTAAGGAAAAGACTTGGATTATGTACTGATTTGATTGGAAAACCAAAATGAGTGCAGACACCGGGTGCAGTTCATCAGCACAACATATGTGGTCAAAGTTGGCTCTGAGACACACCCAACAACCCGTCTGTACATAGACAACCTCTACCCGGAGACTACTCTGAGTGGAAAACACCTCGCAGACAACATATATTTACTAACACTGTATTTACCCAGATTCACGGTTATGGACTTGGGATAGTCAGGCTCATTCACACAGTCTTTCCACTATTTTCATACAAATCAATCCGTGACTATTTTAACCCGTCCCCTCTAGGTGGTGAATCATAGCAACTCATCTGGTTGGCTGATTAAACAAAAGCGCAACACATCCCAAAGTCATTCGTAAGCCGGCGTTAGAATAAGTAGATCCATTTTGCTATAAAAAGAAAAGGCAGCTTAATGGTCACAAATGAAACCTAAACTAACAGAATCTCCTTTGACTTTGTCATCTGAAGACACTGCAGCATATCAAAGGACGTCACTGGCAAAAATATCCAGGACACGCTGTTCTGTTCTTTAATAAAACACGTAAGGATTGAATGTCCGAGTCTAATTCTGTCCGATCTTCCGGAGACAGATGGAAAGAGGGATGTTCTAAGTGTGCATTAAGCCATAAGCTGTATTGATTGGTGATAGGTGATTGACTCTCCATTTGGCTTTTCTCGAACACGCGACTATTCTTTCGGCTACGCTTGTGAGGAATTCATAACGAAAATTTATTTATAGATCAATCAAGCGGTACGGCAGGGATTTTATTCCGTGCCTGAAAACGAGAATTGGGGATCGATAGTTTTTGTGCAACCCGTAAAGCAATGCATGCTATTATTTCCTGACTGTAGTTACCTGATCCCTCTCCGCTGGTGTCCTCGGGCAGCTCTTGCAGAGTCAGCCTCCACTCGAGTGGAGCGTCACATGGCGTCACTGTCACAGACAGCGGCGTGTTGTCCTCCTCCACCACAAAATAGTACCTGTGAAAGTAACAACACAGCACATGACTCATATCCTGTCTTCCAATACAGCCAGAATTAAAGAAAGCATCAGAGACGTTACCACCCTCACCATGTTAATTCTTACTCGCCGATAAAGGTTTTCACAGCATGTTAACACTGTCTTTTAACTACTCAGTTCCTGAACAAAGAGCTGTGATGCCTGCGTGATTGCTGACCTATCTTAGCAGTAGACCATGAGAGATTTATTTGATTAATTCACTCAGGGGTGATTGAATAATGAAGTACAGAGTGACCCAAAAAACCTCACACATTTTAAAGATAAATTAAAAAAAAGTTAAATATAATCAAATTATTATTTGCACACATGAAACTTAGTGAGGCAGGAGAGGCGGTGCTAAGGTCTGCTGGTAGCCCAACCTCAACTTGAACACTTTGAGCTTGAAGAATTCGATGTATGGTTTCAGAAATATGGAGCTACGGCACACACAGCTTGAAGATCATTGAATGTGCTGAGGGAGATGTTTCCGGATTCCGGCGATGTTGGGTGACTGGCCCGTTCCCCTGACCACGCTCCCTGTGATTTTTTTTTTGTGGTACTGAGTGTATAACTCATCGGCCCCAAACTCTTGAAGCCCTTGAGGATGCTATTCAGCAGGAGATCGCCGTTGTTCCACCCGATAAGCCATGGCAGCCTTCAGAAATCGCCTCAAAACATGTATAGACAATGATGGCCACCATTTAGAGGATGATCATCTTTAAAACGTGATGAGTAAAAACTGTACTGAATGAAGTTTTATCTGTGCAAATAATAATCTGATTATCTTCACGATTTACCATTAAAATGTGAGAAGTTATATTGGGTCACCCAATTACAGAGTAATCACTAGAATATCATAGCATACAATGTCCTAAAGTCAGTGTCAGATGTGTAGAGGAATGTTTTAGCAAGATTTGCTGACGAACCCCAAGCACAAGTTTTCACCTGTATGCCTGGTTAATGCATAAAATATGAACCGAACAGAACCTGTGAAATAAAGACTGTGGGAACAGTCTGGAAGGACCATATGTGACGTGCATGTTGGAGCTGATTGATTCATATAGGTTTCCAGTCATGCCCTTCGAAACAACCTTGCCCTTGTGCATATGAGAGCGAGAAAGAGAGAAGGAGAGAAAGAAAGAGAGTAGAAGTGCTGTGAACGTGGGTATCGTCTTTCGCTGGAGACACCTGCTTCTTCATCAAAAGTGGTTCTCATTCGCACGCGCACACCCACGTTTCCCAGCATCTCATCCATAATGCATGCCTCCTTATGCCCTCATCAGCTGTGCGCTGGCTGTAATCGATTCCACATTCTCCATTAGGACACGTAAAACATATCCACACGTGGAGCTGCGTGAAGTCCTTCACGGCTTGTAAAAATGAACATGTCACAGGATATCTAGAAGGTTTTTTATCATGACTGTAGTGCAACTCTCTCTCAGTGAAAAAAGCTGTGCAGTGTTCAGAGTAAGAACAAATTGTAGATTTTTGGAAGTTGTTAAATCAACACATGTAACATTCTGTGTGTGGCGGGGTGGCGGTGGTGGCGACATACCTCTTCGGCGTGTCTCTGAACAGGTATCCGCTAATCTCAGCTCCATCAGGAATTACGGAAGAGTCATGAAACAGAGCCTTATCCCGGATCTGCATCTGGAACAAGCCTTCATCACGAGTGGGTAACTTCTGTCCAAACACTCCCAGCGCTGACGACAACACCAGAACTGCAAAGCAGGCCAACACTCGCTTCATCCTGCTAGAGAGAAAGAGAAAAAAAAGAGAAAAGACCATAAAGAACAGAAAGCATGACTGCAATGAGTGTGACAGACTTACTGTCGCTGCGTATCGCTAGCACAGTTGTACAGTGTGTTATTAATTAATGAAGCCTTTCATGATCCTGGCAGGAGCTACTGTACAAGTGGTAAATTTGTTGATTTTAAAACATTTATTTATTTATTTATTTGCTCATTTTTATTACAGCACTGTCAGATCAAATTCAGATCTGGAATAGAATCTCGGAGCAGGCTTTTCTTGGCGGAGTTTACATGCTCTACTCATGCTTACGTGAGTTTCCTCAGTGTCCTCTGCGTGTTTTTTTCCTGTTCAAACTTTCAAAATAACATTATTTAGATTTCTCATGAATTAAGATTCAACCATAACATGAGTATAATGAAGACATTTATCAACCATAGAAATTATTACCTCGCTTACAAATAAATTTGGATGAATTTCTAGATGAAATTGAAATTAAATTAAATCTAATACTTGAATTAACAAGTAATTATTTTGGACAGGAATATAACTCCATGAAAAGAATCTAAGAAATACAATTTTACTTCAAGGATTCAGTGCTTGTGCTGATTCAGTCTGTATCAATGCCTCTTTAATTTTATCGTACATAGTCCAGGAGCTTAAGCGGAGCGTGTATGTGTGCGTGACACGCAAGGAACATCTTGTAAAATGCTCATGGAAACATGTATACACAGACCTGTTTAATATTCCTTGTTCATCATACGTAGAATTGAACTTGATATTTCTGCAAATTGAAAACGGCTCTATCGACTAATTCTCGCTTCCCATGTTACATAACGATGTTGACAGCCAACGCCGGATCTGCAACCGGACTGAAAGTGACTGGTGGTGAAACTCACACGCACACAGATGTGAAGCACATGTGCTTGTTTTTGTTTGTTCTGGAGCGTTTCAGCCGTCCGGTCTTGTTCATTTGTCATGTCAGTTCATCATTTCCCGTTCACTCGAAAGCAAGTGCTGTGAAATTTAAAGCAGTGCGTACTTCAGGGAAGACGGTCACGTTAATGATCTTATCACTGCAATAATGTAACGAGTCTTAAAGGTCAGAAGATATTTGTCAAAAATTTCTCAAAAATTATTGAGAAATATTATAGATATTTCTCAAAATTAGTTTTCAATAGTATAACTCAATTCCGAACTTCACAAATTATCTTAGTCTTGTTAACATAATAGAAAGCCCATGTGGGGAATACATTCATTTTGCGATTAAGTCTTTCGTTCCGCAGCAACGTTATCTATGAGAAAAGTAATACAAAAAAAAAAGACAAGAGCACCCGGAGAGCGCAAACCTCCACCAAGCCCAACAATCCTTCATATGAACCAAAATGTCAAAATTAATCATCAACAATTTCACAGTGTTAAAGAATCGTTAAAAAAAATTCCTAGATCCAGAAGTTGAAGTCTTCCTGTTCCTTCCTGTTCGCATATTTTATAAAAATCCAAACATAATGTTTTGAATAATGCACAACAACAAACACACAACCCACAGGTACAATACCACCTTGGCGGAGATAAAAATCTTAACCACGAATTAATAACTCTTTATAAGTTCACTCCTGATGTGATCTGAGTTGTTTGAATTTTCTACTCAATTGTAATGGCCCTTAGTGGTACACAGCATCATGTTAAGCAACCTTGTCTGTTACAAAGGCTTTAGATACTAAATTCAACAAACATTTTATTTGTGCACTTATTTATAATGATCTTTAGCTAATAGTGGTAGCATTTACCTTGTTAAACCTAAAACCGATACAAGACAAGTGTGTGTCATTGTCTACTTTACTCCATGATTACCCAGCATGCATTGCTGCACTGTGTTCCACCCCTCTCACTCAGATCCTATCCTCTGTCTATTGATTGCGCCCCACTGATCGATGTTGATGGCTAACTCTGATCCCTGCTGATAAAATCAGACTAACGATGGCAGATTAGCCCGATATTTTACTGCCTTCTTTACTGCAGCTGGAAAAAGTGGGTGTCCTTTTAATGACCTCTCTTCCACCCTCCTCCCTCTTGTTCTCTCTTTTTTCTCACCACCTCTCTCCCTCTCTTTTCATTCATTCCCTAATTCAATCGTTCTTTGTTGCTTTTTTTTGCTGTTGTTGTTCGTTAACCTCCTTTTTGTCCTTTAATTCATGTTTAAAAGCCTTTTTCTTTAAAACCCAAATTCTCTTAAAAATCCTGTTTTTGCTTCTCGTGGTTTGCTCAGATTTACACAAACATTCTTTCTTTTCTTTACCATTCTCCCAGACATCTGATTTGCCACTGCTGGGTGTTACTCAGATATAGACCTGACACATTAAAGGCTTTAGATTTTGGAGGAAAGGTTGTCTGGCAGACAAAAAAAAAACATCTCTGTTATTGAAATAGACTCTTTAAAGAAACCAGAGTGATGGTATTTACAGCACATTGGGGATGGTTTCTGGAACAAGGTTGAGGACCTTACTGCAAAATAATAGCAAAAAGTTCTGATCAGTTTCAGCAGAGAAAGACTATGTGTAAGTTCAGAAAAGGTATCCACAATATACAGAATGATGTTACACATTTTTGGGTAACGCAGTAACCCAGAACCTTAACCACTAAGCGTTGTACCAGGATGGCCGAATGGTTAAGGTGTTGGACTTTAGCGCCAGTCGGCATATATCTGCGTGGGTTCAAACCCTACTCCTGGTACCCTGTCTTAATAAGAAGTGATGGTTTAGACATTATGGTCCCAAGTAAGTAACTGGAAGAGTGAGCTCAATTCCCAAGGGAATCCCTTTAGAATCAATAAGTAAGGTCTGTAACCATCAGCTGTACATATGGATCATATCCTGTTTCAGTTAAGAGTCATGTTAAGTACAAAAATGCATATGCAGGCCCTTTACTTTTGCCCATATAACCTACTTTCTTCTGTCACATAATGGTGATGAAGATTTTGCATCACACCGCATTGCACAGTATTAGATTTTGGTGATGCTACAGAATGTTAAACCAGGTCAGATTTGGTAGAGATGTTACAGGTGTACAATAATCATCAGGCAGGTAACTGAGAACATTAAAGAACCGCCAGATTCTGTTGTAATATAGTTGTATTTTTGTAATCGTGGCTTCTTTGAAGGTCTACTTGTAAGACACTAATCAAACTGATTCTGGGAACATCATAGAACATGAAAACATCAATTGGTTAAGACATGGTAGGGTCGTGAAACCCAACTGGCTGAATCAGACAATTCATTCTGCTCTGACTTTGTTGAAGTTCTATTTCCAGATTTCTACTTCTTGCTTCTATTTCTAGAATGTTCCCGCAAACTAAACCAAGAATTTGAGAATTCCATCTGCTTTGAAGTTCTAGTGATATCAGGGAATGTGAGGATATGAATGAGATATGGGAGAATTGCAGAACCATGGGTTCTTTAAAGGTCTAATTTTAGACCACATTTCAGACAGATTCTGATGATGTCACAGACCATGAGAACATTAAATACATATACACAAGTTATGAATCCTGGTTTGTTTAACGTTCTATCTAGACCAAACATAAGACAGATTCTAGTGATTAAAAAATAAGAAAAAAATCAAGGAGATTTGGCAGAGTTACACAGGGAACCCTGTCTTCCTTGAAGTTCTAGTTAAGGAATGCTTATCAGACAGAAAGTAGTAATAACAAAGAATGATTGAAGATGAAACAAAGGACTTAACTGAGAAGTTCTAGTTGTACATTCTGATAAGGGATGGGAATCACCAGGAGCCACCCAATACGATACGATGTTATCACGATACCCAGGTACTGATTCAATTTGTATCACTAGTATATAAATATCCCGATTTGATTTTTCCATGCACAAAGCTGCTGCCTGCTAATGTGTTACAGTTAAATAGCATGCACCACCTGTAGGACTACAGAGGAACTGCAACGTTTACCATCTTGAATTCCAACATACAAATGAAATACAGACAAAAATGGATTTTGGAGTCAGTGAGAAGAAACATAAATCACCGCACTAAAGAATCGCGATACATAATTGGATCGATTTTCCCCCATCATCATCATCTAATTCTGATGATACTTTAGAATGTGAGATCATTAAAGAGATAGATAAAAGTTACGAAACCCTAAAGATCCGGTTGTGGAACATCAGTTATACGTGACAACGTCACAAAACGTGAGAACAATACAGCAGGAGTTCATCAGAATCCCTCAACGCAGTCGCCTTTGCCACAATGGATGACATTCTCGTGCTAAAATTAAACTTCAAAACAACTCCCATCTGGAACAAATAAGGCTAAATGTTTAATTAGACGCAGGGAGAATGTCTGATCATAATTTGTGAGCGGATAATTTGAAGGCCTGACCGACCGCAATCGTGTTAACCTTGTTTTGCTGCTGTTGTTTTTTATTAATATGTTCTATAACGTATCGCTGGAACAGGAACTTTTTGTAAACTTGCAGGTCATACAGAAAATGAGATGCGTGACAAACAGAGCATGTGTGTGCGTGTTGTTTGTGTGTGTGTGTGTGTGTGTGTGTGTGTGTGTGTGTGTGTGTGTGTGTGTGTGTGTGTTGGCGTGTTAGGAAGCTGGCTGGAGGATTAAGAGAGGATAATTCTAAACAGCTTAAACTCTGTGAGCACTGTAATGGTCCATAGTGTTTGCAGGACCATCACTTATCCCCTTTTAATCACTTACATAAAAGCCAAATCGAAATAAAAATGTCAATCCCACAGCCTTTTCGCTGAACTCCTGGCAACCATCAAGGGATTAGAATTACTCCTTACCAGCTGCTCAAAAACTGAACTAACGCTGGGGAAAAATGACTGATTGGGTTTCCTTTGCTAATAGTGTGATTTTCAGCCATTAAGTCACATTTAAATATTTTACTAAAAATAGGGCTAGGAACAAAAAAGGCGACCGGGTTATTTGGTCTCTAAGTGACCGAGTGCAAATGTAATCCATCACCGGGTGGATGAAAGAGTTCAATCAGCTCTGATAGAGAATGTCTTTAATCAATGACTCAGTGAGTTGATTGATCTGTTTGTGGTGTTAATGTGCACTTAATCACCTTTTAACCAAAATCAGCTCAGTGCAGCTATTCACTCAAGACTTTGCTCATTCCTAACAGGTTGTCAGGACACACATATGAACAGATGCACAGGAGCATTTCCACATGTCAATCACACTCCAGCGGCGCTGCCCACAAATGCCAGAAAGCCGTCATTACTGACATGTGTGTGTGTGTGTGTGTGTGTGTGTGTGTGTGTGTGTGTGTGTGTGTGTGTGTGCTGTTCATACTGACAAGCGTGGATATCCACAGCTCAGGGTGTGTGTTCTGATGTACACAGATTTGGCACGAAGACAATATTTTTTTCCAAGACACTGATCGCAATCTACACTTTGGAATGTGTGCAGGAAAATATTACAATGCCATAGATGCCAGAGCACACGCAATTCCAGGAGATATGGAAGGACAGAAATGAACAGAGCTTGGGATTTATCCAGCATTCCGTGACTGCGGTGCTTAAAATTCCTGCCACTATCTAAATTACAAATCTGGACAATAACATTGATGGTTGTTGCTATACAGGACTCAAAGGATGGCAAAGGAACAGCAACAGCTTTCCCATTCTCTCACTTAAGAGCTCTGGACTTGATTTCTATTTAACTGCCAAACCAATGTGACACCACTCTGCCTGGGCAGCCAAATCACTCACACACACACACACACACACACACACACACACACACACACACACACACACACACACAAGCAAGAGAGGCTGATGGTTAACGCTAAGCTCCAGAGACACCACTGGAACGCTGTGCTGCCAGGCTCTCGTGCTTCTTGGCTGGCGCTCAGGACGGCGTTTGCAGAAGCTAAACTTAGAGAGACTTTGGTGAAGTTTGTTACATGACTGTTTACACTCGGCTCGCACAGAGAATGCCGTTAATGTGTAAGACTCGGACAACCCAGGGAGCAAGACGGAGCTGCTCTGCAAACCACAGATCTGCATGGTTGTTCGTCACGGTTGACGTTTTAGCCAGGAAATTATCTAGTTTTTTTTTATTCAATTTTTCTAAAGGCCGTGGCTGCAGTCTCAGAGAAAATAGTACTAAACTGTCACTGGAGTGATTTCTTCAAGGGTACATCTGTTTCACCCTTAAGACCCTCCACTTTCATATTTAAACATAATTGCGGATTCATAAATAGTTTATTATTAGTTGTTAGATCAGTGCTTTTAACGTAGACTAAATAAAAATATTTACAATTGGGGAAAAAGTCAATGCATCCCATTCATTGAATTTATTTCAGATTATTTAGAAATTATTTCAAATCCTTTCCTAGACTCATAGGCATCCACAACCTTCATTTTTCTAAAGGACTCAGAGACCTTGTTAGAACTTGCTATGCTGACATGTAGCCCTTGAACAGCAAAAAGAACACCAAACCTTACACGTCAGGTTTAAATAAGACAGATTCCACCTGCAGGAGGTTCTAATCAATGGCACCGAATCTAATCTTCTGTACATGGAGGTGTTTTAGATATAAGGGTGTACTTATTTATCCGTGTAACGGATCTGTTTTTGTATTCAAAAGATGAACATGTCTACAAAATGTCCACTTTAAAAGTCATATGTTAGATCACTTTATCGAAGAGGATGAAATGTTTGTTTGATCAAATATTTTCATGGGATGCACTTATATTTTCACATGACTGTACAGTATATTAAAGGTACAAAATGTACTTCCCCTGAAAGGTACCAGCAGGCAGGTGCAGTTTATTATGCATTTTGTACACGATTCTTTCTGAAACGATCTGCTTTATATAGAAAGATGTGGAATAAAATTAAATCCTGATCTATGGTCTGATCAGTACCTCAACACAACTTTTCCATTTTTAACACAATACCAATATCAGATCACCGGGCAGCAGACGACACCTGATACTGATCCGACACTGACATCATCGCTGTAAGAATATATCCGTTGCCAAGTTATTTGATCACAGGCAGGTTGGTGACCTGCTGTAAGACAAGCTGTGTCCTTATTGTCACACACATTCACAGCATCAAATTCATCAGTGGATTGGCTCCAGTACCAATCCAGTGTATTAAACTGGTACGTGTCGTTATGGATACTTCCTATTAAACGGGTGCATCCTTAAATTTTCTCATTGATGTACACAATAGTGTGAATGGGAAGTTGAGCTGTGTGGCGGTTCTCCGTGAGTCAGATTGAGAGAAGCGAGATAAGACATGTGAACAATTGTAGCTCAGTGCTTAAGGTCGTGTTCCAGTGACCCCAAGGTTACAAGTCAGGAGATGCCATCGGCCATTGCGAGGGAAGTGATCTATAGATGACACCAAACAAATCTGAGTTTTAAAATTGAGAGAAAGAGATGGGCAGTTTCATCCAAAATATTTGTATATGTATAATATGTATATATCATTAAAACTCAAAGCTCAACGAAATGCTGGAATCCAGTCAACCATGCTTTTGTTTCAAAATGTGAGAGAGAGAGAGAGAGAGACAGAGAGAGAGAGACAGAGAGAGAGATCTGTTCTAGCTTTTCAGTGCGAGTTCTCAAAATCCTGCCAAGCTTCAGTTCTGCACAAGTCAGCAATTCCCTTCTCTAAATCAGGTCTTAGTCACTTCAGCCTCGACTGAAATCCGGCTGCACATCACCATATCAAGACTAAGGTGACAAAAAGGCACAGTGGGAATCCGGTCCATGGCCGCCTTTTCCGTGTTTCCACCCAGGCAGCACAGAGGCACCGTTCAGTGGGTGTGTGAGCAGTGTGTGAGAACCGTAAGCTGAGCTGTTTGTATAGCGCCTGCTGGGAAAGACCATTCCAGAGGGAATTCTGAGCGGCGTTACGGGATGAACAGGTATGGAAATGAGGGGGTGACAGAAAGAAAAAGAGCACGTTGGAAACCCCTGATTCTCTACCTATAGAACTTGACATGGAGACCTGGGGAGCAGCGCGACCCAAACAGCGACCCAAACAGGCGCTGCATACTCATACCGACGGCGTCCTGTCACACTCGCCGGACACACACACACATGGCCATTGCAACAGTGGCGGGATTCTTTCTGAGCAGCAGTTTTCATATGCAAATGGGGGTTTAGATACGCTATGTGACACAGGCCTTGCCCATTTTCACACTTTTGTTCCACTTTTCATTGCCTCTCTGAGAAAGAGCATGGGAGAGAGATAGTGAGGGAGAAAGAGAGAGAGAATGCAGGAACAATGCCTTGGCCTCGCTGTTAAATACACTTATTCAATCCTTCTTCTCTCTGTCTGCTATTCTTTAAGGACCGAACAGAAAATATTACTTCTACCAGGGCAGGTCAGGCAGCCAAATAAATAACTCGAAAGTAATAGTTCACTCATTATTTATGTGGTACTAATAGCAAATTAAATACAACCAATAAACAAACGGGCTGGTGACAGATTTTTTCTTTTTATAAAATACAATTTTTTTTTGTATATTTATAAGCCAAATTCTCAGCCAATGTTAACTTTCTGTACATTTTTCTTTTCCATTTTAATGGGTAACCACAACGAACCGGGCACGCCTACAAGTCACACACTAATTTTTCTCTCTGCTGTTTGATTTTGTTCTAAAATCTTCTTAACTCATTCATTTCAAAACCTAATTACACATTTTAAATCAAGCTGGCATGATAAAATGGTATTGTGTTAGTTGGTAGATTACAAAAGTTAAGGTTGAAGCTAGGATGGTCTGTGTGAAATATACAGAACAGAGTGTTAATATTACTATTATTATTACTATTATTATTATTATTATTATTATTATTATTATTCAGTAAAAATTTACAATCAACAGTTAAACATTTGTCCTCAGGTTCCTTTTATACACCTTCATGATGCTTTTCTCCAATAGTGTTCCTCTAACATGGTATTATGGTCACCAACACTGTGAATTAACATAAACCTATATTTTAGTACATTTCTTTTCTTTTCTTTTTGAGGACACAGAGTTTAAAATTATTCCCTTCAACGTGGAAACCCTGAATGACTTACCAATTTGAGAAGATTTCTTTTGCTAAAATTCTCAAAAACGCCATCTTTTCATTTTCATCATAAAAATCCTGAAAATCGACCTTAAAAGGATTTGACACTCTATAAACAGGGGGAAAACGTTACAACTGTGGTAAAATGACCAAACTTTCTAGAAAAAAGAAAGAGAAAAGAAGTTAGCAAGCGATGCTAACCTTTTTTTAATGCCAGTTTCCGTTAACTCGCTGACAGACCCGAGAAGTTTCTGTCAAAATTTTCATTATTGAAAGAACTGGTGATTTTGTTCTCATAAACCGTATTAGTAAAGAAAAATAAAGTTTAAACCGGTTTTAAAAGGCTGAATGTTGTCGGAAAATGTCAGGACGAGGCGTCGCGGCTGGAGGATTTAATGTCTTGTCAGAGCGCCTGTGAGAGCGCGCGCGCGCGCGAGAGAGAGGCACTGACTGAATTGCAGCCTCGCGCACAGGAACAGAAAGAGAGTGAGGGGGGACCGGGCACGCGCTCCCTGCTTTGCCTGCGTGCTCTCCACGTGCGTCCAGGTTCACCTGTACTTTCAAGCGCTCCTGTTCTTCTTCATCCTCCTCTCAGCCACTTCCTGCACTCAAACCACAGCCTGGTGCATGCGGCTAAATCAAAAGCGTGTGCGAGCTCGGGCTTGACTGTAGAAACGCCTTCAACTTTCCGGAGTAAGAGAGAAGGGAAGAAATATATATAATAGATATATATAAAAGAAGAGAGAGAAGAGTCCCCTCGCGCCCTGGCAAGAGGTTCAAAGGGAGCAGTTTAGTGTTTGGAGAGTGCTGGGTGTGGGGGGGGGGGGGGGGGGGGGGGGGGGGGGGGGGGGGGGGGGGGGGGGGGGGGGGGGGGGGGGGGGGGGG
>JBCNYH010000022.1:33277211-33289582 GCA_039654325.1 Tandanus tandanus | reverse complement strand
GGTGTTTGGTGTAAGGTAGAGTCGTGTGTGAAGTCATTATAATCAGTCAGTTTTCTCTCATGGAAAACAAAACCTCTTCAGTCTTTAACAACACGCCGCGCTGCATTTTTCCACCTCACTGGTTGGACGCCAGGCTGCTGAAGGCCGGGCTATTTATAGCTGCTTTTACATAAAAGGTAACAGGAAGTGACTCGATTCATAACCTTAAAATGTCACCAATAATAGATAAAAAAAAAACTAAACATGCTGTTTGTTTATTAATAAATGAGTTGCATCATGGGACAGCACTGTGGTGTAGTGGTTAGCACATCCGCCTCACAGCAAGAAGGTTCTGGGTTCGAGTCCCGGGCTCGGCGAGGGCGTTTCTGTGTGGAGTTTGCTTGTTCACCCTGTGCTTGCTTGGGTTTCATCCGGGTATTCCGGTTTCCTCCTACAGTCCAAAGATGTGCACATTATGCTAATTGGCTGTTCCAAATTGATGATCATCTGGATTCATTTAAAAAAAGAAAAATCTGAAATAGGTTTCCTCCCTTGAAGGTAAAGTGTGACTCATCTCACAGCTTTTTCTACTCTGTTCTGTTTACATGCAGCGAGGAGTTACGGCAGACGACGAGGTAAACCCTACATCCTGCGCGGTGTGACGGCCGCCGTTTATTCTCCTTTCATGTGTAACGTCTTGTGTTTCACTCACGTGTTAAAATCAACTGCTGGATTTCCTAAAGCCCACGTTTAAAGCTCACGCTGCTTTAGCTTTAGCTACGCCACCCGTGATTGGCTGAAGTGTTTCGAACCACCCAATCAGGGCTGGTGTAGCCTTTTTTTAAATCATGTGGCATTAAATCAGCGTGCTGTAGATGAAACGTGCTGTAGATGAAACGTGCTGTAGATGAAACGTTCTGTAGATGAAACGTTCTGTAGATGAAGTGATGAATAAATAGTTCATGTCTAACCGTTAGGTTTTTTTCTACAGGACGCTCCTCCCTGTTTCCAATAGACGACGGTCTCCTTGACGACGGGCACGGTAACCAGGGCGTACCAGGAGTTCTGGGATCTTCCGGTTATCCTCATCAGAACGGCGAGCGCATCGAGAGGTTCTCACGGAAAGTGTTTGTGGGCGGTCTGCCCCCCGATATAGACGAAGGTGATTGTTAGAGATTTTAAGAGTTATTATTATTTTATATATTCGTTTAATTTTCTTATTAATTGTTCTTTTTTCCTTTTTTAAAATTTTTTCTTTCCTCTCTCCTTCTCACTCTCTCTCTGTCTCATTCTGTGTCTGTCTCCCTGTTTGTCTCTCTCCATCTGTCTCTTTCCGTCTGCCTGTCTGTCTGTCTGTGTCTCTCTTTCGCTCTCTCTTGCCCTCTCTCTCTCGTGCGCTCTCTCTCTCTCTCTCTCTCTCTCTCTCTCTCTCTCCCTCTGTGTACACATGCAGATGAGATCACCTCCAGTTTCCGGCGCTTTGGTCACCTGGTGGTTGATTGGCCACATAAGGCGGAGAGTAAATCCTACTTTCCTCCAAAAGGTAATAATAATAATAATAATAATAACAACAATAATAACAACAACAACAGTAATAGTAATAATAATAATAATAACAATAATAATAATAACAACAACAATAATAACAACAACAACAGTAATAATAATAATAATAATAATAATAATAATAATAGGGGCAGTGGTGGGCCGGTGGTAGGGTGCTGGATTACTGATCCGAAGGTCGGGGGTTCAAGCCCCCCAGTGCAGCTAACTGGGTTATGAAAGGCCGGCCATGTCTCTCACTGTCTGCAGTGAGAGTCATGTAAAAGAACCATTGCTGTCGATCGTAAAGAGGAGGCCACTGGGTTGCCGTCAGCGTGTTTCTGTCCTGTGATGGCCTGGCGAGGTGTCCAGGGTGTACTCCGGTGTACTCCGCCCAGCTTTTGTCCACTTAAAAAAATGTGTGTCCAAATTATAGATTAATGTTTATATATATATATGTTTGTATATATTTAGTCTATGCATTTATATCCACATTATTTTGAGTTCTATTTCCAGCTGCTGATGTACAGATGTTATTTCTGCTCTCTCTCTCTCTCTCTCTCTCTCTCTCTCTCTCTCTCTCTCTCTCCAAGGTTATGCCTTCCTGCTTTTCCAGGAGGAGAGCTCGGTGCAGGCGCTGATCGAAGCCTGTCTGGAGGAGGACGGTAAACTCTACCTGTGTGTGTCCAGCCCCACCATCAAAGACAAGCCCGTGAGTCCAAACACCCACGTTTACTCGCCCTCGTCCTTAAAGCAGACGTTTCCCATAAATCACCACGCTACACAAATCCAGCTGCTCGTGCTTGAGGAAGGGCCGGTGCTGCCCCGCTCAAGGAAAAAGCGGAGACTGTCCTAAAAAAGAAACAATTATATAATATGAATTTTATTAAAGAATAGCCGATTTGTCTGGTAAAGGTCAGGGAAGGAATTGGTTATTACAAAATAAATTGAATTAAAGTTAAATCGAATTTATGCTTTTGATAGGGAACGATGCTCCCTGGTCGAAAACGTTAAAACTGCTAGAGCACTGTTGCTAAGCAACTAGGAAATATAGGTGATAAGCTAACAAAGAGGTAGCTATTAATAATAATAACAATAATAATAATAATAATAATAACACAGTAATAATATAAAAATAATAATAATAATAATACTTTTAATAGGCGGCGCAGTAGTTAGCACGTTTGGCTCACAGCAAGAAGGTTTTGGGTTCGAGTCCCAGGCTCATCGAGGGCATTTCTGTGTGAAGTTTGCATGTTCTCCCTGTGCTTGGGTGGGTTTCCTCCGGGTACTCCTGTTTCCTCCGACAGTCCAAAGACATCCACATTATGCTAAATAGCAGTTCCAGCCTCCCCGTGACGCTAGTCGGATTAAGTGGTTCAGCATATTGGTGCCAGATTATTAATTTCTTGAAATAAATTCATAGTCGAGTGGAATACTCTAGGTCTTTGTAGCTGTGTGTGTGTGTGTGTGTGTGTGTGTGTGTGTGTGTGTGTTAAATTAGTAATAGTCTGACATCTTTCAGGTTCAGATCCGCCCGTGGAACCTGAGCGACAGTGATTTTGTGATGGACGGCTCGCAGCCTCTTGATCCCCGCAAGACCATCTTTGTAGGTGGAGTGCCCCGCCCTCTGAGAGCAGGTAAAAACCCCTTCCGCCTTTTTAATCCTATTTCAGAAGTAGCCTAATAGGTCTCGTGTTACCCCAAGCAAGCATGGGGACAACACGCAAACTGTACACAGCAACACCTGAGCCCGGGATTCGAACCCAGGACCTTCTTGCCGTAGTGTGGCCATGCTAACCATATATAATAACCTGTAAGTTTATAGAGCCACGACTACATTTTCAAGCTAAGTTACACTGATTTGCTGAGTCATTATCATGTCCATGTTTGAGGTGATGGCGCCCTCTGGTGGCAGACAATTTTATAACAGCACCGTATACAGTAGCATGTTAGCCTAGCATGGCAGTTACAGGATTAAATTCCTCAGATCTTCCAGGATAAGGTGTTTTGAGGGATATCGAAATGTAATTTTTATACAATTCAGTATAAATCATTAATATTTAAGAAAGTTGTTAAATATTAAACTATAGAATTCTCTGATACTGGTTACACACGGCAGGATTTTCTACATGGGTGGTACGGTGGCGTAGCGGTTAGCATGTCTGCATGACAGATAGCATGACAGCGAGAAGGTCCTGGGTCCGAGTGTTAAGCTCGGAGAGGGCATGTTCTCCCAGTGCTTTCGTGGGTTTTCTCTGGGTACTCCGGTTTCCTCCCACAGTCCAAAGACATGCTAGGTTAATTGGCTGTTCCAAATTACCTCTATGTGTGAGCGTGAATGGTTGTGTGTGTGATAGTCTGGTGGGCTGTTCTGGGTGTAGCCCGCAGTCGCCCAGTGTCGGCTGAGATAGGCTCCAGCCTCCCCGCGACCCTAATACGATTAAGCAGTTTGGTAAATGAGTGACTGACTAGTACGTCGAAATTGTTCTTTAAACAAATATTCCTGCTGTGTAACAATGTTCTGTTTGTGCGTCGTCTTGTCGAAACCTCTGATATTTAAACATGGCTAACATCCGAAACATCCGCTTTCATTCCGTAGTGGAGCTGGCTATGATCATGGACCGTCTGTACGGTGGAGTGTGTTACGCCGGGATCGACACCGACCCCGAGCTGAAGTACCCGAAAGGGGCGGGACGAGTGGCCTTCTCCAACCAGCAGAGCTACATCGCCGCCATCAGCGCCCGATTCGTCCAGCTGCAGCACGGAGACATCGACAAACGGGTACGAGAGCCAATCAGGGCTCATCCTTTATCCGTCCAAAGACGCCGAGGAATGCTTTTTGACACAACTCACGGTTGATCAGGGTTAATCTAAGTCAAAGTCTGTCTGGTGCAGGTGGAGGTGAAGCCGTACGTTCTGGACGACCAGCTGTGCGACGAGTGTCAGGGGGCGCGCTGCGGAGGCAAGTTCGCGCCCTTCTTCTGCGCCAATGTCACGTGTCTGCAGTACTACTGCGAGTTCTGCTGGGCGAACATCCACTCGCGCGCCGGCCGCGAGTTCCACAAGCCGCTGGTCAAAGAAGGAGCCGACCGGCCGCGCCAGATCCACTTCCGCTGGAATTAACACCACGAGGAAGCGCGCCTCGATCAGTATAGAGCACCGTATACAGTATACAGTATATAGAGATCTATGGATATATCTATCTTTATCTTTTGTAGCAGCCGGAAACACTACATGCCTCATTTGTTTCACCAAATCACACACTTTTGCTCCTGTACACCCAGCCCCAGCCACCCCTCAGTCCCCACATCTCAGGCTTTTTGTGGTACTTTTTGTGTTGTTTTATTTTTTTCAAAGGAGATTAACCGAAAAACAAGAGATTTGTAGTTTTTTTTTTCTTCTGGCCAAATTATTTTTATATGTCAGATTTAACGAGTAGATATGAGAATGTCTTTCGCATGAGAGGGCAGTTGTCTGTCTGTCTGTCCGTCTGTCTGTCTGCTGCTAAAACCTCCTCCGTGGGCAAAGTGCGCAATTGTCTCTGGATAAACACTTGATGATGATGATGATGATGATGATGATGATGATGATGAAGAGGAGGATGATGTAATCCTGGGCTGTCCCACCGTTCTGATGTAAGCGCTACAGAGGGGGAACCCGCGCTGGACTGTGAGTGTATAAATCTGTATGCTCCCCTCCTTAAATAGATGCCTGCCAAGGGTCTTTACCAAAGGTAGCGAAAGAAAACGTTTTTTTTTTTCTCACCTTTATTTTTAATTCTGGTGGGTTATTTTTATTTTTTTGGGGGGGGGGTTGGTATTTTCAGCCTTTTTTCAAATGGAGTCAATCAGCCAAGACCAAAACGTCTGATGTCTGACATAGTTTTGCAACAGTCCCATGGCTAATGAAGCTAGCATGTCATAAAATCTGACCTAAACTCTTATTTTCTTAAATATTTCCCTCAAACCAAGTCCAAACCAAGCAAAATTCAAACGAAGCTATAGCCGAATCATGTAAAGTTGTGTAGGCTGCCATCTTGGAAAACCTTTTTTTCCGGTAAAGCCAATTTATTATAACGTTTGAGCGCGTAAATGTAGCTGGATATTATTTAAGGAATAAAACACAACAGAACATGCTGCTGTCTATCAATTATTCTTCAAATGTGAGATGGATATCAGAGACGAAACGTCTAGGGGACAATTCCGTGATATCCACTGATTCTGAGGTGAATAATTGTTTTAATATATACTTCACAGGAACATAAGGAAAGTATTTAAAAAATTAGAAACTCATTCCAAGTTTGAAGAAAGTACAAACGCAAAGTCCATATTTCTAACATTTCGGACTCAGTGATGGTCATGAACCCTGAGTTATTGATTCAGACATTATCCTGATTTTGCGAGGTGGATAATATGCAATGATTGAATGCGGCGAAGTAGAATATGGAGAATTATTCAGTCGAGGGGGGTTGTTATCCGTCAAGGACAAAGGCTGAGGTGGATAACACCTTTCAACACTGAATAATTCTATAATAATAATATGAAAGCCAAATTTGATAACTGTTATATAATTCAAAATATTTTTTTAATGTTTTCAAAGTAGAGAGTCACGTTACTATGTTGCTCATGCCAACTTATCCGATGGCAACGATGCAGTAATTCAGTTATCTTATGGCAATGATGCAATACCAAGAATTATTAACTGGCTTTCCACCAATCAGAAACCAGAAACTCTCTTAAATGAATAATAAAGTTTATTATCCTGTGATAGTGAACCAATCAGATCACACCATTCCTGTGGAGTATATACTAAAGGCAAATAATCAGTGACCAGATGGTTTAATGCTTTACCGTCCCCTGGTTGATTGTTTTGTTCAGTGACATCACATCCTGACGCGTTTTATTTTTCTTATAATACTACTATGGTTGATGATTGGTGTTTTATTTATTAAAGAATGACGTTGTTGTTTTTTAATAAATTAGCATATGACCGTAGACGAAACAGGTTAGTTCATAGTGTCATCACTTATGTTATAGAAGCTATAAACATACGTTGTTCCCCATTAAGGCAAACGTTAAGCCATAACTGTCATAAAATTGAACTATTTTAATTAGCTCCAATGCTTTTTACGTTTATTTTGGTTCAACGCCAAACATGGCTTGGCTGATCGACTTCATTCGCGCTAAACGGCAAAAAAAAAAACGCATACAAGTGCGTTAATTTTTCTCCTTTAAGAGGTAAAAATCGTAAAATATATATCGCGTTTCTCTCAATTGTTGACCTGCAAGAAGCCTAATACCTCAGACCTGCGGATCTGGTTTTGTCGCAATTTTATCGCGAGTTACGTATATTAAAATGCTTTGCTGCTATAACGAATAACTAGACGTATTATCGCGATATCTAACGGCATCTTTAACCGAAATCGTAACCGATCACAATCGAAAAAATGCAGCGTGCGCTCTCACACGGCCGTGGAGGAGTAGAATGTGAAACCGTACATGCATAAATGTGTGTGAGTGTGTGTGTGTGTGTGTGTGTGTGTGTGTGTTTATAATGAGTGACTTTGCATTGTTTGCATGCATTAGGCTTATAGATATGTTTCCATGAAGACACATACTGATTCATTTGATTGATCACGTACACTACATAGCATGAGAGATTTACCAATATATTAGGTTCTCAAGTACGAGATAATATCAATATCACCGAGCATTAAGGAATATTACGTTGAAAATGCGTACTAAATACCTTTGCATGCTTATATATGGTAATTTGTTGACACAAATAGCATCATTAGCTCTTCGGTTAGCACCATTTAGTATATCGCTTAGTGTGAGGAATCAGCGTGCCGTCCAGTGCTCTTGTGCGTCTTGTCTGTGTGTACCGTGTGTTGGGTTTTAGTTTAGAAATAATGTAGATAGCCGAATGTTACAGTATCTTCACTATCAGTGCCTGCAGCTCGTGCAGGTTAGCTGATGCTAGCTGAAAATGATGTATAATACCACAGATAGGTTCGTCTATCCAAAATGCTAAGTTCGTTTTTATTTTTAACCCGAATTCTTTGAACACTGAATCAAATTGAAGTATCTTTAAAGAGATAAACATAGCTAGCATATTTACTTAGCTAGCTAATCTTTAATTATTTTCCTCACAGATGAGCTAGCATATCTGACATGCTAGGGATTTTTACCAGAATTCATGCTAATGTCTAAAGATCATCGAGAACACATGGCTCACTGAGGACGGAGTCAAAAAGAAGAATCACCAGAATATAAAAAGTGTTAAAATTTGCATTTAGTTAACTAGCTAAGTGTTTATTTATTACTGCACAAATGAACTAGCGTATCCGTCGTGCTAGGGTTTTAAGGAAAATCCATGCTAACATCTAAAGATCTTCGAGAAAACTTGTGAGCTGTAAAGATAACTAAAAAGGAGAATCGCTAGGGGGGAAAACGCACTGTAACTAGCATATCCGGTTAGCTATCGGAGTTTTATTTATTACCACACAGACCAACTAGCATATTCGACATGCTGGGGTTTTAAGCAGAATTCATGCTAATATCTAAATATCACTGAGAAAACTTGTGAGCTGTAAATGTTACTTAATGGGTCAAAAACGAAGAATTGCTAGAAGGCAAAAAGCTTTATAACTAGCATATTCAGTGACGTAGACGTTTTTCTTTTTCTTTCTTTTTTTTTTAACTGCACTAATGAGCTAGCGTATCCGATATGCTAGGGTTTTCACCAGAATTTATGCTAGCATCTAAAGATCTTCATGAAAACTCGTGAGTTGTAAACGTGACTCACTGAGTCACTTGAAAGAATCGCTTGAAAAGACCATCATAACTAGCATAGCATAGCGTTAGCTAGCTGACGCTTTTTTACTACACAGATAAGCTAATGCATTTTAAATGCTAGTTTATTTATTGAAATTTTTTTTTTTTTCAGAATTCTTGCTAACACTGTCGATAAAACTTTGTTCACTGGAACAGTAAACTTGACTCAGTTGACTTGGGGTTAAGTCAAAAAGACGAATCACACACACACACACACACACACCCACACACACAAAAGTGAACTAATAACTCAAAGTTGTTTTGTAGCTAGCTAAAAAGTGAATTAGCAAATATCTGGCTAGCATGTTAGCACTGCCTGAAGGACAGACTACGTAGCTGATTCAACGCTACGTTTTTATTACCTACATTCTCAATGTCACATCTCCAAGCATTATGCAGAGGTGCCATACATTAGCTGTAGCCGACAAATTTCGTTATTAACTAGCGCGTAGGTTGAAGTTTTGTCTCACTGTTTTCTAAGCAAATTTTTAATATATTTTAATATATTTTGGTCCTGCGAGGGTTTCCTTGTCAGCGATTTTGATGTTGATGTTGACGCCTCTGCATTTTGTTAAAAACCAAGCACCATTTTCGAGCACGTTATGCGCAACACCCAACCTGGTTCTAGCTTTGATCCAGTGACATTACACTGTGTGAGTAAAACGACTATCAAGAAATTAGGAGAGATGTTTTTTTTTTTCTTTCCAAAATGGCCGACTTCCTAGCGAGTCGTTGATTGTATCACTAGCTACTCGATGTCAGTTCTAGCTTTAGCTATGTAGCTGTGAGAGTGTGTGAAGGTGGTACTTTGTCTTTTTTCTGTGCGGCTGAAGTTCTTACCTTCTTCTCACCAGCTATCAACGTGGATGTAGAACTAGCTACGTACGAAGAGAAGACGGACCAGGTTCTTTTAGTTTGTTTTTACTTTTAAAAAATGCAACCGCGTGAACATTTTTACGGACTCCTTCCTGACGCGGATTTTTGTCGTGTCATCTCTGTAATAAAGTGCAACTCTGTATACAGTCTTAGCGACAATCTGTGTCTAAGCAACGGCGCGTGACGCCACATATTTCTTGGTACTGTACTCATTGTCGTCGCTCTCTACGTCCATATCTAGCTCGTTAGCTAGCTCTTCCTGTAGGCTATGGCTGTGCTTGTGGCGTCGATGATATGTCCAGTGCCCTTTTCGCGTACTCCGTGATCTGATCCTTCGCGTCTGCGCTCGTGTTCTCTTCGCTTCGTCTCCTTATTTATTTGCTAAGTATTTTTTCGCGTCCGTCATCACAAGATCGCGTGCACTACTGTACTCTACGTCCTTAGCACATCGATGTTTGATCGATACCAAAGTATCGAAGACTACTGTACACTCCAACACACAAACAAACAATACAAAAGAAAAAACTATTAATGTTTTATGTTGTATCTTTATTTTAATTTTTTTGTTAACTTTAAAATTATTTAACTTTAATGTTTATTCTTGATAATTTATTCGATACAATTTTCGGACACTATTACGACTCGTATTCCATATATGGGACGGAAGTAATGAATAATGGTTGGAGAGAGGGGAAAAAAATAGTTTTTATGAATAGTAGTGTCCCGGAGTCCATGAAGGAGCGTCGCTGAAAATATTTACGCCATCACGTGATCCCTTTAACACTCTGCTGTAGCTGGAGTCTGTGCTCAGTACTGTGTCCTCCTCTCTCTGTGCAACGTGTAGCTGTTTGTTTGAGTTTTTTTTTTTTCGGGGTGTTATTTCTTGTCTTTTGTACGAAGTCGTATTTATTTCTATTTTTGTAGATCCGGATTGTATTTTTCTATTTAACCTATTCTTGTTTTTTCTTTTGTTTCTTTTCCATTTATTTATGATTAGCAGGGTTTCGGTGGCAAACAAAAAACCCCACACATATTAAATAAATAAATAAATAAAAATAAACCCATGCTTAATCAAACCACCCATGCAATTATGTGTATAGTCATAGATTCATTAATATATATAGTAACAAGTGAACATTTTAACATAATTAAAATTTAATATATTCAGTTTTTATATTATTTGAAGGCTTTTTATTGTTATTGTTTTTATGATGATTATCAATAATTTGATGGAAAACACTTGAGCCTCGGTGACACCCCCCCCCCCCCTCCCCACCCCACCCCAGCCACCCTCCCTGACGTGCAGAAACTTGAACACACTTTGAAAGGCTGACTAACCTCGGATCTGTGTCGTGTCGTGCAATACTGTTTCTAACGTTTGTATAAAAGAATAGTGAGAATTACAGTGTATACCTTTTTAACGCAGATTTATTTTTGTCATTGCCTATTTTGCAGAGTTCCGATTCACGGTTGTCATTTTTTTATGGTCGGGAAAGAAAAAAAAAGGAAGAAAAAAAAAAAAAAGACAAACCCCTTTTTTTCATTGCGACTATTTTTTAAAAAATAAAATAAAATAAAAACCCAGATCTCTTTGTACTGATGTAAATGATTGTAGTTTATTTTGGATAGCGTTTTTTGCTAAAAGAAAAAAAAAAACACAAAAGGAGACTTTTTTTTCATGCATTTCTATTTCATTTCATCTTGTTTTATCCTTTTTATTTTTATTATTTCACTTTAATAGTGGTGAAAAGACTTGGAATAATTTTTCATATATGTCATTAACATTATTTTGTATTTTTATGTGGAAATATATAAATATCTAATTTTATGATGCTAATTGCTAAGATGTTATTCATTTGAATTATTTTTCAAGCTGAGATCTTTGTAATATTGTTAATGTTACTAGTTTCTAAATCAGAGTTTGTGTACAGATCTGCTCGAGCGGTTTATGAAGTGTTTCGGATTGTAATTATTAATGAATGGATCTTTGATATGCAAAATGAATATGATGTTGATTTTAATTTTATTAATTTTTTTTTGTATTTAAATGGGGTGTTGATTACAATCTTTTTTTGGTATTTTGGTTTCATGAATAAAGAGCCGTTATGTTCGGATATAGCTTAAGCCTTTATACATTACATTGTGTTATATACATTTACATACAGTAAATACACAGTATACTCATCTCACACACACACACACACACACACAAACACACACACACCTGGACTCCAGCAATACATCAATGCACACACAAGATGGCAGCATTGAGTCATTTTCAAAATGGGACTTAAAATAATCCTGTTAGGGTCGAGAGGAGGTTGGAGCCTATCTCAACCGACACTGTACACCCTGAACAGCTCACCAGACCACCATAGGGCCAACACATACACAACCATTCACACTGTCACCTAGGGGCAGCCAATAAGCTTAATGTACACGTATTTGCATTGTGGGAGGAAACCGGAGTACCCAGAGGAAACCCACGCTTGCACAGGGAGAACATGCAGACTCCACACAGAAACATTCAGGACTCAAATCCAGCACCTTGCTGTGAAGCGGATGTGCTAAGCATTACACCATCGTGCAGCCCATACTTAAATAAATAAGGGTCAACATACAGCCAACCTCCTGTGGCCTTGATATCGCTGTTCAGTAACGCTAAGCTTCATGAAGAAGTGAACAATTTCAATTAACAAGCAAGGAAATCAAAAGCGCATTATTTACATCTCATTCCAGGTCAAGATCTCACATTATCTTCTTAAACAAGACCTTGAAGGCCACTGCTTTCACCGATTCACCCCTTTACATCCATAAAGGCTCATATCCAACATATAGCGCGAACACTCATATCCAACATATAGCATGCGTGCACTCATATCCAACATATAACATGCATGCACTCATATCCAACATATAGTGCGCACACTCATATCCAACATATAGAATGCGTGCACTCATATCCAAAAGCAAGCGCACACTCATATCCAACATATAGCATGCATGCACTCATATCCAACATATAGTGCACACACTCATATCCAACATATAGTGCACACACTCATATCCAAAAGCAAGCGCACACTCATATCCAACATATAGCATGCATGCACTCATATCCAACATATAGTGCAC
>JBCNYH010000022.1:33249628-33276643 GCA_039654325.1 Tandanus tandanus | reverse complement strand
CTCATATCCAACATATAGCATGCACGCACTCATATCCAACATATAGTGCACACACTCATATCCAACATATAGCATGCGCGCACTCATATCCATGCCATGTTTTAAAGCGCGCACACCTTTATATCATATTCCGCAGCGCGCGCTCTCACCACCTGGTGGTGTAAGTTTAAAGCTAAGGTACAAGAACCGAAACCGAAACCTAGACTAAATTAAAAAAAAGCATAAGTGAAGAATTGATGTCTTGTGGCGTATTTGACATGTAAGTAACCTCCAGCAGTGATTTAATCCTCATCTTATCTACAGACACCCACCTGTCCACCTGTAAATACGGCTTATAGGGTTAAACATGCTAACAAACAGACGGTGCGCGAGCTCAGCTTCTCCTCCTCAGTGTGTACAGGTTTCAGTAAAATGATTCAACTGTGTTTGTGTGACTGTAGATGAATAAATTCGTATTATTGAAGGAGCTTGTCAATAAAAAAAGTGTACAAATATGTAAATGACTTAAATCTGTTTTAGAATCGCGATGTAATCCTAAAAAAAAACTTTATTAGGGTAAATGATTCATGTGAATCGATTCACCGATAGGAATCATTTGGTTTTGTTTATTGAGTTCTATAATGCATATAGCTTTGTTCAATTAAATGTGTGATAAGGATGGAATAAAGGCTGTTTGTGAAACCGCTCGAGGTGGGGGGGGGGGGGGGTCCTAATGGGTCACTGTTGAATAACTGTTTTAAACAAACCAGATGAATCGATTCACAAACAGGAACTAAGTTTTTAATAAGTAAACCAAGCTCAGTGTTTACAAACGTGCTGCAGGCTTTATATCATATAGATATCCTATATTTTATTATTATTATTATTATTATTATTATTGATAATAATAGTATAATAATAATATAATAATAATACTATAATAATAATAACACTATAATAATAATAATAATAATAATAACAGCAATAATAATAATAATACTATAATAATAATAATAACAGCAATAATATAATAATAATAATAATAGCAGCAATAATAATATAATAATAATAATAATAATAACAGCAATAATATAATAATAATAAAAATAATAACAATACTATAATAATAATAATAACAATAATAATAATAACAGCAATAATAATAATACAATAATAATAATAATAATAATAATAATACTAGTGTACAAGACAGTAAGACTTGAGATCCAGATGTTCACTGTCAGATACAAGGTTAGAGTAGGAGCCTATTTCTGCCCCAAGGTACAATCTACACTATTGTACCCCCTAGGGCTAATTATTGGACCTCAAAGTAACTATGTGAATCTTTTGAGGGCCTAATATATATATATATATATACACATACACAAGTATATTTCCAAGTAGTATATAAAGGGTGCCTTAATATACTCAGATGAGTACCTTAGCTGGTACTGACCCACTGACAAGCTGCTGTTCCCTTAGAGGGACAATAATGTAATTAGTTTTACCTTTTGTTGATGTTTGTTTAACACATAATATATATGGCAACACGTCCGCCTCACTGCGAGAAGGTCCTGGGTTTGAGTCCCGGGCTTGGCAAGGGTGTTTCTATGTAGAGTTTGCATGTTCTCCCCATGTTTGCATGTGTTTCCTCCATGTACTCTGTTTTCTTTCCACATTCCAAAGACATGCATATTATGCTAGTTGGCTGTTCTACATTGCCTCTCGTGTGTGTGTGTGTGTGTGTGTGTGTGTGTGTGTGTGTGTGTGTGTGTGTGAGAGAGAATGGTTGTGTGTGTTGGTCTTGCGATGGTCTGGCAAGTTGTTCAGTTAAGCCGTTTGGGTGAGAGATGAGTATTATTATTATTATTATTATTATTATTATTATTATTATTTCCCCTAATTCTAGTTCTATCCAATTCCCAACCGTCAACTGTTGCCTCCCTATCACAACCTCTCTTCTCTTTTCTACAAGTGCTGTAACCAGTGTGACTGTGTTTATTTTCCTTACAGGTGATGCAGGTGTGTGAGGGAGGATGGATAGCATCGGTGTCTCCATAGAAGATCGAGAATGCGAGGATGTCCGTGAAGCAAAAGTGGCCGACGAGGATGGAGGAAGTTCACTTACAGAGCCCGAGAAAGTTCTTGGTGCAGGAAGGTAAGAGCGTGTGTGTCTCTGTACCGTGTTTCTATGTTTATAATTTAAGATAATAGTAATTCTTTTCCCAGCATTTTGAACTGATCAAACACTCGATCGTATCATTTGGTATTAATAAACACTGCAGAACCACACAGCTGTGACCCAAAGACGGCAGTCTGGAAGCAATAACATTCCTCCTAGCTTTATTTAAGAATGATGTGTTCCTGGACGCAGAACCGATATTATTACACATATCCAATCACTTCAGACGATATGTAAGTGCCTCTCAGACCTCGAAGTGAAGAGTGAGAAAATACAATAACCTCAAATTTTGGAACTTTATTCCAAAACATTCAGTTCGTTTCCAGCTATTGCTTCAGTTAAGTACTTATTTGGGTCCCAGACATTTAAAGAACACGTCCGATATGTTTTTCTGATATCCTGAGGGTTTGTGAATTACCCATAATGCACTGCGAGTGGACATCTGTTTCAATGCTGAGGAAATTAAATGATTTTGCAGCGAAATATTTCGGAAGTGCAATTTATCCATAACATATCCAGAGGTCATATTTATCTAACATAGTCTACAGGTTTTATCTCAATGTTTTTATTTATTTTTTGAGGTGGAGTATCATTTAAAAGTCATTTTATTGTTTATGTGTGTTATGAAACAAGCCTGATGATACAACAAAATTCATTGTTTATTAAAGGTGCGCTCACACGATACGGATCATGATCCCGATTTGCCCTGATCATATTCAGATGTTATGTCGGAGGCAATCGTTGAACATCAGAGAACATGGAATTCGAATTTCGGGGAAAACTTAGAGGAAGAGTGAAATATTTTCGGTGGGGGTTTGTTTGTGTGTGTTTTTAGTACATCGGAGAAACATAGCTGCAATCGGCTGAAACATCGGACTAATGTCGTAATAACATCAGAATATATTTGGCTTAAATCGGGATCATGATTGTTATCGTGTGAGCGTACCTTTAATAAAATAAATACATGAATCTGCTTTTAAAAGTAGGAATGCATCATTCACTGGAATTAAGCACACTTCATTATTTTCGCCGCTATCCAGTGGTGATATTGTTGTACAGCAGGAGAGAGCTAGCTCGCCGGTCCCTAGTGGCGTGTCTATGAAGAGTGACTGGTCCATGGAACTTCCAGATACACTAAAGCAAGCGGATAACACTCCTGAGCGATGGTACATCAATATCTTCATCTCCTTTTTTCCTTTTGTCTTCACCTCTGTTTGTTTGTGTGCAGCATAACTCAAAAAGTTATCAATGAATTTTGATGAATTTTTTTTCTAGAGTAGGGTGTGGTACACGTAACAACATTTTGTCTATTACATTTTGATTATGATCCATGCATGGGATCATGTTGAAAATAATTCCCAAAATCTAGAAAAATGCCCATTCTTTAATATGGGGCAACATTTTCATCAGATGCCCACTAGGGGGAGACATTTCATTATAACTATGCCAAGTTATAATAATCCATTTGTGTCTGACGGAGGTACCTCACACTCTATGAGTGTTCCACTGGTTTGTTTGTGTGTTTGTTAGCAGAATTTTTCAAAAAGTTATGTAGAGGAATTTCATGAAATTTCTACCAGAGGTGTGGCTTTGGACAAGAAAGATTTTATTAGATTTATGAGATGATTCAGAACAAATTTGTTCAAGTTTTTGGAAATGTGGTATGACAGCAGGCCAAGCAGTGCTCTTGTTGGCTCTGACTTTGTTTTCTGATCGTATTCTACAGAATAGTTTATTGTAGCTACATTATCATGCACACGCGTCATGAAGATGCACTTTGTAGACATTTTACTTTGATTTGATGAATGAATGATGTATGAATCGTGGTCCCTATAGTGGTCACAATATCATCTTTTATATCATCTGTGTTCTATGTTTAAGGCTGTCTTTAGAAACAACACGCTCGTGTTCTCCAAGCTGTGTGTCTATAAGAAGTCACCATTCAATGGATCCACCAATCAAATTTAAAGACGGAGCTCCATATGAAGAAATGTACTCTCTCCGTATATGTCATCAGCTATTGTGAAGTCTTTTCTTTCCAGTGGTTGAATTTAGGGTTATTTACACGTATCTACTCTTATGCAGGAGAAGACGGGAATCTCCGCATGCTTCCCGCTGCCTGTCTATGAAGAGTGACCAATCGATGGATCCTCCAGCTTCTTTCAAGGACCCAGAGTTGTTTTTTGATGAAAGGTTGCATAGTGGTTGCACCGATTCACACATAATATCCTAAAAATTACGACTTATAAATATTAATCGGTCCGTGTAACGGAATTGACTCTTTGTCTTCCTTTATAGTAACCAAGCAGGAAGATCATTCACACAATCTGACCAGAGAGAAGAGCTGGATCTTTCTGTCACATTAAGGGTAAAGCTCTGAAGGGTTCTTTATGCATTTGGAGGAGAAACTTCATGTTGGCAGATGAAACACATGTTGGACAATCAAAGTACAGATTGTGCAAAAGGATGGACCAAAGTTCAGTGTTGTTATTTTTCAATGAAAAGCACCTTTTCTCTTTGCCATGTTGGTATTTGGAGGCGTTCTACCTGTGTATATCGTAGCCCTCACAGAGATCCCTATATAAGTACCACAAAGTATTTTTTGTTCTTGCTGGTTTTTCTGGGGAACAGTGCTTTGACACATGGTTTAAAATGGCTTAAATACAACTCCCAAATGTCTTATATGAAGCTCTGCTTAAATATATAACTGTACTGTCTATTATTCCTGTCTATTGTCCATGTAAGAGCTTTGAAAAGAAGTTTATGAGTTTCATGGAACGGGAGATGAAGAAAATCAGCCGGATTCTCAGCCCGGATTACACCGAATCAATGGAAAGTCCAGAGGAAGAGGAGGATGGCAGTGATGCCAGAGAAGCATCACTAAAGATCGCCCTGCATATTCTAAAAGGCATGAAAGAGCAAGAACTGGTTGAGAAGCTGAGTAAATGTAAGATGGACGCTCTTCCATTGTTAAATCACACGGATGTGAAGTAAACCGCAGCCTACTTGTTGTCTAATTCATGTTCTTTTCCCTTGTTGTTTAGTTCGACGTGTATATACACTTCAAAAAAACCTCAAATCCACCCTGAAGCGCCGGAGCGAGCACGTGTTTGAAGGAATCGCCAAACAAGGCAGCCCGGCACTTCTGAACAAGATTTACACCGAGCTCTACATCACAGAGGGTGGATGTGGTGCCCTTAATGAAGAACACGAAGTGAGGCAGATCGAGTCACTGAATAGAGTTCCACTGGCTAATGAGACGCCAATCAAATGCAACGAGATCTTTAAACCGTTACCGGGGCAAGACAAATGCATCAGGACTGTCCTGACCAACGGTGTAGCTGGCATTGGAAAAACCGTTTCTGTCCAGAAGTTTATCCTGGACTGGGCTGAAGGCAGAACCAATCAGGACGTACATTTCTTGTTTCCGTTACCATTTCGAGAGCTGAATCTCATGAGAGAGGAGAAACACACCATGGAAGGACTTGTTCGTTACTTTTTCAGTGAAATGAAACACTTCCCGCTCTCAGAGCTTGAAAACTACAAGGTGGTTTTCATCTTCGATGGTCTGGATGAATGTCGACTTAATCTAGACTTCACAAACTGCGAGAGATGTTCAGAAATTAAGAAGGCAACATCACTGGACGTTCTGCTAACAAACCTTATAACAGGGAATCTGCTTCCACGATCTCTGCTCTGGATCACTTCGCGACCGGCCGCCGCTAACCAGTTACCCGCCAACTGCGTTGACCAAGTAACGGAGGTAAGAGGATTCAATGACCCTCAAAAAGAGGAATATTTCTACAAGAGAGTCAGGGACCAAAGTTTGTCCAGGAAAATAATCCATCATGTGAAGTCTTCAAGAAGCCTTCATATCATGTGTCATATCCCTGTCTTCTGCTGGATTTCTGCCACGGTGCTTGAGAGATGGTTGGACGGAGCAGAGAACCATCGCATGCCCAAATCTCTGACTGAAATGTACAGTCACTTCTTGATCTTTCAGACAGTAAGGAGAAATGAGAAATACACCGAAGGCAAAGATAAGCAGCCCTGCTTGACCAAGGAGAACCTGCTATCACTGGGAAGATTAGCGTTCCAGCAACTCCGTAAACGTGACTTGATCTTCTACCAAGAAGACTTGCAGGAATGCGGCATTGACATCAAAGAGGCGTCCGTTTATTCT
Source organism: Tandanus tandanus (assembly GCA_039654325.1). Taxonomy (NCBI): domain Eukaryota; kingdom Metazoa; phylum Chordata; class Actinopteri; order Siluriformes; family Plotosidae; genus Tandanus; species Tandanus tandanus. The sequence continues at coordinate 33,270,299 of JBCNYH010000022.1, read as the reverse complement.
GGAGTGTGCACGCAGATCTTCAGGGAGGAGTTCGCACTATACCAGAGAAAGGTCTACAGCTTTGTGCATTTGAGCTTCCAGGAATATCTCGCTGCCTTGTTTGTGTGCCTGTGCTGGGCAGGCACCACTGAAGTTGACCGGCTTGAAGATCATAACCTCCAGAAGCTTTGCCTGAATTCAACCATTTTCGATTTGCATAAGAGTGCAGTAGACTTGGCTTTACGCTCAAAGAATGGCCACCTGGATCTCTTCCTCCGGTTCCTCCTGGGTCTGTCTCTGGAATCCAATCAGAACCTGTTGTGTCATCTGCTGCCAGAGAAACCGAGTGCCGAGCAGTCCTGCCAGGAAACAGTGACCTACATAAAGCTCAAGCTTGGGGAGAACCTCAGGCCCGAGAGCGTTATTAACCTGTTCCACTGTCTACAAGAGCTTAACGATCATTCTCTCGTACAGGAAATTCAAACCTATCTAAACACCAAGAGTCTCTCTGCAGAGGTGCTCTCGCCAGCGCAGTGGTCCGCTCTGGTCTTTGTTTTGCTGACCAGTGAGAAGAAGCTGGAGGTGTTTGATCTTCGAAAGTACATCAAGTCAAACGAGGGATACAAGCGGTTGAAACCGGTCGCTAAGGCAGCCAGGACTGTCATGTTAGTATGATTATGTTAGCTAATGATCATAACGCAGGCATGCGTACAACTTTTCACTCATGATGGTGGTGTTTAAGCTTCAGTGGTTTTGTTTTTCAGATTGTCTTCATGCAACCTTACAGAGAACATCTGTCAGTCACTGGCCAGCATTCTTGTTCTGAAGTCTTGTGCTATTACAGAGCTAGACTTGAGTGACAACTGCCTGAAGGACAAAGGCATGGGGCAACTGTGCAAAGGATTGAAGAGTCCAAACTGTCGACTGGAGGTGCTGAAGTAAGAACCTACATTACATACTTTAGTGGGTTCCCCTGCCAAATTGTTCCATGGTCTATAGGTTCGAGTTGTGAGTAGACTCACGCTGAGATGATCCGCTTGTTAAGATGTGACGCGGCGTCCGTATTTCCACGTACAAGTTTTGTCTTTGCATTGTGCTGGGTCCATCATTGTTTGAATAGATCCCTGTCCAAAACAAAGTTGTAAGAGGGTGGGGTAAACAATAGTGATCAGTGATTGGTTGAGAAACAGATATGGGCTTGGACCATGGCTATCGATGGTTGGGCGGTATACACTAATGGTGAGTTTTGGTGCCATCAAGAGTCATATAATTACTCATTTGATGAATTTGCTTAATCTTACTAGGGTCGCAGGGAGGGTGGAGCCTATCTCAGCCGACATCGGGGGAAGGCTGGGTACACCCTGAACAGCTCGCCAGACTATCACACACACACAACCATTCATATGCACATTCACACCTTGGGGCAATTTGGAACAGCCAATTAGCTTAGTGTGCATGTCTTTGGAGTGTGGTAGGAAACCGGAGTACCCGGAGGCAAACCCAAGCAAGAACGGGGACAACATGCAAACTCCACACAGAAACACCCCCACCGAACCCAGAACCTTCTTGCTGTGAGGCAGATGTGCTAACTACGTGCTAAGACACGTGTCACATAATTAGTTGAATCGAATTCGATCTGCGTGTACACAGTGTGTAGATATATAACATAGTGCATAACAGCATGAAATGTAGCAATAAGAAACATTCTGAAGCATTAAACTCCATTATTAAAATATAAAGAGTAACACAGGACAGCTGCAACAAATCCACCAAAAAGACAGTGAGCGGGTGAGGATGGGATTAATCAGCGGAACAAGAGATTTATGACATCGAATCCTAATGAAATCTATTTCAGTTCCATTACGAAATGTGGTCAAGAAAAAAAAAAAAGTTCATTTGGGGTGAATAGTTGTGCAACTGGTCCTCAGCTAGTAACGAATTTACTTGTGTGAAATCAAACATGATATGATGACTCATACATTCATTCATTAATCCTACTAGGGTTGTGGGGAGGCTGGCGCCTATCTCCGCCGACACTGGGCGAAGGTGGGGTACGCCCAGGACAGCTCATCAGTCCGTTGCAGGGCCAACACACACCGAACCATTCATACTCATACTCCCAGCTAGGGGCAATTTGAAACAGCCAATCAGCCTAATGTGCATGTCTTTGGTTTTTGAGAGGAAACCAGAGTACCCGGAGGAAACCCACGCAAGCACGGGAAGAACATGCAAGCGCCCTCGCCGAGCCCGTGAATAACAAACCAAGAACCTTCTTGCTGTGAGGCGGACGTGCTAACCACTACGACACCATGCCGCCGTGATACGTTGACTTAAAACCACCTTTTAATAAAAGGGGTTTATTCTATTTATTTGAGTTTTACGTACCGTCTATAAAGATATTATAGAATTTCTATCTTCTATTCTAGACTGGCATTTTGCAGTTTCCAAAGAACAGGCTGTTTTTATCTTGTTTCTGCTCTACATTCAAACCCTGGCCACCTGAGAGAGCTGGACTTGAGCTACAACCTAACAGGAAGTGAAGCTCTCAGTGAACTACTGGCCATACTGCCCAACACTAGGATCGAAACCCTGAGGTGGCGTATGATAACGTTCTCTCAGCTAAAGATTCCAACTTCCTTACAATACACTCGCTTCAGTTGATACTCGCAGCAGTCATATATAACGTATTTCCTACAGGCTGGCTCATTGCAACGTCACAAAGGAATGGTGTGCCTTTCTGGCCTCAGCGGTCAGCGCTACGGCGTGCCCCCTTAAACATTTGGATCTGAGCGAGAACGGCATAGGAGATCTCGGAGCGGGAGTCTTCCCTGAATTACTGGGCAATAAATATTTTAGGCTCCAATCCCTTAGGTAAGTGGTAAGGATGGTGAAATCACTGTGTCATCTGTTTCTTTACAGCTTCAGTTGATTGATCAGTGGTCCAGTGACTGGGTTTTTTTTTTTTTTTTCTGAATTCTTTTCCAGGCTGGTGAAATGTAACATAACCAAGAAAAGCTGCAACATGCTAGAATATGCGTCCAGCTCGACGTCCTGGTGTCTCAGTTCCCTCGACTTGAGTGACAATGACCTGCAGGACTCGGGAGTCAAACAACTTGCTTTCGAACTGGTTAAGCCGGCATGCAAATTAGAGAAATTAAGGTTGATTTCATATCCTTTAATATATAATAAGGTTTTTATTAAGGATCTATGAAAATATCAAGCACTCGAGAACCTTTTCTTCGTCTTCAGGCTGTCATGTTGTGGATTCACTGGGGCAGGATTCTCGGCCCTGGCTACGGCTCTGAGATTAAACCCCACATGCTTGAGAGAACTGGATGTAAGTAAGAATTTTCCTGGAAAGACAGCAATGGAGCAGCTGTGTGCAGCTGTAGAACAGTCCACCTGCACGCTTCACATGTTGTGGTGAGCACTGTTTTATTGCAGCTGTAAAATCTGGAAGTACTTCTTTATATAAATCCTCAATAGCTGGAGGGAAAACTGAAATAGACATAATGAAAGCACTCAATACTATATATATATATATAGGCGACACGGTAGTGCAGCGGTTAGCACGTGCAGCAAGAAGTTCCTGGGTTCGATTCCCGGGCTCGGGGTGTTTCCGTGTGGAGTTTGCATGTTCTCCCTGTGCTTGCGTGGGTTTCCCCGACAGTCCAAAAACATGCACAGTAGGCTAACTGGCTGTTCCGAATTGCCCCTAGGTGTGAGAGTGTGTGTGAATGGTTGTGCGTGTGTTGGCCCTGCAATGGTCTGGCGAGCTGTCCAGGGTGTACCCTGCCCTCGCTCAAAGTTGGCTGAGATGGGTGCCAGCCTCCCCGCAACCCTAATTAGGATTAAGTGGCTCAGATAATGAATGAATGAATATATTATCTATATTACATTTTTTACTTGATGTTTTAGGTTAGCAGCAAAGAAAAGTACAGTTTGGACCCCTCAGTAGATTAAGCTTCTGTCTTTTTGTTGTTGTTATCATATTTAGATGTAACTCTGTATTGTACTGCTGAAGCAAACAATTTAATGATAAAAGATGATCTGAACTGATGACTGATGATGATTTACTCATACAGCGTGGACCAATGTGGCCTTGACTCAGAAATATGTGCCTCCTTTGCCAAAATCCTTAACCAGAACTCGAGTCTGAGTGAGCTCAGTCTGAGCAGTAATGAGCTCGGAGATGTGGGAGTAAGGACGCTCTTCAATGCGCTACAGAGTGGACACTGCACCCTAAAGACACTGAGGTAGAGTTGACTCCAACTTAAATACCTTGCGTCAAAAAGTTTGCCATTTAAGAATGCTGTCATTTAAAAAAAAAAAAACATTTAATGACTTTTCATTTTAGGAATCAATATTAATTGGCCTTGCTCTAGAGTGGAAGGATTCTGCCATACTCTGTCTTCCCTGTCAATCAAACAGACACCAGCCAATCATATGCATCTATGAGCTTATGTATGCGGAAGAGGGCGAATAGTACACTTGGAGGAAAGCACTATTTGACTTTTCATGCACTGGAAATTCTACAGTTACAGCAAAATAAAAGCAATTATAGCAAATCTAATACAAAAACATAAAAAAATAATTTAATTAAGTTTAAAAAATAAACAACTCTGCAAAGCTACAAGATAGTCGACACTCGTCCACATGCATGAGCTCACAGATGCTCCTGATTGGCTGTTGTCTCTGTGATTGGCAGGAAAGACAGTCAGTTACATTTTTATCCACTCCCAACCTCATGGTGTAGTGGTAAGGGTGCTGGGCTCATGAGTGAGAGGTTGGGGGTTTGAATCCTCCTTAGACCCCCACCATGCTAAGACTTAATCACAAGTGTGCCTTTGTCCACCCAGCAGTCTAAATGAGTACCAGTAAAAATCTTGGAAATGTAACCTATGAGGGACCAGCAAAGAGTTTTAAGCTAGAGAAACAGGGATGAGTCGCTAGGCTCTAGGCTTGGGTGTAAAAAGCCCAACAGACTTACTTTTACTCCCAGCCACAGATGGCTTTCACATCATCGGGATTCGAACTTGCAGTTACTGAATGATAGGACAAACACAAAAAGAGGTTCTGTAACAGCTGCTACACATTTACAATTCTAGAAACAAAATCGGTTCAATTTTATACACCTTTGTACATTAAAATGGCCTACTGTTATTACCAGTTTCTTCGTGAAGAAAAAGAAACAAGCAATAAATTCACACACACGGGGTGACATTGTACTGTGAAAAGCCTCACGTGATTTATCCCACAGTAAATCTGCAAGAATAAGGGCAGCTTATACCATTCGTTCATGTAAATGAGCCGATGTTTGTCTGATGTATGCAAACAGAAGTTCGTATTATGTTTAGAAGTGTCTAGTTTTATTTTATTGAGTTCAATACTTTATATCTGATTTGTTAGTTTAATATCTGTTTAGTGTTATTTTTGCCATTATCTTGCCTTATATGAACTAGGGGATTCATGTCCTATTCTTGCAATTTCGTGCACTCAAACTGGCTAATACAAAATATCAAATGGATTTTAGCAGGTGGCAACTTTGAAAATGTAAGTAAAAACCACCAGATAATGAAAATATACATATGTTCATGTGTAAAAGGGGTAATTGGAAGGGTTGCCTTTCATTTCACTTTATACGTACACTTATGCAGGTTAAGTATAATATTCAGTTTTAAATTTCAATTTCTAACGCCGTAAACAATACGATGTATATGTATATATTTTTTTTACAGTGTACCTATCCTATAATGGTAGTCCTCTTATCTTCTGCATTGCAGACTGGCAAACTGTTCCCTAACTGACAGCAGCTGTGAGTTCTTGGCCACTGCACTGAGCTCGAACACCACATACCTGTCGGAGCTGGATCTGAGTGGAAACAGTTTCAGCCAAAGCAGAACCAGTTTCCTGTGCTCAATATCCAACATAAATCTCACACTGGGATAAGAACTGAGAAAAGCTTTTCCACCCCTTTTACCCCAATTCGGGGTAGCTCTGTGTAGTATTATGGCTACTGTGGAGGAAAAAATCGGGGGTATCAGGCGCCATTGGGGACGCTGTGGGTTTTGGACCCATGAACTGAGGAAGGCCTGTGGCCTGCCGGACTGAAATGTCATAATGTCCTATATTTGGTCCTCTATAAATCTTATGCAAATTGCTGGACTTCCCGATCGCATACTGGAACTTAATTATTGATCATTAACAGCATCAACATGAATATGAACACAGAAATTCTGTATTCATGAAGTCATCTCTAATGAAAAAATATTTAAATTGTTAATTATACCTATAGAAGTGCAATTGTATGATTTACTGCACCATTTAATTATCAGATCATTTATGTGACTATTGTTTGAGAAGTTTATTCACTGAAGTGAGTGTAAGATTATTTTATTTCGGCCATTCCACTCTGTACAAGGACCTTGAAAACGGTACAAAATGTCCTAAGCGATAGAACAAAATGGCGCCGAACAAGGTCAAGTTGACACATGATGTCATTAAGGACCAATCAGAGTCTAGAGCTAGAGGATGGTAGACCAATCAGAGTGGAATGGGCACTAAATAAGCCAATGCAGAGCTGGTAGACGTGGTCCAAGGTCCTTTCTCTGAACAATTTATTTCTTTTGTGTGATTGATTGTATGCTTTTCTTTTCCTCAAGGCTAAATAAACACCTGAAAGATGAATTTGGATCTCTTGCGTCGGGAACTAGACACTTTTTGCCGCAACACTACCACACCACGTTCAGTCAATCGTCTTATTCCCAAGACCTTCATGAGTGTGTGCTGATGTGTTTAAATTAGGACTTCATTTCGAAAAGTTTCCCGTGTTGAATAATCTGTTGGAATATCTGGATATGCTCTATCTGAGTTTCTATAAATATTTTGGGGAATCGTTTTACATAACATGAACAAGTTTACATGATATAAAGCACCGATTTAAAAAAAATTTTTTTAAAGGAAAGTATTTATAAGACTTTAAAAACTTTGGGTTGTGCTATTGTACGAATACAATTCATAACAGAGTGGTGGGATGGAACCTGACATGTAGCAGTAGGTTAATATATTTAGTGAAAACTACGACTGAAACTGAAACGAGTCGTGAAAAATATTCCGTTAAAACATTTCATAAAATAATAAAAACATCCAGAAAAGCTAAAAACTACAATAAACAATGTAAGATTTTTCCCCCTGTTTTGTTTTCCCTCTCCCTGGGGTTGCTACGCCACTTTGAAGAAGAAGATGTGACAGTAACTCACTCATAATCCTGTTCAGGTTGCAGGGATTCTGGAGCCTACCTCAGCCGACACTGGGCGAAGTCGGGGTACACCCTGAACAGCTCGCCAGGCCATTGCAGGGCAACACAGACATACCATTCACACTCACACTCATACCAAGGGGCAATTTGGAACAGCCGGTTAGCTTAAAGTGCATCTCTTTTGTCTGTAGAAGGAAATAAACAACTTACAGTATGCAGGTCATAGAAACGAACCCTTATTGGTTGGTTAGTTGCCTGTAAAAGCTGCTTTAATGCATTTCCATCTGAAATTCCATCCCATCACTCAGTATAAGCTGTATTACCAGTGACGCGATGGTCAATTGGCCTTTGAGATCATTCTGTCTGTCTTCCTGGCTCGGGGACGCCGATAGAGGAGGGGATCAGTGAGCAGGGCGGGGTCAAAACAAGGCCTCAAAATCGAGACGTGCATAAATATGAAGAGCTAAAAAGAGGAGAGAGGGAGAAGGGAAGGGCAGAGTTCTGCTAGACAGATGCAGAGATTACAGCAGCTGATAGAACTCTGGAGACGCTTGCTTTTCCAATGTGGGCTGCGCAAACACTCGAGCCACATAAAGGGACGGTGCAGAACGTAGATGATCGAGGAGAAGAAGAAGAAGAGTCCTGATGGAACAGGCCAGAGGGAGTTGCTGAAAATACCCATGAGGACATAAGAGCGAAGACGGGCTGTCTCCTGAGGAAGCATTACAGCAGCAAGACTGGACTACAGTTTAGAGGGAAAAAACTAAACAAAAAAGGTACTCGTGGGGGTTTTTGGCATTCATTGCTTTATGAATCACATCACAAGGTTGTGCAACCTTCACCCCTACTTTAAGCTGTGTAACTTGTTTTAAATTCTAATTTACTTCCATTTAAACACTTACAACAGCAAAAGTGAATGCATCTCTTACAAGACGTCAGTACTAATGAACTCTACTCCAAGTGCTGCATGTTTCTACTTGGTTGCGAACGCTGATAACTTGGCTGCGATGATTGACATGTAGTGAGAAGTCAGTTGCGTACTCATGAGTAAACATTATTTCTGTTCGTTCCTGCTTGATTGTTTAGTAAAGTTAGCAAAGCTTTAAATATTTTTATAGGCCAAATTGAATTCAATAAACAGATTAATTTATTTAGGTGGTACGGTGGCGTAGTGGTTAGCACGTCCGCCTCACAGCAAGAAGGTCCTGGGTTCGAGTTCCAGGCTCGGCGAGGGCGTTTCTGTGTCGAGTTTACTTGCTCTCCCTGTGCTTGCATGGGTTTCCTCCAGGTACTGCGGTTTCCTCCGACAGTCCAAAGACATGCACATTAGGCTAATTGGCTGTTCCAAATTGCCCGTAGGTGTGAGTGTGAATGTAAAAGGTTGTGTGTGTGAGAGAACCTACACAAGAATGCGGAGAACATGCAAACTCCACACACCTTCCTGCTGTTAGTGGATGTGCTAACCACTATGCCGGCCTGCCCCCCATAAAAGCTAAAGCTAATCGATCCGTAAATGTCTGGATTCATTTCTCTCAATTTGAAAAGGGTCCTCCATGTACACACAAAATCCCAGTAACTCATCATTCATTTTATAATTTGAAGCCAAAAAACCCCCCTAGACTTGCGTCTACTTATCCAACTATTCTTGTATAAATGCACTTGGAAATGTTTTACGAATTAATTTAATCATTAATAAATGAGGCCCATTGTGTGTGTGTGTGTCAGTTTAACATCAATGCAGAGAGCAGAGCGCTCTTGTTTTCCAGTTCATCATTAATACAGTGTGTGTCTTCTTACATTTCCATCATGATTATAAATTGCTTTCTGGATCATAGCTGCCGCACGTCATCATTCACTGAAATACCCAATAACGAATGGTGTTTCATTAGCAAGTAATTCATTGAGTCCAACTAAAATGATTTGTCTTGGATGACATCATGGATGCGGGTCATTGATCCAGTTAGATCTGATGCTGGACAGATTCACGGTTCAAGCCCTAGACAAGGGCTCTTGAAGCATCTCTGTCCTGTACCACTCTCGCAAGTTATCCGCAATGGTATCCCAATTTCTTTATATATGCTTCTATTTCTTGGTGCAAGGTGTCACAAGGCTAGCCTCTTTTCCTCTTTCCCAAGTGAGGGCTTGTCTGGTGGTGTTTGATGGTTGCTTGCCAAGACATCTCTACCAAATTTACCAAATTTTCAGCTCTACTGGGGTCTGGTGGATGATCTGCCAAAGCCTCTGTTTGCTAAGAATCAGATAAAGGTTAATCAAGGTCTGGATTTTCTCTTGATGGATGTCACTGTGGTCCTCCATGACCAGGACCCATACAACAAGACTGACTTGACATGATATACTGTACAATACAGGTGGAGTGTAAAGTTCACAAGGTAACTAAAAAGGAGTAATAGCAATACTATACCAAGGGGATCCAAGCGCCGCAACACTGATGGAAGAAGTGTGTAGACCTTGGGGAGACCATGTTGAAAAATAAACCAAATTTTTCAAGCCTATGAACTTTTCAGCCCCCCTCATATAAAAAACACAAAAATGTTCAGAGCTTTAAGGCAGTTCAAGCCATGCTAATCTAGGTCATCCAATTTCATGGTAGTTTAATAACAGGCATTGCCATCTTGTCACTTGCTAACTAGCTTCTTCGAGTCTTAGCTGGAACTGCACTGTATAGCTGCATTGCAGTCTGGGACTACTTCAACATTGGATTTCTTATTCGTATGATGTTGGATGCAGCTGAAAGATGGTGAGTGAGAAAAGAAGTTGTTGCTCATTTGTTTGTAGCAGCTAAAGAAATTTGGCTTGAGATTTGAGATCTTTTTGAAGTCAGACATCCAAGGGGGATTTGGGATAGAGTCACGGCTCCTCTGTATTGAAAGGAGTCTGATGAAGTGGTTCGGGCATCTGATTGGGATGCTTCTGGGTAGCCTACATTTAGAGGTTTTCCAACTACATCAAACTGGGAGGAGGCTCTGGGGTAAACCCAGAACTAACTGGAGGGATTATACATCACATCTGGCCTAGGAATGTCTCTGGATCACTTAGGAGAGGGATGCCTGGGTTTCCTCTTTGACCTGTTTCCTCTGCGACCCGACCTCAGATAAGCGAAAGAAACTCAATGGATGGATGGATAATTTCTTCTCTTATTAAATGTCATTGCAGTTGTGTTAGCAATAACAATGTCAATTTCCTTCGACCTTTGACTGCAAACCTCTCAGTGGAAAAACAAGATTTTTTTATGTACTGTGCAAACTCAAACCAATGTTTTTTTCTCCAAGTCTATGCAGAAACCAGACTCTGGACAATACTACCAGAATAAGCTTCACAAGTGATCAATGTTCCAATTTCAGACAGAGATAATCCAGAAGTAATAAAGAGCAAGATCCTGAGATGCATGGGAAAACATGCATTTCTGGGAACGCAAGCCAGTAAGGGAATCCCGAACTATGTGTGGGTGGGTGTGTGTTTGCATTTTATAGGCAAACTTATGTTCCAGAACACATCATTCTATCCATTCGAGCGCACATCTGGCCTTGCTGTGTGGCTAGCCAAGCGCTAAGTGTGATGTGTAATCCTGCTCTTTCCCAAAAGAGTTCAACTTGATCTGAAAGACCATGGAAGAGAGAGAGCGAGAGAAAGAGAGAGAGAGAGAGAGAGAGAGAGAGAGAGAGAGAGAGAGAGAGAGAGAGAGATGTGTGTGAAACAGGAAACATGGCTGAGATTGTTTGCAGTTCTATTCTCCAAAGATCTGAGAACAGAAGATTACATTAGGCAGGATTGGTCATTGGTCAGCGTTGGGTGGGGGGGTGGTATTTGTCAGAATTGCTTTGGAATTGGGTGGGATTGATTAAACTTTCAGTAGGAGTGAACAAGAATAGTCAGACTTTCTGTGGGATTACAACAACAGTCCTGTGCCCTATTACTACTACTACCACTACAAGTGTAATACACTGTATTTGAAAAGTAATGGGAATCTAAGCCAAAATCCTTGATATATTTTACATGATAGCTGGAGTTTGACCTTTTATGGTCACTCAAGGTCAAATAGACTCAAAGTTTCTCAAATAAACTCAAAGTCTCATTTGAAAGTCTACATGTGGTTTCTTATTAGTGTTCCATAGTAACAGCATGTATAGCTGCACTCGTTTTGAAGTTATAAGCAACGTATAACTTATATATTGCTCTGACCTTCACCTTTGACCTTGACATTCCGGAATCTGATCATGTCTAAGACTCAGGTAGAGTAGTGTCCCGACCAAGATTGGTGAAAATCCGTGCACAGGTGTGGCCAGAAGTTTGTTCTGTTTTAGGGTAAAATTACATGAGCATACCTGAATGCATCCATGCAATCATTCCACCCCTTGAGGCCGAAGGTATAAAACAGAAATTATGCCATAAAGCTGTAAACTGGAGTATGATGTATGGTTTGAGTATAATGAATGTCAGCGTCCTTTTGTTACACTTGCTTTGTAGTCAAAAGAATAGCTAATATTCATCAATAAAGCTCTACAGGATACTTCACTGCGATGGATTAATCATCACAGCTATGACATGTCTATGTCCATTCTAGGTCTGAAGATGCGGGCGATTGTGGGCATCATGTGTCTGTGCCAGTGTGTAGTTGGTCAGCTCTTGGAGGCCAAAGTGAAGACAACTTCACCACGATTCATTTGCAGCGTCCAAGGACTACCGGGTACGCCGGGGAAGCCAGGACCGCCTGGACCATCAGGGGATGAAGGCCACGTTGGAATTCCAGGAAGAGATGGCAGGGATGGTCGGAAAGGAGAAAAAGGAGAAAAAGGGGAAACGGGTATGCACAGGGTATGCACTTTAGCCTTGGTTTCAGCATTTCCTCGCCATGGCACGGTTTCAAACTTTACCAACATTACAGCATTTATTGGACAGCCATGGTGGCATAATGGTTAGCACGTCCACCTCATAGCAAGAAGGTCCTTGGTCCGTGGGCTCAGCGAGGGCATTTCTGCATGGAGTTTGCATGTTCTCTCCCTGCTTGCGTGGGTTTTTTCCTGGTACTCCAGTTTCCTCCTACAGTCCAAAGACATGCACATTAGGCTAACTGGTTGTTCCAAATTGAGCCTCGACCTGACCAACTGACACAACAATGCCAAGGTGATTATATGCTGTAATCAAGGCTAAAGGTCCTCCAACAAAATATTTGAGTGCGTGACCTTTGTTTTGGCCAGGCAGTGTAGTTTCTGGTCATTTACTTTACTTGCTAGTGTGATTGTAGCTTAGGATAACTGGTGTTGTTAGGATTCAAACTCTCATTTAACACGGTTGAAATCTTTCACAGCTGTATCATCCAGGAACCAAACAGCTAATTTACAAGAACTTATGAATGTGCCCTTGTGGTTCTCTAAGGAATGGTATTTATAGCTTGTTCTATCATAGTTCTGGATGATAGATTCACTGTCCTGTTTTTAAATTCTGCAGGAATTAAAGGAAAAGTTGGCCCAACTGGCAAAATTGGCGAGCGTGGAGAAAGAGGTCTGAAAGGTAAACGAGGCCCAGAAGGCGACAGTGGAAACACAGGACATCAAGGACCCCAAGGACGGCCTGGAATGAAAGGAGAAAAGGGTCGAAGGGGCCCACAAGGACCGACAGGCAAGTGCCTCTGTGGCAGCCTGGTACCTAAATCCGCCTTCTCTGTAGCCATCACCAGCAGCTACCCAGCTGAGCAAGCGCCAATCAAGTTCAACAAAGTCCTCTTCGACGAGGGCGGCCATTACAACCCACAGACAGGCAAATTTATATGCGCATACCCCGGCGTCTATTACTTCTCCTATGACATCACGCTTGCCAATAAGCACTTAGCCATCGGCCTGGTGCAGAACGGAAAGTATCGGATTAAGACGTACGATGCCAACACTGGGAATCATGACGTCGCTTCTGGCTCGACGGTGATATTCCTGAACCCAGAGGATGAGGTGTGGCTTGAGATCTTTTTTAAGGATCAGAACGGCCTGTTTTCTGATCCTAGCTGGGCCGACAGTCTGTTTTCAGGGTTTCTGCTCTATGCAGATACGAGTTACCTGGATACGCTGGCTGAGGACTATTCTTAGATCACTGTAAGGATTATATCAATTTTTATTCAAACGAAGTGTACAGGCTTGGACTGAAATATTATTTTCAATATAAACAAATGACAGAATATGGAAAATATTAACTTATCTGATGACTGCAAATGATTCAGTTCTTTATTTACAAAAATGTATTTTAAGCAGTTTTATTCTGCATGTCGATGGACTACTAAACTCTACTGGGAGCGGGACAGCTTCCCTGGTTGTCCCCATCGTGATGGTGGCGCTGGCTCTTGATGTATATTTACTCCGACCTATGATCGGATATGATATCCGAGCAGGCTATTAGTCATATCCGCTCAGAGGGAGTGGAAGAAATGTTTTATTATATCCTCTGGATTATAAGAAATATAGCATTTTTATTATTATATTCAAATTCTTAAAAATTAAAAAGTATATATGTGCTCTCCTGTGAACGTAAGGCCGTACAGAAGACTGAAGGTGTATTCGTCACAGCAAGCTGAAAAAATTGTGTAATTCTCGAAAATAATAACTACTAATGAACTTTAAGCTTAGAACAAGTCACGACCATTTTCTTAAAAAAAATAAATAAATTCTGTGGTGATGTTTCAGGTAATAGAATATGAACTGATATCCTAGGAGTAGATCAGCCAATCAGAGTTTGCAATTACTTACTCACTCATTAGACAAGCCGCTTAATCCTATTAGGGTCGCAGGGAGGATGGAGCCTATCTCAGCCGACACTGGGCTCACCAGTCCATCACCGAGCCGATATACTCTCAACAACTTACACTTACCCTCACATCTGGGGGCAATTTGGAACAGCCAATTAGCCTAATGTGCATGTATTTAAACCGTGGGAGGAAACCAGAGTACCCAGAGGAAACCCATGCAAGCATGGGGAGAACATGCAAACTGCAAACAGAAACACCCTTGCCGAGCCCGGGACTTGAACCCAGGACCTTCTTGCCATGAGGCAGAACCACAGACACACCACACCACCAATTAAATATGTTTTACAGGTATATCATACAGGTAATATTCCAGTATTCGGTTTCTTACGAACACAAATCTTTGAAGACGGATATTAAATCTATCGGTTTGTGTGGCTGTAATCTGAAAATGTGTGCAATGAAGCCCAAAACGGCAACATCTGGATTCATCAAGCAAAAGCATATCAAAGAGTCATTGGCTGAAAGAGTCCTGTTTATACTAACAGAAAATAAAATAAGAGGATTTTCACTTTCTCACGATCGGTGTCTTGTAAAGTCTGTGTTTTCTCTCCAATAAAAACATTACAGGTGTGGAAACGATCCCAAATCTTGTCCTTTCCTTTCCAACAAGCAACTCTTCTCTCTCTCTCTCTCTCTCTCTCTGTCCTATCTGCTCTAATGAACAACAGATCATTTAATAAATCAGTAATAACTCTATATAGACAGATTTTTTTGAAATGAACACATTTTAGGGTTCCTTCCTGTCCTTCTAGCAGCACGAATGTCTTCCACAAACTCAATTTCCCAAACAAATCAGCTCACTGTGTCCTACATGGTGCATATTTCAACACTTAAAGGTACCCATTCACTAGTGAATCACACATGACTGCGTGACCGGACGAACCGGGTTCGTATCCAAGTATCAGCGTATGAATGGTGTTTGATGTAAGTGTTTGAGGCAGATTTTGATGCCTTGACGACAGGGTACACGTGTTCACAGTACACAGGGTACAAGTGCTCAAGACCAGACATAATGGATGCCAGTGTTTCACTAACAGCCAGTTAGCCTAGTGCGCATGTCTTTGGACTGTCGGAGGAAACCGGAGTACCCAGAGGAAACCCATGCAGGCACAGGGAGAACATGCAAACTCAATGAAAAAATGTCCTCGGAGTCGAACACAGGACCTTGTTGCTAAATAATCTTCTCACATTATTATAATAGTAAGAAATTAAAAAATATTGACAACCGTCCCTTTAACTCTGTTAATACTTTGACCTATTCGTTAAATTTTATTATGTCTTGACTGAATTTGGTCATTTAATATCATTTTTGTCTTTTTTTTCATGCCTCCAAAATGCTTTTTCCTAGGTTTATTACACTCTGCTATAAGTTTGTTAGCTTTGCCTCAGACAAACTATGCTTTTAATGCTGTGTGGCTGTAACGCGAACCAATCATTGCGCACATCGTCACTCCTGACGTCATTCCATCTGGCGAATCGAAAGCCGTAGTCCCTCCTCCGGCAGCAGCAAGCTAAGTTGTTCCTGTCAGGGTTTGGTTGTGAAGTAGTTTTCTCTCCGTTACCAAGCAGCGAAGGGAGACATGATGTCGGTAAGAGCTTTTAATGCTGAAGTTTAACTGAATAAATGCTGAAAATATCTTTTGTAAAGCGTCTGTGTGCTATTTTAGCATGCTATATAGTTATGCTAACTATGCTAGTTGCAGCCGAGGTCTAAGCTACTGTATATGTCCCAATGTTTGTGTTACTGACTGCACTGTTATTACTGTTTTTAAATGACTCTTCCCTTAGAACTTGTTGTTGTTAGGAATTAAAACACTATATATTTAGTTTACTTACTACTTCTTTCCCTCTAATTCATCACAGCTGAAGTAGAACTCCTCCAGTCAAGCTTCTCATTAATTATAACACGCTGTACTGTGTGAAGATCTGCATCATGTCTGCCTCCAGGTGATTATTTTTATGTTGGTAATCCAGATAATCATCATTAACACCTTCAGTGTCCTCTTTATCCAGGTCCAGGTCGATCTGGAGTCTGTCCTGTGATATCTGGGCACGAAGCATGCTGAAAAAGATGTTATATCATGATCATACATACATGGTATAACATAAGCAGCTAGGGGCAATTAACAGTCACTGAATCATCCACTGGAAAGATTTTGGGGCATGGAGAAAACCGGAGAACCCATCAGACACCACGGGAACATGAGGAGAACATGCAGAGCTCATCGCAGGCAGTAACTGGAGCTCAGGGTTCACTCGAGTACCCTAGAAGCTGTGTGACGGGGATGCGACCCCCCCCGCCGTGACAACATATAATTCGATAGATTGTTTTTATTTCTGTATTTGTGTTGTCGAGATGACGTGTTATGTCCTGCAGCATTAAAGGAATAAAATGTGACTGCTATTCTTTAGCATCAATCCACCAGGTGTGTTAATCCTTAATGTTGATGATTGACATTATAGAGTTTATAGTGTTTGTTCATTCATTCATTCATTCATTCATTTGCCAAACCATTTAATCCTACTATGTTTGCCGGGACACCCTGAAGAGTGCACTCTGAACAGCTCGGCAGATCATTGCGGGGACCACCCTCTCACAACCGTTCACACTCACACCTAGGGGCAAACTATAACAGCCAGCTTGCCTAATGTGCACGTCTTTGGACTGTGGGAGGAAACAGGACTACCTGGCGGAAACCCACACAATCATAGGGGGAACATGCAAACACCACACAGCCTTAATAGGCCCAGGACCTTGTCACTGTGAGGCGGATATGCTAGTTACTGCGCCAACATGCCGCCCTTTACTTGTTTATTTGTGTGTTAAATGTTTGATCTTTGCCGTTTTTTTCCTTTTAGTGATATCCGGGAGAAGCTGCGCAGGAAACGGCGGGCGCTGCAGGAGTCTTTGGTGAAAGGGAGGGATGACACACAGGTGGGTAATTCTGGAATCTGACACTGAAAATGGAACAAAATGATAATGTTATGCAAACTTAAACATTTTAGGATCCATCCATATGAAGAATATGCAATATATAAATACACCGCGTTAATAAACATTCAGTTCAGGATGAAAATATTACACTGAAATCATGCACCTTCAGCTTCACCTACACACAGCGGGACTCGATAGAGTTTCGTCTGACGTAGAGTTGTACAAAGCAAGACTCAACATGCTCACTGAGGTGCTGGGAAGCCTGAACACACTAACACACACACACACACACACACACACACACACACACAAACATGCTGAGGTAAGCCCCATGTGCCCTGTGCTCTGCCTGCTAGGCTCTGGTTCCTCCCGACTCCGACGCCACTAAGAAGAACGCTCACACTGCGGTGGAGGTTGGTTCTTCTTTCCTCCCACGCTCTAGCACATAGATCCTGCTTTACTCATTCCTCTGACTTTAAACAAGATCTAGAACTACTTCTTTGTCTTTCTGTTTGGCTTTCGTGCTCTGAATCCGTATTTTTCCTCCTTTACTTCCTTCTTTGCTGTTGGCTGTGCTCTCTTTCTTTGCCACACGTGTACAGCTAAGTGTTATATATATTATATTCCCAATATTGAGGAATGAATATCATTGTTGAATTGGGCTTTTGGGGGTATATATATTTATACCCCAGTGAAACAGGAAGTTAGAAATGAAGGCTTAAGAGTTTCTAAACACTCAAGAGATTAAAAAAAGAAAAAAAGATGACTGTTTATGGCTATTTCCCACCAATTAATACGCATTACTTTACACAGTGCTATATTGGAATGGTGCAGTTTGATTGGTCCGCTCTCAGGATGGATAAACATCATTATTTCAAGTGGATAACGCTTGAATCAAAACAATGGACACACAGTTTGTCGCTGTCACTTGGCACCTTCCAAAATAGAAAAATGAACCATAAAAATCTTGTTTTAGTTTTTTTTTTTTTGTGTGTGTTTCTGTGTAGTATATACTAAAACACCTAAACAGAGCATGTGTACTTCCTATCTGTTTAAACCGCCCCCAAGAGGAGATCTCCCTCTCCCCCAACCTGCTTCGCCTCCAAGCCTTTTCCCACAAAAGCTGCAGTACAGGAATCTTCCGAACAACTAGCAAAGGGAACATCCCTTAACAGGCAGTAGTGGTGTACCCTAATCAGGGCCAGAGTCGGGCTTGGCCACACAAGATCAGCCCTCTACAAGTGGGGTCTGCATGACTCTACTTTATGTCCATGTGGTCCTGAGGAACCGAATATGACACATATCCCGAGAGACTGCCCCATAAGCGAGCCCTTGGATGATCACGACCTGCTGGAGGTGACTGAAAAAGCCACTGTGTGGCTAACGTGGCACGACGTGTTATGATGATCATGATGATGGCAGAGCCTGTGTGTATTTATTCACTCGTTTTCCAAACCGCTTAATCCTATTGGAGTCCCGGGGAGGCTGGAGATGACTCAGCCGTCTCAGCTGACTCTAGCCTAATGTGCATGTCTTTGGACTGTGGGAGGAAACTAGAGTATCCGGGGGAAATCCCCACAAACACAGGGAGAACATTAACTCCACACAGAAATGCCATTTAGCGCAGATAGCGTTGAAGCACAGGGATCACCTGACCGGCGTCTGTCATGGTTAAAATAAACTATAAAAATCTAGTTTGAGTTTGCTTTTGATTATGTTTTTGTGTAGTATATACTTAATCACTTAAAGAGAGTTGAAGAGACGCCGTCACACAGCTCTTCTGCTCCTGCTCCCGCGTGGACTCACCCGCGTCCAGCATGAATTTAAAAAGGGAAGAAATAAACTATAAAAAGTCAAATTTTAGTGTGCTTTTAGTTTATGTTCCCATGTAGTATATACTAAAACAATTATCCGCCTCAGGCTCGGGGGAAGTGGCTGAATTGAATCCACCTCACTTCCGGCTCATAATTGTTAAGTTATATGATGTACATCTCTATCCACCACTGAACATCTGCTGTAGTTAAATTTTCACTGTGTATGACACCAGGAGCTGAACGTCAGCGAGGAGGACCCGGGTGAAACCCTCCGCCATTCGCTAAAAGCAGAGAGGATGAAGAAGAAAAAGAAGGTGAAAATGCCATGGCGTTACCATGACATCACACTCTTTGTACTGTGTATCTTTACAGTTACATGGCAACATGGCGGTGTTCTGTTAAACTCGGACCTCTGCTCTTTTGTTCCAGCTGTTGAAAGAGATGGCGGTGGAGGGCCCTCCAGAGGACGAGGTAGTGGAGGAGGTGGTCACGGTGGTGCAGGAGTTGCAGAAGGAGTTGCGTCTAGAAGATACACAGGAAGAGGGAGGGGCAAAGGGAGGTCGCTTGGCTCGAGGTCACAGAGGTGAAAAATGTTGTTGCCGCTGTTGAAGTATAGATCGAAAATCAAACCCTATAAATGTTTTATAATTATAAATTCATCACTCATTCGCTCATTTGTAGAACCATTTAATCCTACTAGGTTACTACTCCTTCTAGGGAGAGGCTGGACTATCTCAGCTGACACTGGGCGAAGGCGGACGTGCTAACCAGTACGCCACCGTGCCGCCTAATTATAAATTTTATTAATTATATAATAATAGTGCATTACGATATATATAGCTTTGTTTTTGTGACTTCAGTCTCTCTCTCTGTTTCTCTCTCTGCCCCTCTCTCTTTCTCTCTCTCTCTCTCTCCCTCCCTCTTTGTCTATCTCTTTCTCTCTGTCTCTCCCTCTTTCTCTCTCTCTCTCTCTGTTTCTCTCTCTCCCCCTCCCTCTCTCTCCCTTTCTCTCTCTCTCTCTCCCTCCCTCTTTCTCTCGCTCTCTTCCTCTCCCTCTCTCTCTCCCCCTCTCTCTCTTTCTCTCCCTCTCTCTTTCTCTCCCTCTCTCTTTCTCTCTCTCTCTCCCCCTCTTTCTCTCTCTCTGTCCCCCCCTCTCCCTTTCTCTCTCTCTCTCTCTCTCTCCCTCTTTCCTTCTCTCTTTCTTTCCCTATCCCTCTCTCTCTGTCTCCCTCCCTCTCTCTCTCTCTCTCTCTTTCTCTCTTTCTCTCTCTCTATCCCCCTCTTTCTCTCTCCCCCCCCTCTCCCTTTCTCTCTCTCTCTCCCTCCCTTGTTCTTTCTCTCTTTCTCTCCCTCTCTCTCTTTCTCTCTCTCTCTCTCTCTCTCTCTCTCTCTGTCTCCCTCCCTCTCTCTCTCTCTCTCAGACCTTCCTCCTCTCCCTGTTTCGAGGGCCGATTCCAGTCTGTCCGAGAGCTCTGTAAGGCAGCGTGTGAGAGAGAAGCTGCGAGAGGCCAGGGTAAGCTCACCCGAACAACAGCAGGAAATAACTGTGACTCACTACAGCAAAAAGTTAATGTACTGAAAGGGGGGTGGGGGTGGGGGTGGGTGGGAGGAATCAAACCGAAAAAGGGAAACTGTGAAAACGAGGAGGGAATGATGACAACATTTACTTTATTGCTATGGAGGAGCTGGATAACGGCCATGGGAAGTCACTTTAGCGCGGCCTGTTTACACACAGAGTAGGCGCGCGCGCGTGTGTGTGTGTGTGTGTGTGTGTGTGTGTGTGTGTGTGTGTGTGTGTGTGTGTGTGTGTGTGTCTCTCTATACCCTCTCTCTCCACACACACACAAAAAAAAAAAATGTTTGGCCCTTTCTCTCCC
>JBCNYH010000022.1:33242885-33247885 GCA_039654325.1 Tandanus tandanus | reverse complement strand
CATACATGATCCAGTTATTGTAATAATATACTTATTATAATATATATATATATTAAATCATAATCCGGAACAAAACCCCAAATATAGGCGGCATGGTGGTTAGCACGTCTGCTTCACAGCAGGAAGATCCTGGGTCTCGAGTCGTGGACTTGGCGAGGATGTTCCTGTGCGGGGTTTGCTTGCGTGGGTTTCCTCCAAGTACCCCAGTTTCCACCGACAGTCCAATACACATCAAGCTAATTGGCTGTTCCGAGTTGCCCCTAGGTGTGATTGTGAATAGTTGTGTGTGTGTATTGGCCGTGCGATGGTCTGGTGAGCTGTCCAGGGTGTACCCCGCCTTCGCCCAGTGTCGGCTGAGATAGACTCCAGGCTCCCAGCAAAGAAATGAGTGAGTGAGAGTGAAATGTTCCTGATGATAAATCAGTGAAAGGAGCAGCTTTTTTTTTTTTTTTAGAGCTGCCGGTTCGAGTTATTGAGTTATTTTATTTAATTAATATAAACCTTCAAGCTAATTAAAACCTCAGAGAATACAATGATAGATAACGTTTAAAAAAATTGTCAGGTCGCCGAACGCACCCCAGACCCCGCGTTAAGAACCACTGATGTAAATAATCACTTATCCTGGAACCATTAACAAAAAAAATAAAAATTGGAGTCATCAACGTTTGCAGTGACTTAATGGCCTGATGGTTGGGGAAGCAGGTTTGGGACCGAAAGGTCGCTTGTTCGATTCTCGAACCAGCAGGAAGAATGTGTAGCAGCAGGGGGAGGACCTCCCGCCTACCTCCTCCTGGCTGTGCGTGTGTGTGTACTCACTTTGAATGGGTTATATGCTGAGCCAAATATCCCTTACGGGATTAATACAGTATATAAAAAGATGTGACTTCTTGACCCCACAGTCAGACGACGTCCCGGGCCAGGGCGAGACCTCCGCTGCTGCCAGGGTGAGATTCCGGGACGCAGCCAGACGTGTCACCAGGGTGAGGATGTATTCTGTCCTTACGAGTCCTTGAACTCTTTCTCAAAGGAAATTTTTCTAGAAAGAAAATCACTGTTTTTGTTCATCGTGAGTAAACTTTTGGATCGTTCCTTCCACCGAACAGGTAGAAAGCGGTTTGCCCACCACCGAGGAAGCCTACAACTTCTTCACCTTCAACTTTGACCCCGAACCCGAGCCTGAAGGACGCCCAGACAAAGTGGAAACAGTGAACGAAGCAAGGAAACAAGACGAGAGAAGCGAGGAAGAGGAAGATGATGAAACTGAGAAGGAAGGAGAGGAAGAAACCGTAGAGAGGGTGAAGATCCGCATATCTTTTAATATGGATTAGGAATAATAATAAACACTGTTTAAAAAAAAAACATAATTAAAAACTCCGGTAACGCAGGATGAAGATATCCCGCTGGTCCGGGACGAAGAAGAGGACCTGTTCGTCATTCAGTCAGCGCTGGACTTCGTGGAAGTGAAGAAGGCCGAGTGTGTCGATTCCAGCAGCCGCATGCAGAGAGAGAGGGAGCTTCTGTTTATCCCCAGTGTGAGACCCGGTACAGGCTTTCATACCGCTACAGTGTGTTTCATAGAGAGAGACGGATTGGGTAAATGATAGCAAAATATACTTCAGCGCGGTGGCGTAGCGGTTAGCATGTCCGCCTCATAGCAAAAAGGTCCTGGGGTCGAGTTCGGGGCTCGGCGAGGGAGGTTCTGTGTTCTCCCCGTGATGGGTTGGGTTGGGTTGTGAGTGTTGCCCTGGATGGACTGGCGAGCTGTCCACAGAGTCGGCTGAGATAGGCTCCAGCCTCCCCGCGACCCTGTTGGAAGGATTAAGCAGTTCGGCAAATGAATTAATAAATGCTGGTGTGTGTGTGTGTGTGTGTGTGTGTGTGTGTGTGTGTGTGTGTGTGTTCAACAGTGCCCGCTTCTAGTAAGCTCCCGGAGAACGTGCGTCCCCGTTACCTGGAGGAGGAGGGTCTGTACGTCGGAGAGAGGCCATACGTCTCCCGCACCAATCAGAACATTCTGGAAAATCGCATCATAAAGCAGGAGCAGGTAACACAGTGGCGTTCACTCAGCCGTCAGAGTGTGAAAGTTCTGTGTTCTGAGAAATAGGAACTTATTCATTAGACCGAAGGGCACTTCCTTATGAAAGAAGAAGCACCTGCAGAGCTGGGTCATGCCGCGTCATTCACTGTAAGAGCCACAGTAAGGCGAGGTTACCTCATGAACGTGTCGCGTTTACGCTCGAATCGACTCGCAGAATTATAAAATGTTCCTCAGTATCAACAGAAATGAAATACAGAACAGGATGTTTGGAGCGAGAAGGTTGTGGGTTCGAGTCCCGGGCTCGGCGAGGGCGTTTCTGTGTGGAGTTTGCATGTTCTCCCTGTGCTTGCGTGGGTTTCCTCCAGGTACTCCAGTATCCTCCGACAGTCCAAAAACATGCACAGTAGGCTAATTGGTTGCTCTAAATCTCCCCTAGGTGTGGAAGTGAGTGTGAGTGGTTGTGTGTGTGTGTGTGTGTGTGTGTGTGTGTGTGTGTGTGTGTGTGTGTTGGCCCTGCGGTGGAATGGCGGGCTGCACAGGGTGTACCCCGCCTTCGCCCGAAGTCGGCTGAGATGCCGACCACCACTCACACTCACACCTAGGGGCAATATGGAACAGAAAGCTAGCCTAACGCGCATGTCTTTGGCCTGTTGGAGGAAACCAGAGTACCCGGAGGAAACCCACGCAAGCACAGGGAGAACATGCAAACCCCACACAGAAACACCCTCGCCGAGCCCAGGACCCGAACCCAGGACCTTCTCGCTGTGAGGCGGACGTGCTAACCACCAACCCAGTTCAGGCCCACATGGGATCCCGATCTGAATCAGGCCATTATTTATAATACACTATATGATCTCACATGGTGTTTATCAGTTGTGTGGTTACAGTATGCCGTGCATGAGCCGTTTTTGCAAATCATGTCCATATGATGTCTCAGCAGTCACACAGCGATCAAGTTTCCAATGCAAACAATGAAAAAATCTCCAGGCGTGTTGCTGATTATTTATGATCTTGTTGGATTTGGAGGAGGGTCGGGGCTCCCAGTGGTTTACGTGTTCATCAGTAACTATGGTGTTTATACAGGAACATGATGGACGGTTCTTTTCTTTTCCCACAGGGTATAAAGTGGTTTGGCGATGACGGAAGGATCATGGCTCTGCCCGATCCGATCAAAGAGTCCTCGTCACGACCGCCCCTTTTCCATCTGGAGGCGGAGCTAGACCCGGCTCTACAGACTGTCTACAGAAAGGTATTCCGATCGACCTGCCCTTCCATTTTGTCGTGGGAAGTACAGTCGTGGACGTCGTTATCCTCCGAGGAAACTCTTTGTTCGTAGTGTGGGCGTGGTCGAATCAGGACTCGTAAAGAACTTAATAAGGACGTAGAATTGATGTCGTAACGGCGTAAATAAAACCGTCACTGGCATAGTACGAGCGTGTTGCGGACTTGATGAACGCAGATGTGGACGCAAGAAGGTCCTGGGTTCGAGTCCCGGGCTTGCTGTGTGGGGTTTGCATGTTTTACTTGTGCTTGCATGGGTTTCCTCCGGGTACTCCGGTTTCCTCCGACAGTCCAATGACATGCACATTTGGCTAACTGGCTGTTCCAAATTGCCCCTAGGTGCGAGTGGGAACGTGAAGGGTTGCACGAGTCTGGCGAGCAGCTCGGCTGAGTCAGGCTGCAACCCTATTAGGATAAAGCGGTTCAGCAAATCAGTGAATGAATGAAGCAGTGGTGGCTCAGTGGTTAAGGCAGTGGGTTACTGATCTGAAGGTCGGGGGTTCAATTCCCACTGTTGGGCCCTTAACGCTAAATGCTCAGTTGTGTAAAAATGTTAATTGTAAGTCGCTCTGGATAAGAGCGTCTGAATAAAATCCGTAAGTGTAAAAACAGTGCAGCGGATGGATGCAGAGAGAACGTGGTGTGATTTGATTGGTTGTACTAAGAATGTAGTAAGATCGCACTACAGCCTGACCATGGCTCAGTCACACACAGCTGTTACTACAGTGACAGCCGGTAATATTCTTAGTGGCGAGACCGGTCACGGTTAATAAGAGTGGTTCCACATGTAATGACGAGGACCGGGTGCTTCGCTGGCGCAGTGCTGAGGGGGGTGGCATTGTGAGGCCAGGATGAGGACACGTCCCGTAGCTCTGACAGAAGCGCCAATGTACGCGTAGAAAGAAAATCATCTGGCTACAGTTTCCAAACCGTTCGAGAGATTAAAGAGATTTAAATGCCCTCAGGGCAGATGAGGTAACGCTCCGAGAAACCAAACACAAAACAATCCCTTCTTATGGAAAGGTTATTAAAACGGACCGTACGGTTCCGCTCTCCTATTGGCCGGAGTTTGCGCTGAGTCATAATCAGTGGTTATAACGTTTAGGCTGGTTATAATGACTTTAACATTGGTGGGATTTTTCATATGATGCAATGCTCCGGACGCATGCAGAAGTCTTATATCCATCTTTAATATTCGTCCGTTCATTTTTATTATATCAGCTATACATCATGCCCAAATATGGGCATAGATCTCTTAGAGCAAATTGTCTCACGCCATCTTCGAATAAGGATGTAATTAAAAACACTAGTCATGTGAACAGGCAACACTTGGAACACTCGACAGATTACGGAGTTCGTGTGGAATCTGAATTGATTCCGAGTGACCCCCGTAGCCAGCGTGTTCCTGGTCTCTGTTTGTGCAGGCGCTGAAGTCCAAACATGTCAACCGCTACATCGTGGGAGTCGGGGATCCAGACGGAGACTACCAGCTGGACGTCGATGTATCCGGGCTCATATTCTCCCATCACCCCCTGTTCAGCAGGGAGCACGTTCTGGGGGCTCGACTGGCCCAGCTGTACGACCAGTACCTCAGCAGACGGTACAAAAACTTCACCTGCCTCCTGACGGATAAGGTAGTACAGCTGCCCAATCAGCATAATCAAGGCTTTTACCTTTTAAA
>JBCNYH010000022.1:33235385-33240385 GCA_039654325.1 Tandanus tandanus | reverse complement strand
GCTGAGCCCGAGACTCAAACCCTTCGTGCTGTGAGGCGGACGTGGTAACCACTACCGTGCCACCTGGGTTACATATAAATCTGCTTAAATGTTATTTAAGGACTGAAACTTACCGGAATATTCTGAACTTTTGCACTTCTTTTTTTAATGTTAAGAAAAGTTACAATTCTAAACATTATTACATAACGCTATTTCTTGCTAAATAGTTTTACAGAAATGCAAACGGAGAGCATATATAAAGGAACCAAAACTCAGAATGAGGAACGTCATGTGGACGACTTCACATGAGCATTTTATATCAAACTACCAAAGCACCAAACACTTCCATCATGAATGAAACAGGATTATTTTAATCATGAAGAAATGCTCCACCTTCAGAAAGTTCAGCTTGATTCAGAATTTAAAGCTGGGGTTGGTAAAAAAAAAAAAAAAAATCACTCTCTCGCACTCATTTGCCAAACGGCTTACTCCTACTCGGGTCACAGCGAGGCTGGAGCCTATCTCAGCCAACACTGGGTGAAGGCGGGGAACAACCTGAAAAGCTCACCAGACCATTGCAGGGCCAACACACACACAACCATCCACATTCACATCTACACCCGGGGCAATTTGGAACAGCCAACTGGCCTAATGTGCATGTCATTGGGCTGTAGGAGGAAACCGGATTACCCGGAGGAAACCCAAAAACGCCCTCTCCGAGCCCGGGACTTGAACCTTCTCGCTGTCAGGCGGAAATGCTAACCACGACAGGGTTGGTGAATTTTAAGCTGTATACAAGGCCAACACACACACACACACACACACACACACACACACACACACACACACATCCACTACTAGGGGCAATTTGGAACAGCCAGTTAGCCTAACGTGCATGTTTTTGGAATGTGGGTGGAAACCGGAGTAACCCACGCAAGCACGGGGCGGAACATGCAAACTCCACACAGAAACGCCCGGAACTCGAACCCAGGACCTTCTCGCTGTGAGGCGGACATGCTAACCACTACGCCATTGTGTCACCCAGCTGTATAAACAAACCCTTATATTGAATGAAATGGTCTGTAGCCGCCGTCTGTAGCCGCTGTAATCCTGTAAAGACACTGACCAATCACTGCCTCGCAGTCCGCTTTGAAATACCCAATCAAATACTCCCATGTCTCCCTGCTCGTGCATGACAGTGCGTACATGATCATACAGTCAGTGTGTGTATGGAGGGCGGCGTGGATTTGGAAGAGCCTTCAGGCGCAGGCAAAGGATTAGCCAGAGCCCAGAAGAGAATTTTCCAGATTACCAATCCCAGATTTAAACCGCTCTAGTGAGATTAATTTCCTGTTCATGTGCCGCTGCGTCCCACCGGTCGCATCTTATCCTGTTCCCAGAGGTGAATCTGCACGGAGGGAGGATGTAGCAAAGCGCTCGCTCTTCATTAAAGTGCTGTACAACGCCAAAGAAGTTTCCAGAACAGACAGTCGCTCGCTCAGCATGGACTTCCGGGTTCACTTCGGCCAGATGTTCAACCTGAAGATTGTAAACTGGCCTGAGAGCATCAAACTGCAGGTAGTGTGTGTGTGTGTGTGTGTGTGTGTGTGTGTGTGTGTGTGGGCTGCCTTTACATACTCTGTGTGGCAGATATACGAGAGCGTCGGATCTTCCACCAGTCTGTTAGCGGAGGTGTGTGTGCCGGTTCCGGAAACTTCCATCTTAACAGGAAGTGCGTCATCTGAAGAGCTGGAGTTCAGCAGCGACCAGAGGGTGGCATTTAACCATGAGGGCGTCGGCAGTGGTACACACACACACACACACACACACACACACACACACACACACACTGTGAAATCATTTTTCTCTATCCTCATTAAAATGTATGTTGTGCCAGATGTTCCGTTCTCGTTCATGGCTGATGGCAGTAACAGGCAGACGCTGCTGACTTCAGGGAAGCTGTCCTGCTGCGTGTCCTGGGCTGTCGGAGACGATGACCTGCCCCTGGCTCCGCCCTCGGGGCAGCCCGGGGCAGGAATACACAGGTGATTGGCTGTAACACACTCTATAGCGCAGTAGGATCATTTCCATCACCATGGCAACCATGAGAAATACATATTTATATGGTTAAGGACATTTTGTTTATATATTTCTGTCTCTCTCTCTCTCTCTCGCTCGGGCTCTGTAGCGGCCTGAGGCAGATGGACGCTATAGCGTGCATCGGGGCGTCTGGACTAAACGACATGAAGAAGCTGGGGAAATGGGCCGCTGAATCTCGCCTCGACCCCAACGACCCCAACAACTCCTCCATAATGCAGCTGCTCTCGGTGCGTGAGCTCACACAGTAATCGGCTGATTAAAGCGCTCAATGCTACATTTACCCAGGATTGATTATTTTATTAATTTATTAGATTATTCATATATTGACATCTTAAAACCATGTACAAATGAAAGAGATCACATTCCAGATGTGTACAGCTGAAAGAGACATAACACCGACAAGCTGGGGGTGGGGGGGTTGGGGTTGAGTACTTGTGCACGGTATTGTACCAGCATATAAACAGGATCATTTTGCACACACACACACACACACACGCACCATCTCACGCCTTTCGTTCCACAGGTGGCGAGCAGAGGGGAGATAGCGGTCCCGGATTATTTCCGCCTGGAGCAGCTGCAGGAGGAGTTTAACTTCCTGTCCGACGACGAGCTGGAGCGCTCGCGTCGCTTTCGCCTGCTCAGGCTGAGGAGCCAGGAGGTGTCAGAGTTTCGCCATTTGAAATTAGTGCCCTCAACCGAGCGTGAGATCTCCGAGAAAGTGTTTGAGGTTGGATTTGGATTCCTTATTCCCCTGTACAATCCCCGTAGTCTCTCTGCACTCTTTGGATTAAATGTAAAGATGTGAAGTGTTATTGTTTGTTTGTTGTTTTTTTTTTATTTATCAGGATTATGAGCACAGGCTGAAGGAAAGAGAGCTGGTCGATACCAAGGAGCACATGGACGCACACAGAGCTCTGGTGGCCAAGTATTTACAGAAAGTAGGTCTGAATTCTGATTGGTCGAAAGGTGTTCATGCATTTTGTTTAACAAAAGTTCAGATCACAGGTTTATATCAGTACGCTTCAACATATGGCGCTATACACACAATATATACATGGATCTCACTCATTCATTTACCAAACCGCGTACTCGTACTGTCCCGAGGGGGCTGGCGTCCATCCCAACCGAGACTGGGTGAAGGCAGGGCACGCCAGACCATCACAGGGCAACATATATACCACCATTCACACTCACACCTAGGGTAACCAGGCCATTGCAGGGCCAACACACATACACAGCCATTCACACTCACATTCACACCTAGGGGCAATTTGGAACCGCCAATTGGCCTAATGTGAATATCTTTGGACTGTGGGAGGAAACTGGACTACCAGGAGGAAACCCACGCAAGCACGGGGAGAACATGCAAACTGCACACAGAAACGCCCCGAGCCCGGGAATCGAACCCAGGACCTTCTTGCTGTGAGGCGGACGTGACATGGACGGACGTTTTATATATATATATATATTTCCTATGAGAACGTTGCTTTGTATTATTATTATTTTCGACACTTTCATATTCCTGGTATCCGAGGTTCACTTTTCTGCATCTGGGTGTCTGTAGATATTTGTATATATAAATTTGTGGAAGTGATTCTATGGATGGTTACTTTTGTGCACTCACTCTCAATCTTCTCCTTCTGCTTTCAGGTGCGGGAATCTGTCATTAACCGCGTCCTCACAGCGAAGCATCATTATATCCTGTCGGACATGATAGTGGAGGAGGAGGTTCCGAGCATTGGGTAACCCAACCTTCACCTCCCCACAAATTTCCCATCTTTATTTTTAATTATTGCTATTTTAAATTTTTTTGTTACTAAGCTTCAATCAGCTATCTAGGAATTGACTATAGTCTAATCTATAAGGAACTTATTATTATTATTATTATTTATATTTATATTTATTAATATAATTATATTTATTATTATTATTATTATTATTAATATTATATTTATTATTACTATTACTACTTATTATATTTATTATTATTATTATTATTAATATTATATTTATTATTATTATTATTACTATTTATATTTATTAATATAATTATATTTATTATTATTATTATTATTATTATTATTATTATTATTTAAATATTATCCCATGACTCCAGCCTCACTGTTTTCTATCTGTTGCTCTCGACCTACTAGGATTTCCTTGTCATTCATAGTTCTTATGCAAATTAGATCATCCTGATTGGTTCCTCCTACTGCGTAACTGCTAGCGTTAGTCGCGTAAGCGTTCGGAACTCGAGTTCCCTTTACCCCAAGTCAGAATTACACCATGACTCTGGCTGTCATCTCGTCAGGAACTTAGGCCTGAACCTGTTCAAACTGGCCGAGCCCAAGCGCCCTCTAAAGCCTCGGAGAAAAGAGAGGAAGAAAGTGACAGCGCAGAACCTTTCGGACGGAGACATCAAACTGCTACTGAACATCATCCGAGGCTACGACATCCCCGTCCGTAAACCTCACCCCAGGTATGTGCAGAAGTGGAGCGGGGGGTAAAAAAGAACGATATAGTATATATATTTCTGATATAGTCGTAACGATGCTTATTTTTAGCAAACCTGCAGCGGCGTCTAAGAGCGCTCGCTCCTATGCTGAGCCGTTCGCATCGGCTATTTCTTCTCAGACTGCACTCCAGGGTGGCGAGTGGCCCCTCGGCCAGGTACGTCACCTTTTTTTTGGTTATGTCTCTGTGTAGTATATACTAAAACCTTCTGCATGCATTAAGACATGATATGGATATGTTTGTAGATGGTTATAGATATAACCTTTTTATAACCTTTCATTGCTGTTATTAGTTATGAACTAAATAAACTAAGTCGTGACTAAATGAATACTGTCGTGTGTGTGTGTGTGTGTGTGTGTGTGTGTGTGTGTGTGTGTGTGTGTGTGTGTGTGTGTGTGTGTGTGTGT
>JBCNYH010000022.1:33233751-33235285 GCA_039654325.1 Tandanus tandanus | reverse complement strand
GTGTGTGTGTGTGTGTGTGTGTGTGTGTGTGTGTGTGTGTGTGTGTGTGTGTGTGTGTGTGTGTGTGTGTGTCTTAAGCCCCAGATCCGGCCCTATGTAGAAGTCTCGTTTCAGCGTACGGTACTGCAGACCTCCACAGCCGAGGGTCCGAACCCCTGCTGGAATGAAGAACTGGTGCTACCCTTCAGGTAAAAACGTAATCTTTTACTAACGTACCCACAACCGACCGTGTATAACTGACTTACTTACAGAGCCCTTACTGTCCACCAGCGCTCCAAACGGAGATTACAGCACGTCCGGTCTGCAGGCTGTCCACGACGAGGTCTTCATCAGCATCTTCGACGAGGTCCTGTCTGAGGTGGTCGAGGTGAGAGACACACGCCGATCACGTAGCATAGAAACGTCACCGTGGATTATTATTTCTTTTCGACTGTGGCAGTATTTTTTTTCCCTGTCTGAACATCGCTGCCTTCACTTTACTTCTTGTACAGTATACTGTGTGTGTGTGTGTGTGTGTGTGTGTGTGTGTGTGTGTGTGTGTGTGTGTGTGTGTGTGTGTGTGTTTCTTTCAGGATGAGAGAGAAAGAAAAACCAGCATCCACACACATATCGAGAGGCACTGGCTCGGCTCGATCAAGATTCCATTCAGTACAATCTACCAGCAGTCGCGAGTACGTTCTGGCGAATCACATGATCTGTGGTCATGTGACCTAAAAACCTCAAGACCCAAAATGGTCTTCATTCATACATTCACTCATTTGCCGGGCTGCTAAATCCTATTAGAGTCTGGACGAAGGTGGGGTACACCCTGAACAGCCAACACACACACACACACACACACACAACCATTCACACTCACACGCACGCCTAGGGGCGATTTGGAACAGAAAATTAGCCTAAAGTGCATGTTTATGGACTGTCAGAGGAAACTGGAGTACCCGGAGGAAACCCACGCAAGCACGGGGAGAACATTCGAACTCCACACAGAGACGCCCTCGCCGAGCCAGTGACTCGAACCAGGACCCTCTTGCTGTGAGGCGGACGTGCTAACCACCGCGCCACCCAGTTTTACACTCCTATTAGCATAACGCTACTATTAGCGACAGATTTACGACAGAATTTGAGATGGTGGTTAAAAAAATCGGAGTATATTTATATATCAGATATTTTGCAGAGAATAACTCCACCAGTTAGAAAATCAGTTTTAACGTTGTTACTCTTTCCCCGCTAGATTGACGGGACGTTTAAAGTAGCCACGCCCCCAGTGTTGCTGGGCTACAGTAAAGAGCGGAGCCTAGGCACCGAGGGCGGCTACGATACGGTTCGGAGTCTAAGCGAAGGCACCTTCCTCACCCTCTTCATCACCCTCGAGCCACAGCTGGTGCCGGGAGACAGCGTCAGGGAAAAGGTACGACTGTTCATCCTTGCTTCTTTTCCTCTTCACTAGGAACTAGGATACCGTTTATTCTTTTAACACACAAACAATTGATTTCTTTCTCTCTGTCTTTCTGCGCACCCCTGTTTTACTACTTTC
>JBCNYH010000022.1:33223751-33228751 GCA_039654325.1 Tandanus tandanus | reverse complement strand
AAGTCCCGTGTAGCGTCTACGGGCCAAGATCTCTTCAAACCGCTCTTTATTCGTAGCCGTGAACAAAACATTTCCGTTAAGAGTTGCATTGTCGCCACATGACCAGGCCACAGACCAGGCTGAGAAAATGTAGAAATGTGCCACGATAAGAGTTGTGTTTGTTTGAGATCTGAACAGCTTTAAGGAAAGTAGGTTCTGAGTGTAATTTTAATTCCTGACATGTCGATGAGAGGTGCACTTCCTGCCCGTGTGGTTTACGGGGTTTAAAAACATTTCTGTGAAATGACAGATTTAAAAACATAAAGGATGTTCTCACACGGTGTGTGTGTGTGTGGGAGTGTTGTTTTTATATAATTACTGTAACTGTACTGGAATAAAGAGTTTAAAACCACATCTGAATAAATCCACAAAAACAATACTGCCATTTTTGTTTAGTTTGTTTTTAATTCACATTGTGTTCAAATCCTACATTCCTTTTTTTCTGAATGAATAGTGCTGTTATAATATAATATAATATAATGTCACCTCATTTGTAAAGAGTGGTTGTTTATAATACAGCTGTACAATTCCTGGTTGCTCAAACCAGTCTCACCATTCTCATCGGATCTGATCGCATCAACCAGGACTCAATTTTTATCGACATAGTATGTACAGGTATACAGGTATTTATAATAAAGGGGGTCGTGTAAAAAAACATAAAAAGCAAGAGTGGCGAGACTTATGCCTAATGTGCATGCCATTGTACTGTTGGAGGAAACTGGAGTACCCAGAGGAAACCCATTCAAGCGCTGGGGAGTACATGAAATTTCACACAGAAACGCCCTCGCCGAACCCAGGATCTTCCTTCTGTGAGGCGGACATGCTGACCACTACGCCACCGTGACGCCCAGTTTTAAACAACAGGGAGGCTGGAGCCCATCTCAGCCAAATCTGGGCGAAGGTGGGGTACAGACCTTTGCAGGGCCAACACACACACCAGACCATTCACATTCACACGGAACAGCCGATTAGCTTAATGTGCGTGTCTTTGGCCTGTGAGAGGAAACCGGAGTACCTGGAGGAAACCCACGCAAGCATGGGGAGAACATGCAAACTCCATACAGCAACACCCCGGTGCCACCCTGCTTCTGTATATAAATATTATTAATGCTTTCGAACACCTTTAGCATTTCATTAGCATTAGCATTTCAGCAGAATTGCACAAATAGATGTATAGAATAAAAAAAACATCAAACACGGACATATTTACACTGAGTCAGTTAGCTCGATAACCGCTTCGACGGTCGTCACAGTATCAGTACAGCGAGCCCAGGGACTGGGTTTTAACAGTTCGTGTTTGTGGTGCACTCGTGATGGTTGGCCTTTGAAAAATCTTCTGCAGAACATCCTTTAAATAATTCCGGAACTTCATTCCAACGAAAACGTAAAAGACGGGATTAAGGCAGCAGTGCGAAAACGCCAGCAGTTTCGAGACGTTCTCGGCGTAGTCCAGATGATGCGTGACCTGGCAGTCTGTGAAAAACTTGACCTGAAGAAGCTTTAACGTCTGGAAAAATATCACCAGGTTATACGGAGCCCAACCGACATAGAACGCCACGACGATACACATGATGAGCCTGATAGTACGGTGTCTCTTGTTCGTTCGTGCCTTGAAGATGGTCTGTAGGATTTTTACGTAGCAGAATCCCATGACCACGAAGGTGCAGATGAAAAAAAAGTTCTGCATGAAGGTAAGAGCGATGTTTGCTTTGGTGGAGTCGTACTCACAGTAGAGTTGGGTGACATCCGCTGGGTCAGGCATCACCGCGCTGAAGAACGGGGTTGGCAACGCCGCTGAGATGCTCAGCAACCAACCAAAGACTGGGATTACAGCAAAGCCCTGTCTTTTCTCCCAGTCCGACAGAGGGTGCACAACAGCTATGTAGCGCTGGACCGTCATCAACATCAGGAACATGATGCTGCTGTAGAACCCAGCGAAGAAGATGAAGCAGACCGCTTTACACATCACGTTTCCGAGAGTCCAACCCCACATGTAGTACCAAGCCCAGAACGGCAGTCCGACGGTGAACAGCAGGTCCGACAGAGCCAGGTTGAGTATAAAGACGTTGGTCAAGGATCTGAGATTCTCGTAATATGCAAGAATCACAAGAACCAAAATGTTTCCAATGAGACTGAGCAGGACCACGATGCCGAAGACGAGCGGGACAAGGATGGATCCGACCTTTACCACATATTCCTTGTGACACAGATAATCTGGAATGTCACTCAGCTCTTCATAGTGAAATGCAGTCACACTCTTCTCTGTACTGTTACCTATAAAGGAAACACGCACTGTTAAAAATAACAAACAAATTAACAGTAATTACTCCCTCACTAGGATCGCGGATCATCTCAGACAACACTGGGAGAATTAGGGGTACACCCTGAACAGCTCACCAGTCCATCGCAGGGCAACACACACAACCATTCACAATCACACTCACACCTAGGGGCAATACGGAGCAGCCAGTTAGCCTGATGTACATGTCTTTGGACTGTCGGAGGAAACCGGAGTACCCGGAGGAAACCCACGCAAGCACAGGAAGAACATGCAAACTCCACACGGGAACGCCCTCGCCGTAGTGGTAAGTACATCCGATTCACAGCAAGAAGGTCCTGAGTTCCAGCTCGGCAAGGAGGTTTCTGTGTGGGGTTTCCATGTTCTCCCTGTGCTTGCATGGGTTACACGGGTACTCCGGTTTCCTCCACCAGTCCAAAGACGTGCAGATTAGACTAATTGGCTGTTCCAGATTGCCCCTAGGTGTAAGTGTGAGTGTGAAAGTTTGTGTAGATGTTGCCCTGTGATGGTCTGGCGAGCTGTCCAAGGTGTCCTGAAATGCCACTGTGCTGCCCTCTATGGTATTAGTGTAGTATTATTAACTTAAATATAACACATTACAGGGTATGATATAAAACTTAAACACTGTAAAAATTATGAATAAGAGATAATTAGAGGAAATATTATTATATATAATGTTAATAAAATTAGTATTGTGTAAACAAACCTGTAAAATCCATTTGTTCCCTTTTGATTAGATTCTTCTTCTTCTTAAACAAACAAAAAAAAAAAAAAAGCTCTAGCACCTATAATTTACGAGGTTGCTCAACAGACATATATGTTCATCTGGACCAAAACTTTTGTTGAGAGAAAGAGGCAAAAAGTGACCTTTTCCATGTAGAGCCTCATCAAAAGTGAAATGAATTCATCTGGGCAGCATGCTATGAGTGAAGAAACATCGCCACCCACTATTGAACAGGAACTGGGAAATCAGATTATAAAAAAACTGACTGAAAAAGTGAAGGACCTTTCATGCTTAGTAACATAGACTCACCTCTTCGCAGTGATTTCTTGCTACCTGGAGAAGTAGTCCAACATTCTCCCACATTCCCATGTGACAGTTTGAACAGCTTTTATTTTACGACAGATGAGAGGAAGTGGGTAACTCGTGGTACATTTTTACATTCTGGCAGTCTTTCATTCATGATGGGCCGCACACTTGTTACAATGGGAATTTGACCCTGGTTCTTCACCGTATCCAAGTTTCTTCCAAAGCTTAACTAGCTTTGCGGGATAGAATGAACGCACGTCCGACGGATAAAAACTTTGCAAAAGAAAGCGATCTGGTGACATGTTCTCCCTGTAGTTGTGTGGGTTTCCTCCGGGTACTCCCGTTTCCTCCCACAGTCCAAAGACATGCACATTAGGCTAACTGGCTGTTCCAAATTGCCCCTTCTTGTGTGTGTGTTCGAATGGTTGTGTTTTTGTGTGTTGGCCCTGCAATGGTCTGGCAAGCTATTCATGGTGTTCCCTGCCTTTGCCCAGTGTCGGTTGAAATAGGCTTCAGCCTCCTCGTGCTTCAGTAAATGAGTGAGTGATTACCAATGAATACATCAACAATCATGTCGCCTAACCTTTCATCAGACGGGTACATGGTGGTAAAAAGTGCTCAGGTATCGAAATATCATTCACCAAGCAGCTGTTTCTCCTAAATATTGCCCTGAAAACCTTAATATGTGGTTTTATATTGACTCGAAATTGTACACTGACGCATCATCCAAAGGTTGAACATGAATGTGGGTCAAACTGGAACAGCTGCTCTAGCATCTAAAGAGCTGGATGACAACTTGGTATTTATAGGTATATGTTGTGTTTACAGAAAGTTCCAGTTTCACATCTGTGTGACGGCCTTACGGGAAATTAAAGGAGCGGTGTCATGATTTTTTTTTGACAAAAAGTCATGAAAACATGCCACGAGTGTCCAAAACACATATTTGTTGAACAGCTTTTTAGCTTGCAAATCAAAATTTGTTGAGAGTTTTGGAGCAAACGGAATGGATTACAACATGGACTTTTTGAAATCTTGTTGGGCTGAACAGGTTCCAAAGACTAACCTCGCGTTTCAAACCCCAAACAGACTTGACAGATCAGCCTAAAGTGCATGTCTTTGGACTGTCCAATCATAAACCAAATGGAAGTTTGGTTTATGATTGGACAGTCCGAAGACATGCACTTTAGGTTAATTGGCTGTTCCGAATTGCCCCTAGGTGTGAGTGTGAGTATGAATTGTTGTGTGATGGTCTGGTGAGGTGTTCAGGGTGTACCCTGCCCTCGCCCAGCGTTGGCTGAGATAGGCACCAGCCCTCCTGCAACCTTGAACCGAGGACCTTCTTGCTGTGAGGCAGATGTGCTATCCACTACACCACCATGTCGCCTCCACTTCCTCCTCACGTGCTTCGTATTTTTATTCATGATAGGTTTCCTGTTATTTTATTAGTTGCGGCTTGACGTGTTTTGTTGTGTTGAACAATGGCAGCCAGAACAACAAGAAGAAAATAGGACACAATTACACACTTTATAGTAATGAATACTTTAATTAAATTTATTTATTTACAAAAAAACTCAATGCAGCTGATGTTACATGAAGACTTTTAGAGATTCTGCATTTAAACAAATAAATATA
>JBCNYH010000022.1:33116625-33144125 GCA_039654325.1 Tandanus tandanus | reverse complement strand
AACAAGATTACCTGGGTGGACATGCATGTTGTATGAAGGACAGATGACTCTTTAATATCTGGCATGCTGCTTTACAGGTGCAGTAAGTCGTAACTGCACCAGTTTGGGCTGGTCGCCCCCGTTTCCTCCCTACCATGAAGCCTGCAGCATCGAGGACGACATCCCAGAGGTCAGTGGAGCGTTTACCAGCGTACAGTCTCTAATAGAGCGCGTTTACAGACTGGAATATAGTATTAAAGCTCTCACTCTACTACGGTCGCAGGGAGACTGCAGCCTTTCTCAGCTGACACTGGGTGAAGGCAGGGTACACCCTGCACAGCTTGCCAGTCCATTGCTGGACTGACACTCACACCTATGGGGCAATCTGGAACAGCCAATTAGCCTAATATGCACGTCTTTGGATTATCGGAGGAAACTGGAGTACCCGGAGGAAACCCAAGCAAGCACAGGGAGAACACAGGGAGAGCAAACTCCAGACAGTAACACCCGAGGACCCCCAGCCCGGGACTCGAACCCGGAACCTTCTTGCTGTGAGGCGGACGTGCTAAACACTACACTCCAGGATATAAATCCAAACAAATTTCTTGTGCAGATTATAACGTGTGGGAATTTCTATGATGTGATATCAGTAAAGTGTGGTCAGTGAATATATACAGGACCGTACGGGACATAAATAAGAAATATTTCATCGCAATCACCGAATGCATTTCATGCCTGACCTTTCTCAGTCGTCGTTGTCGGAGTTACCAGCCGTATCAGCAGTTCGAGTGTTTCTACTTGAGTGAAATGCCACCTAATTAGCTCCCGGATGGATATCTGGGCTTGTTAATTCAAGATTATGCTTTTAGAATAACTTGATCATTTAATTATGTTTTGTCTCATGCTTTGAATGCTTAACAGGTTGCCGGTACTTGTTTGTCAGGGTAAATGTAATGTCATAATAAGCCATAACATTCAATGGAGGTCTATAAATGCACAGAACTGTGTTATGGAAAGGTGTAAACCTGCTGTTGGTGCGGTAGAATGGGGGTTGTGGGAGCAGACGGTTTCATTCAATCCGGATGTAAAGACATGCCAATCATTCGATCCGCCTATTATGACCAACTCGCAGCAGTCCATTTGCCAGATGGAACGACAAACTCATTCATTCATTCATTCTGAGCCACTTAATCCTAATTAGGGTCACGGGCAGGCTGGTGCCCATCTCAGCCGACTCTGGGCAAGGGCGGGGTACACCCTGAATAGCTTGCCAGGCCATCGCAGGGAACGACAAACTGGTTCCCAACAAAAGAGGTGTACGTCAAGGATGTGTCATGTCACCAGACCTCTTTACCAAAGGCAATGGTGAGACTTGCACTCAGAAGTGATCCTATGAGAACTCGGAGACAGACCTGAAGGAATCGTCATCAACGGACTCCAGATCAATAATCTGCGCTCCGATGGCGACAGAACTTCTTGCCTTGTCTGTAGAGGATCTCCAGACCTTGTGGCCGCTATCAATCGCCTCTGCCTTCAAGTCAACAACCAGGAAACCAAGTGCGTGGCCATTG
Source organism: Tandanus tandanus (assembly GCA_039654325.1). Classification (NCBI taxonomy): domain Eukaryota; kingdom Metazoa; phylum Chordata; class Actinopteri; order Siluriformes; family Plotosidae; genus Tandanus; species Tandanus tandanus. Next base: position 33,142,575 of record JBCNYH010000022.1, on the reverse strand, counting down.
CAAAGTCGGAGGTCCCGCCAACCTGTCATCTAAAGCATGGTTCAAAAGTATCGATTCATTTAAGTGAACGAGTTGAACACAACTGAATCAATTCACCAGCGCTTCGCTAATATAACTGTATATCATCACATAAAGTAGTCAGAATCATTCATTAAGTCTCAAAGCCGGCGGAGGCGGAAGTGCTGTTTGACGCACTGTGCAGCAGGCAGTCTCTACGGCTAGATCTCTGGTCGTATCGCGTAGTGAACCGCTTAATCATTGAGTGATCGAGTCGGGCCGAATCGCTGAGTCGTTCTCGAACGATGACTTGCTGAGTTTTCCGCGAGCCGATGCTTTGCTGAGTCGTTCATTAAATCGCTAACTCATTGAACGAGAGACTAGGTACCCCTACCTTAAAAAGACAGAAACCATAGTGCATCATGAACAAACAACAAGGCGAATGTAGTGATCCACAGTCAACAATTTTTGTAATCTTTAAAATGTTTAATTGCAAGAAAACACACTAATAAAATAAAATTAAACGCACACACCGCTAAGTGCTAACCCCCAACTGCTCTCCGGGCGCCGCCAATGTGTGGCAGCCCACTGCTCCGAGTGTGTGTGTGTGCTCACTGTTTAGGTGTGTGTGCTCACTTTGGATGGGTTAAATGCAGAAGCAGTAATTTCCCTTGTGGGATTAATACAGTATAAAAAACACTTTATATAATTATTTAAATTATATAATTTGTGTGATGCCTCTACATGAGGCGGAATGAAAAGCTCAATGAGTTAACAGTATGGCTGTGATGCAGGTTTGAGCCTGGCAGCGTTTTTTTAATTTTTTTTAAATTTATTATTATTTTTTTTGTGAATCAAATGAATCGACATGAATCGATTCTCTACCGTCGAACGAACCGAAAAAAATCGAATTATTTAAAAGAATTGGACTTCCCGTCACTAATGGAGACGGACACATCCGACAAGTCTCCTTCAACTACCTCGGAGCATTGGTCACCTCAGATGCTACTTGCTTCTTCAGATGCAAGAATGAATTGGTTTGGCAAAAGACACTTTCTCTCGGCTCCGCAAGTGGACTGACAAGGTGTTCAGGGTATAACCCCGCCTTCGACCAGTTAACTTGGATTGGTTCCAGCCTCAGCATGACCGAATAAATAAGTGTGTGAAAGGGGGCTTCACGGCGGTGTATTGGTTGGCACGTTCGCCTCACATCAAGAACGTCCCGGGTTCGAGTCCTGGGCTCGGCGGCGGCGTTTCTGTGTGGAGTTGGTATGTTCTTCTCATGCTTGTGTGGGTTTCCTCTGTGTACTCCGGTTTCCTCCCAGAGTCCAAAGACATGCACGTTAGGCTAATTGGCTGTTCCAGATTGCCCCAGGGTGTGAGTGTGTGTGTGTGTGAATTGTTATGTGTGTGCAAATATGAAGCTCCGTTACTCACATATCTATTAACTTATTCACCGCCACAGTCAGAACTGCAGGACGATAAATAATTGCTGGTTGTGTGTGTCAGGAATCGTACTTCACCACGGTGAGGCTGATCTACTCCATCGGCTACGGGGCCTCCCTGATCTTCCTGTCCGTGGCAGTGGTAGTCCTGCTGATCTTCAGGTACTCCAGTCTTTCTTAGTTTTTTTTTTTCTTTCTTCTTCTTCTTGTTTTAGCACTTATGCTAACGCAGACGTTTTTCCCAGACTCTGAACCTTTACATCAGTTTCGCTGAGTGCTAAAAGCAAACCTAATCCAGTCTGATCATGAGGAAAAGAGCCAACATTAATTCAACATGTTGGCGTTTGGGCTCACCGCAGACACTAAATTCGATAACACACAGCAGGCTGAAAAGAGTAAATTAATTACGGAGATGCTCGCGACCACCGCTGAGATAGAGAGAGCCATTACGCTAGGTGATTGTAATTTACTTGGTGCAGAGAAAACAGACCGCGTGGCCTTTTCCTGGCAGAGACAGCGGACATCTTTCTGCGCAGATAATCCCTTAAGGTAGACGCGGCTATTAGAGAAGTTCTAGCTGAATTAAATAAAGGTGTTAAGTTCTTGATTCTGATTGGTCAGAACTTGTTCGAGATCCTATAAGGAATAAAACACTTGAAGGTAAATTATGGGAGTTAATGTTGATTGTTTTCTTATTACAGCACAACACCTACTGCCTACTGACATTCGTGTGTGTATGCGTGCGTGTGCATGCGTGTGTGAATATGCATGCATGTGTGTGTGTGTGTGTGTGTGTGTGTGTGTGTGTGTGTGTGTGTGTGTGTGTGTGTGTGTGTGAATATGCGTGTGTGTATGCAGGAGGTTGCACTGTGCAAGAAACTACATCCACATTCAGCTGTTCATCAGTTTCATCCTCAAAGCAGCGTCTGTGTTCATTAAGGACGCCATTCTCTTCGGCAATGAGGATACCGACCACTGTTCCCTGTCCACTGTAAGTGTGTAGAGAGAACACACACACACGCACACGCACACACACGCACACACAATCTTATATTATTTTATAGTCAAACAAATTACCCTTGAAAGATATGACTTTGTGCTCTGTCAGGCTTTAAGCTCAGAAAATAAAGTATATTAGGTTATCTGATTGGTCGACGCGCGGGCAATAAATCACGGCACGTTAGCCGTTAGCTAGCTGAACTGTGTGCTGTGATCTTTAGCAGCTTCCAGAGAAGTACTCGGTGTTTTCTTAAAGAGGGATAAAAAGTTCCCGCAAAGTACTCACTGCTCGTCAAAGCTTTGAAACCTTTGTTTGCTTGGTGGGGTCGGTGGTGTAGTGGTTAAGGTGCTGGGCTTATGATCGAGAGGTCGTGGGTTCGAATCCCTGTTAGTCCCCCATCGTGCTAAGACCCCTGAGCAAGGTCTTAACCACAAGTGTGCCTCTATCCACCCGGCAGTATAAATGGGTATCAATAAAAAAATACTGGGAAGGTAACCTGCGATGGACTAGTGTGCCATCCAGGAGGAGTTGAACTCCTAGACGCTTCACTCACTTACTTTACAGACAGTAGACTTCGAGATGAAGTACAAGCAGCACTTTGCATAACATTTCCCACAGCTCCATGTCTTCACTATTTCACCGCTCGAATCTCCTCGGCAATTTTCTCTTAATACATTTGTCTCTTTTCTTAATTCCCCCTTGTCTTTTTTTTTTTTTTTCATGCAGGCAGCTTGTAAGGCATCTGTCGTGTTCTGTCATTACTGTGTGATGAGTAATTTCTCCTGGCTGCTGGTGGAGGCGGTGTATCTCAACTCTCTGCTGCTGTCGGCTTTCCCTCGCAGTCGTCGCTGTCTCTGGGGCTTCTCTCTGCTGGGCTGGGGTGAGGGGGTTTAACACATGCTGATGCTTTTCTAATAAGATGCCGTCCATGCTGAGAAGGAAGTTGTGCGTGACACAGTATAGCATGACAATGTAGATATACACGCTAAAGAAAAACTGTTTTACGTTGATGTGTTCGAGGCCTGTGCTTATACACTACTGTTTTTTTTTTCTTTTATTCCTGCTGAAAGTGATGGATAATGGACTTACAAATGGATGTCAAATGTAATTAAATGAATCATAATTTTGGACAAAAATCACCTGCATGAATCACATCAGCTGTTTTAACGTTATTAACGTTAGCATTTTAGCACACGATGGCATGGTGGCGCAGTGGTTAGCACATCACAGCAAGAAGGTCCTGGGTTCGATTCCCCGGCCCGGGCGTTTCTGTGTGGAGTTTGCATGTTCTCCCTATGCTTGCGTGGGTTTCCTTCAGGTACTGTGGTTTTCTCCCACAGTCCAGAAACATGCACATTAGGCTTACTGGATGTTCCAAATCACCCCTAGGCGTGAGTGTGAGTGTGAACGGTTGTGTGTGTGAGATTCATTAGCACCTTATGCTCCAGTTGGAGTTGAGCTAATGTGCATATGTTTGGATTTTAGGATGAAACCTGAGTACCCGAAGGAAACCCATGGCACCAAAAATTGGTGAAAACCTTGTATTAACAGCCAGCTCTGATTGAAAACTTAAACATGCGTCAACCTCGTTATTTGACACTCTGGTGTCGTCTAACACGGCTAGTCAACACTGTAACATCATTTATGGGCGAAAAAGTGCATCATATCTCCCCTTTAAGTACATACTATGGTTTTGCTTTGGCTGGGGAATGAAACCAGGAGGGCAGACTTCAGAAAGGATGCCGACTCCTTCGGAAATGAGAGCATCGTGACATGGCTGGAGTGTGGTATCACCGTGACACTATCAGTGACACTTCAGTACTTTTCTCTCCACTACTCTGACATCCCCTCAGCAAGAAGCCAGCCAGAGGAGGGGTTTTATTTGATGAAGGAGCTCATCGGAACGGCTTGAAATGGAGAGGAAGCAGCACACCGAGTCGGTATAATGATAAGTAAGGGATCCGTACCACCAGAAAGACGCAACCACGACCGAAAAAAACACAACAAACCGACACCGCACGCGTTCCATTCAGAAGCAGCCGACGTGTACGAGTCGGCATGTCACCAGGCGGCCAGTCAATAAACTCGTTTTACACTCGACTGCCGATCATTTACGTCTGAGTCAGATTGTTTTCTGCAGTCTGATCTGGGAGGGGGAAACACGACACCGAGACATTTGTTGCACCAAACCCAGGTTCTCTCACGGCAGGCTCTGAATTCCCCGTTTGTTTGTTGTCCCAAGTCCCAGCTGGCTCCTTACAGGACATGCCTTCGTTCTAATTTCCTTCATGATGCTGTTCTTGTTACTAATTTCAGGCATCATGAAGTGCGACACGCCAAATCAAAACAGACTTTTCCCCAATTTTGTTCCTTCCACATTGATAAGTTCAATTACCATCACATTTCTGGACTCTTCTGAGACTCCATTTCACCAATTTAGGATCTCATGCTGTTTTTTTCCCCCTTCATCATTTGGTATGAAGCACTTCTTAATGCCAGGAATTTGCAGCAAGAGCAACGACAAACAGGAAAACCAACATGAATTAAGATCATGCAAAAACCTCACTCACTTTCACTCCCTCATTTACTGAACCGCTTCATCCTGCTACAGTTGCAGGGAGGCTGGAGCCTATCTCATCCGACACTGGGTGAAGGCGTGGTACACCCTGAACAGCTTGCCAGACCATCGCAGGACCAACACACTCACACACACAACCATTCACACTCACACACACACACCTAGGGGCAATTTGAACCAGCCAGTTAGCCTAATGTGCATGTCTTTGGACTGTAGGAGGAAACCAGTGTACGGGGAGAACATGCAAACTTCACACTGAACCACTCTTGCCGAACCCGGGACTCGAACCCAAGACATTCTTTCCAAATTTTAGAATTGTTTTATTATTCATTCAAAATGTTTTCAAAGTAGACGGTCAGGTTACTATGTTGCGCGTACCATCGTTACCATTCATTCAACTTATCCGATGGCAACAGTGCAATAATTCGGTTATCCTGTGGCAATGATGCAGTATCAAGAATTAGTCAATGGCTTTCCACCAATCAGAAACAAGAAAATCTCTTGAATGAATAATGAAGTCTATTAAACTGAGATAGGGAGTAATATATATTCAATCTTCTATTATGATTCTGATTCTGATTCAAACCAAGGCATACGGGGGGCTGGAGCCTATCTCAGCCAACTCTGGTCGAAAGCAGGGAACACCCTGAGCAGCGCGCCAGTCCATCACAGAGCCAAAACACACGACCATTCACACTCATATACTAATTATTATTATATAAAATTATAAAAGACGAATAATAAATATACTAAATTAGTGAAATTTGTGTTAAATTATAAAAAAAAAAAAAAAAAAAGTGAAACTCTTATTATAAATGCGTCCTACAGTAAATGGTTCACCACGTCCTGCATACCAGTGCTGCACATTCACAAAGTGTTTGTTTGTTTGCTCGCACCTGCGTGGAAGTAAACCCCTCCCATTTGTTTGACTTTCGTTTCATGGGGTCTCGCTGCACGACTCAAACAGATGTTCCCCCACAATCCCATCTGTATTTCTATCCATTTATAACACATTATCTCTTCTTTCGGAATGATGTGTCTGTCCTCTGGGTGCGTCCCTAACGCAGGTAATGGGTGAGGTGGGTATTCACACTAACGACAGATCCGAGCAAAACATCTCCATACGGTGTGCGATAAAGCGAAAATGAAGTCACTGGTGCTCAAACCTGCACCCTACAGCCGTGTTTTTATTATTTATTTATTTTAACAGTTGTTCTGAGTTTCATTCTCATTTCATATCTTCAGGAGGTTCCTTCCTCTTCGGCACATTCGAGTTCATTAAAATATTCGTGGTTTATCTCTCAGATGGTTTAAATAAGAATAATGAAGTATATCAAATTTCCTTCCCACATGATCTCCATTACAGATTACTGATGAGTGTTTCTCTCTCTCTCTCTCTCTCTCTCTCTCTTTCTCTCTCTCTTACACACTCTCACACATTCTCTCCCTTTCTGTCTGCTTCTCTCACACATCACACATTTTCTATCTGTCTCTCTCTCTCTCTGTCTCTCATACACACACTCACTCTTACTCTCTCTCTCTCTCTCTCCCTCACACGCGCCTTCTCACACTTACTCTTTCTACCGCACTCACTCTCTCTCTCTCTCTCTCTCTCAACCACTCTTTCTCCCTCACATATTCTCTCTCTCTCTCTCTCTCCTCTTCTCTCTCCCTCACACATTCTCTCTCTCTTCTTCTCTCTCTCGTTCTCTCTCTCTCCCTCAAACACACACACACAAACTCTCTCTCTCTCTCTCTCTCTCTCTCTTTCTCTCTCCTTGTCTCTCTTTCTGTCTTTCACTATCTCATTCTCACTCTCGTGGTCTGTCTCTTGCTCACTTTCTTTCTCACTCTCTCTTTCCTTTACATTCTCTCTCACTCTTTTTCACTTTATCGTTCTATCACATACACTTAACCTCACTATTTTCTCTTGCTCTCACTCTCGCTCTCACTCACACACTTATTCTTTCTTTCTTTCTTGCTGTCTTGCTTTCACTCTTTCTCTTACTCTCTCTCTCACACACACACACTTTCTCTCTCTTACTCTTTCTTTCTCCCTATTTCACGTTCTCTCTCTCTCTCTCTCTCTCTCTCTCTCTTGCACTCGCTCTCTCTCTGCAGGGGTTCCTCTGGTTTTCATTCTCCTCTGGATCGTCTCCCGGGTGTATTTAGAGGACACTGAGTAAATATCTTGCCCTTATTCACAGTCAGGAATAAACTCGACCTGATATCCTCGCCGTCGTTTAGAACTTTGTGCTTATCGCTTCGTCACTGCAGCTCAACACATATTATGATGATTTGATGTTGATGTCTGACCTGATAAGCAGCGCTCTGTGAATATATTTCAGATGCTGGGATATTAATGAAGATTCCCCGTACTGGTGGATCATCAAGGGTCCGATTGTCGTGTCCATAGGGGTAAATACACTTATATACATACACTAATATACAATATACAACATTACATGTGATTAAAATATATATAACAGTTCAACGTGTCATTTCCCCGAGGGTTTTATTATGTATAGAAACTGCTGTTGTTGTTGTTGTTGTTTATTGGAACAGATCAACTTCCTGTTGTTCCTGAACATCCTTAGGATACTGGTGCAGAAGTTGAACCCGCGTCTGATCCAGTTCAACAACTCTGCACAGTATCGGTATGGAACCTCTTCAGATTTACAATTTAACCAACCACCTCATAGAAAGAAGGTCCTGGGTTCGAGTCCCGAGCTCGCCGCAGACGTTTCTTTGTGGACTTCGCATGTTCTCCTTGTGCTTGCGTGGGTTTCCTCTGGGTACTCTGGTTTCCTCTGACAGTCCAATACATGTTATTTAGGCAGGCTAATTGGCTGTTCCAGATTGCCCCGGTGTGTGAGTGTGAATGGTCGTGTGTGTGTGTATTGTCCCTGTGATCATCTGACGGCTGAGATGGGCGCTCTATATGATTAAGCGGTTCGGTAAATAAAAAAATTACAGAGAATTTCGTCTGTTCCTGGTTTTCGGGGGGTTACTTAGTAAAGCATGCGTCTATAAGGTTTTACCAACAAAAGAAAACCCCAAAAAAAAACAACAACAACAGTAAGAATAATATGAATGCAGTGAACACTATCATAAATGGATTTGAAGTGGGGTTTTTTTTTTTTTTTTTAACAATGCATTTAGCGCTAATGGATCCAAGTGGCGAATCGAACCACTGGATATGGATTTGACGTCATTGCGGACGTGCTTTACTACCTCTCTGCCTACGGTTGAGGTCAAACACAGTACAGTGTGTCTCTAGTCACTTAAATGTTTTTAGTTTAGTTTTTTTTTTAACCATGGTGTGCATTTTAAATTGAAGAGATCCTCTTCGAGCAGCAGGCAGCGGTGCTTTATTTGAATAAAGAGTGATGATGTAGGACACCACCTGTCAGCTGTGTAGCGGGGACGGGACAATGCGGCTCAGTATATGACTGAGACAAAAGTGTTTTAAATTCCTTTTTAAAGAATTGGCAGCTTACCATTGTCTGGTTTGATCAGAGGACAGAGACGGAGTCGTTTTGAAGAGCGCCTGTGGTATCGAGCTGATAGATATTCAAATACTTTCATATTCAGCTCGTAGAGAGACGTGTGTGTGTGTGTGCTTGTACTTGCTTCCTTTTGAGGACTGAAATGTGCTTTTTACCAACAGAGTGAGGACCTTTCTTTCCCTCAGCACAACAGGCATGAAGGGGATTGTGGTCACACGCAGTGTCTGTCCGTCTGTCCATTGTCACCTTCCACACACTAACTCAAAGACGGCATCACCCATCATCACCATTTTGTTGTGTTTGTTGGCACTGGGTGTCTACACAAGCATACCGATTTTTGTCATGGTCCGATAAATATGGCCACCACGGGCTGAGGGGATTTGTTAGCTTTGCGGGGCTATTTTTGGGGAGTGAGACGTGAGGTCCTTACTTTTCAAAACGCTGTTTGAGGGTAAGACCTGGTTTTGGAATGCATTATGTCAATGAATGTCCCCATAAATGTACAAGTTTGTGTGTGTGTGTGTGTGTGTGTGTGTGTACTAATACTTGCGACATATTGAGAACTTGTTACCGGAATATGTGTTAACCAACAAAGTAAGGACATTTTGACTGGTCCTTACTTTTTCAAAGTGGTATTTAAGGGCTAAGACTTGGTGTTAGGGTTCAGCTAGGAATTAGGTTTAGGTTAGGGTTAGGGTGAAGGTCGGGGTCGGGATTGAGTTGCTATGGTTAAGGTAAAGGGGCAGTGGTGGCTGGATAGGGTGCTGGATTACTGATCCCAAGGTCGGCGGTTCAAGCCCCACTATCGACGGGTTCTCACTGCTGTCCCCCCGGTGCAGCTAACTGGGTTATCAAATGCCGGCCATGTCTCTCACTGTCTGTGGTGAACCATTGCTGATTTTCGTCAAGAGTAGGCTGCATTGCCGTCAGCGTGTTTCTGCCCTGCGATGGCCAGGGTGTCCAGGGTGTACTCTGCCCTCGCCCACAGTCGGCTGAGATGGGCGCCAGCCTCCCCGCGACCCTAATTAGGATTAAACGGTTAAGAAAATGAATGAATGGTTAAGGTAAGAGTGAGTTAAGGGCCTAGGTAAAGAAGTCCATTATGCGAATCAAGTCCCCACAAAGGTGCAAGTAGTACAATTAGTGTGTGTGTGTGTGTGTGTGTGTGTGTGTGTGTGAGAGTCTTTAAAATTGGGTTCCTGTCATAAGTATTGGGACCTGAATCATCCTTTTGTTACATTTGTAATAGCCAAGTTGCCAAGAAACAAGTTTTCAGTCATGTTATAGTAGCTATAATTGTTCTAGTACAGACAACTACAAAACCCTGACACTGAAGACTCCTTCTGTAAATGTACAATAAACACAAAACATCACCATATCACCGTTTCATCAAGTTTTATTCTGATAAATACAAACAATTGTTTAAAATATGTCTATTATTAGGTTATATGGAAATTCCGCTGTATAAGATGCAAATTAGCTACCGTGAGAACTTCTAACTAATCAGATTTAAGGATTCAGTATCTCTGTGGGATGAAACGTGAATAACTGAAAACGTGAAGACTTTAAAGGCCTAACGCGTTTCCTGACACAACTCCGCAAATGTCGCAAATGACGTGTTCAATTTGAAAAGCTGCCCTTTCGAAACGCATACCGAACCCACGCAACAGCAAAAGGAGCTGCCAGTAATCTCCCGCGCTGCCGTTCAAGCTCGGATGCAATTTGATTGGATTTCACACACATTCAATTCTCAGCTGCTCTAAGCATTTCTCTATTCTGAATCTTTATTCATGTGTAGTTTGTATCTCCTGTGTTCAGATATCACTCTGCCTTCTCATTCTCGCTCTTTTCCTCAGACGTCTGACCAAATCCACACTCCTCCTCATCCCCCTGTTCGGGACCCATTATGTGGTGTTTAACTTCCTGCCGGACTACACTAACGTCGGCCTGCGTCTCTGTTTAGAGCTGTGCCTCGGCTCATTTCAGGTACACATTATCCCCTGTCTATCTATCACGGCTGCTAGAAGGATTCATTACTGAACATAATGAATGTTTTTATAAACATCTGCGTGGGATTGATGGCTTAATGGTTTGCCTCACAGCGAGAACGTTCCGAGTTTACGAAAATCTCGACTATTGAAATCTCTGGATGCCGTTTGCATGTTTTCACCACACTTGCTTGGGTTTCCTCAGGGTACTCCGGTTTCCTCCTGCAGTCCAAAGGCATATACATTAGCTCAGCTGGCTACTCTTAATTGCCCCTAGGCGTAAATATGAGTGTGAATGGTTGTTTGTGTCTGTTTTCGTCCTGTAAGGCTGGCGAACTTTTCAGGGTGTAACCCCGCCTCTCACCTGAAGTCAGCAGGGATTGGCTCCAGATGATCCTGATGGATAAACAGTACTGATAACGGATGGATCAGCATTTTATGGGTTGAATGGTTCAAAAAATCACCAATTATTTCATATTATCCTGAACTTTGCAATATAATAGTGTGATGTCGATAAGCTTGGTACTTCTCCAGGTAAGCGTGGGTTTCCTCCAGGTACCCCGGTTTCCTCCGACAGTCCAAAGACATGCAAATTAGGCTAACTGGCTCTTCCAGATTGCCCGTAGGTGTGAGTGTGAATAGTGTGTGTGTTGCCCTGTGATGGACTGGCGAGCTGTTCCGGGTGTACCCCGCCTTCGCCCAGTGTTGGCTGAGATAGGCTCCAGCCTCCCAGCAACCCTAATAGGATTATGCAGTTCCAGGTTGCCATGGAGTGCCTTTGTTTTTTTTTTTTTTGTTGGTTTTTTTAGTATTCAGTCAATTTGTTCTTGTTCACCTCAATTCAATGTCCATCTTTTTAATTAAAATGGATGAGGGTATATCACACCTCACCCTGAGTCTGAATGGTACCACTGCTACAGCGCGTCACCGTTATGATTTCATGTGCCACTTTCCTCATTTCGCTCTCCGTGAAAGCAGTAATAACCCAACCTGCAAAATGCTCTGCTGCTCTGAGTAATCCCATCTTTCAAATTGAGCGGGTAATGATTACAGCCTGCGGTTACATGCAGTACCTTTTCTTAACCCATTATGGCTGTGCACAGACCTTAAAACAAAACATGCGCTGCAAACACTAACTACAGCATACCCTGCTAAGCTATCATAACCCGTGTGCAAATAAAACAGTAAAGGCCATATTATACGATGAGATTTAAACTGATGGAAGGATATGATAAATATTTCATATATTAGATAATAAAAGAGGCGGCCCGGTGGTCCCTGTGCTTGCATGGGTTTCCTCTGGGTGCTCTGGTTTCCTCCCACAGTCCAAACTCATGCACATTAAGCTAATTAGAAGCATTTACTCCAACTATGGTCGCAGGGGGGCTGGAGCCTACCTCAGCCGACACTGCGCAAAGGCGGGGTACACCCTGAACAACTCACCGGTCCGGCACAACACACGCACACTAACAAAAACACCAAGGGGCGATTTGGAACAGCCAGTTTGCCTAATGTGCATGTCTTTGGACTGTGGGAGGAAACTGGAGTACCCGGAGGAATTCCATGCGAGCACTGGGGGAACATGCAAACTCCACACGGAAGCGCACCCGCCGAGCCCGCGATTCAGATCCAGGACCTTCTTGCCGTGACGGCGGACATGCTAACCGCGACGCCACCAGGTTAATAACTAGAGGCCCCCGATGGAGGAATCGCATCAGCCGCTGCCCGGCCATGACCTTGAACTTTGATCTACAACGAATGACCTTTTCATTAAATTGTTTCAGCTCTTCTTCCCAAGTTGCTACCTGGAGCCTGTCTCAGGCAGCGTACACCCTGAACAGCTCACCAGACCATCTGAGGGCCAGCACCCACACAACTATTCACACCCACACTCACACCTAGGGGCGATTTGGAAGAGCCAATTAGCCTAATGTGCATGTCTTTGGACTGTCTTTGGAAACCGGAGTACCCCGAGGAAACCCACACAAGCACGGGGAGAACATGCAAACGCCACACAGAAACGCCCTCGCCGAGTCCGGGACTCGAACCCTGGACCTTTTTGCTGTGAGGCGGACGTGCTAACCACTACACCACCAGTTTTAAATATATATTTCGGTGTTTTGTTAGATACACATCTGGAGTTCCAGTAACTTGTTACAGATTTTTGTGTACCTGAAAGTGCATATTGCTGGTTAATGGTATTCTTTTTATGGACTACATTCCCCAGCAGTGAGGGCCTGCATGTAATTACATAATTACCCAAATGGAAGGAACTTAAGGGGAATAATTACACATAATTGATGCACATTTTCTACTTTACTATTTTCAACATAGCTTTACGTTTTAAGCTTAAAGCCTTGTGGATGGCTGTGTATAGCTGTTTATTTCGAATTTTTTTAAGTTGGCGTCAGGTCGTAAAGGCAAATTTGAGGTCATATGGATGTAAAGGTAACTTTTAGGCATGGCTGATAGAGTTTATGATGCTAGCGTTGTGTTTATCGTCGCTAACTTCCTTTATTTATTTAAGGGCCTCATGGTGGCAATCCTGTACTGTTTCCTCAACCAAGAGGTGAGAGGTTCTCAGAGCAAAGCCTCACTTCAGTTAAACCCCTAAAATATGGTTATTATAATATTATTGTGTGTGTGTGTGTGTGTGTGTGTGTGTGTGTGTGTGTGTGTTTCAGGTCCAGAAGGAGGTACGGCTGATGTGGATGCGCTGGCAGGAAAGCAGTTACGGAGTCGTTATCGCCGGAGCCAAAGGCAGTCAGATGGATACGCCGTTCTGATTTTGTGTCCACGTCCCACGCTGCTTTTTTTTTTTTTTGTCGTTGTTTATTTGTTTTTTTAATACACATTCTGGGATTTTCCCCCCTTTATCTGCTTTTCTGCCCACAACAATGCAGCAAGACTGTGATGATAGGCTCTTGCTGTCAAAGAAACGATGGGCTTGCTGTGATTTAGGCCTGGTGTTGGTCTCGCTTTTACTCCAGGAGCCGTGAAACTGTGACTCGAAGCACAGTGGAGGAGAATTTAAAAGAAAATGAACACACATGGTGAAGAATTATTAAAAGCAACATCTGATTATTTTGGAAAACTGTGAATAGGTGTTATTGCTAGCTTAGAGCTAAAAATTCTGTTCATTTAATTATTATTATTATTATTATTATTATTATACCTACTTTGACTTTTTAATACAAAATGGAAAAAAAATAATAAATCCTGGGGAAAAAAATGTATGTGAAATATGATAATCATCTTTAATCATCATCGTTAGCATTTAATTCCACCCATCTGTTGCTCTTGAGGATTTTGCTAGCTCCTCCTGAGTGCTTTCTTGTTTTTTAAAGGAGCGGTTTGTTATTTTTTGTTCCCTGTGATGTGAAACATAATTCCAGTAAAATATTACCAAGCTCAGAATAATTTCCCCGTCACCACCTCGAAATGCACTGTTAAAACTTTGTTTCCTTTATGAATAGGGATTCTATAATGTAATCCAAAGAGCTGAGCGGCTGACTTCTGATTGGGGGCGGAGCTGGAAAATTTTATACTTAAAAGCTGACTCATACGTAAGGGATATAGCCGCGGAATTGTACGACGTCGTTTTCAGTTGGTTTTGGCCAAAATTACCGCCATTATGCTCGAGAATTAGCGGCCTTTTCGAAAACCTTCGAATGATCATATTGGCGGGAGTGGAAGTCCTCTAAATTCGCACCAAATTTTGTGTGGGTCCAAAATTTTTCACCAAGACTGCGAATATGGATACTTTACCTCGAATTCGACCGACTGTTTCCAAAAAATATGCGAATTCCAGTTCGAATTTATCAATTCCCTCCGAAATAAAATTCGCTTGTACCTCGGACAAGATCGCTTACGTGTGAGTCTGCTTTAAAGTGTAAAAATAAACCAGTAATACAGCAAATCATATTTTTTAAATATATCATTAATGCTCGAAGAATATTTTAGATTTTGGAGCACATTTACAAACAACAGATGACACCTTTATTAGTATAATGTGCATTCTGACACAAATTAGCGCTCATACTGTACGTACAGTGTGTTCTGTCCATTCACTTTCTCACTCACCGCCTCACAGAAAGAAGGTCCTGGGTTCGAGTCCCGGGCTCGGCGAGGGCGTTTCTGTATGGAGTTTCCATGTTCTCCTCGTGCTTGCGTGGGTTTCCTCTGGGTACTCCGGTTTCCTCCGACAGTCCAAAGACATGCACATTAGGCTAACTGGCTGTTCCAGATCAGTTGTGAGTGTGAGTGGTTGTGTGTTTTGGCCCTGTGATGACCTGGAGAGCCTTTCACGGTGTACCCCGCGTTCGCCCAGCCTCCCGCGACCCCAACAGGATTAATCGGTTCGTCGAATGAATGAATGATTGAGTTTTAGAGAATTTATTCGGGGTTAAGCTTCATGGGTGTAAACTTTTACACAATACAATATAATTTGGTGATGTAGCCACTGATTGGATGTTTGATCGCTGAATATTTGACCTTTGTTACTGTACGATTCCATGTAGTTTCCTGTCACCAACATGTGACCAATTTAGTTTAACATCTGGATACTGTTCTTCTCTGATATAGTGATGACAGAGAACTATTTGAATGATCAAAGTGATGGGGAAAATCTAATTATTAACCAAATTACACATCGGTTTGTAAGCATAGTTCATCTGTGAATTATTTTCATACGCTGGTTTTCTGTCTGTTTGTGATAATCTGTTTACAATCCGTTTTTAGAATCTGCGGACATTTGATCCATGTTTTCGTAGTGAAACTCGTCCTTTTTTTCTCTCTCTTGTAAGAATTTCCTGTCAGAAATGTTCTCAACATGGAAAAGGAAATGAAACTTGGAGAAAAATATGATGGAAGTCGGTCCACTATTTCCTAAATTAAACATATTTACGGAGAAACGAATGAAAGTGTGCGTTATTTCTTTTCTTACATGTGTAAAATAATTGTTTGACGATGTATTTTGCTGAGATTTGCTGAGGTGTAAGAAAGAAAGAAATTATTGAAAAATTTTAGACATTTATGCAAAAAACAAACAAACAAACAAACAAAAAAAAAGCCATGAGCTCACGCCCTTACACAGGAAACCTAACAGCTGTCGGCACTGAGTGCACTTGTAGTTCAGGGGAAACTTGTCTTGTTCTCCTTCTTGAGAAGAAATGTGTTTTCCAATACCGTGGATAAGACTGTAAGTTATGCTACGGCTGTTTCTTTACTGATGGTCTGTTCAGGGTGTAACCCTCCTTCACCTAGTGTTGGCTGAGATAGGCTTCAGTCTGGTAATATTTGGATAGGTTTGATGAATGAGGGAAGGAGAATGAGTGAGATTTCAGTCATGGAGCGCCCTCTAGTGGAGCAGAAAAGAGTTTTTTATTATTATTATCAGATTTTATTCTAAAGTAAACCAATAAAAACATTACATGTGTGATGTTATAAGCATTAAATTATTAATATGTCAGAGAATATAAGATATGTTTGTTGTTTGTAATATAATTTTATATTTATAATTTATTTATAGGTCATTTCAGTGGCCACAGAACAGAATAAAACTGTTTTATGTCTATAAAAGAGTGGTGGTCTTTTGCTTTGGTCATGTTCAGTCGTGCACTACTCTTACACCCTTGAGGTTAGTGCAGTCGGGTGGTTTGGGACACAGCCCCAGGTCTGGGAGCCGAAGGGAGAACCGTGGCTTTGTTTTGTGTCCTACAGAGAGGGGAGTGGCCCGAAATTAACTCCTCACGGTCTCCTACTGCCTCCCCAAGAAGGATTTTCATCCCCAGTCAGAGTCAGAAGTATGGAAAACCACTTTTTGAAGTAACACGGAGGAGACGTGAAGGCTGCGGGTTTGATTTCAGAGCCGGAGGAGGAGGACATGCTGGCGGTTTGAGTCGCTCGCGCATTTTAAAGGTAAACTGAAACGTCTCGTGCGGTTTTTTTTTTTGAATCTCGTCACCAACGGTCGGAAGTGAACGGCGCGCGAGGCGAGCCACTAAACCCCCGCGCGCGCGCCTTAAACCAAACCGTGTTATATAGCATATCTGTGTAAAATATGCTAATTTACCACAGAATTTACCTCAGGATTTAAATTATAGTCGTGTAAATTTCTTTAGACGAGTTTGGAGGACACGTCTGATCGGCGCTGCTTCAGTCTCAGGCTGAAGTTTACCTCAGTTCAGGCGTTATTTCCCCAAATTGTGCCTATTTTTGCTTTGCTTTTCACATTCAAGGAGTTGTTTCTACAGTTTACGGTATGAAAATGATCTTCATGGTGATAAAGTAAGTAAAACTTTGGGTTAGAAGTTCAGAGTTTACTTCCAAACCTACTGTAAGACGCCTGGAATTGATTTGGTGACTAATATGTGTTCAAATTGCATAATACTGTATTAAAGAAGTGTGTGTGTGAGTGAGAGAGAGTGTGAGTGAGAGAGAGAGTGAGTGTGTGTGTGTGTGTGTGTGTGTGTGTGTGAGTGAGTGAGAGAGAGAGAGGGTGTGTGTGAGAGAGAGAGATTCATTTCATCCATGTACACACACTCATTCAAGAATCTTGCTGAAACAATGCAGGTCAGTGACGTCACACTTGTGTTTTTCATAAATATTTGACAAAAAGTTTTTTCCTCTTAGTTTTTCCCCCACAAGAAAGGCTTGTCCTAATTCTTGAGAGACTGTACGACGACGTGTTGTCCGTGTCCGTGATTTCTGGAAGTGTTCCTGAGCCCATGCAGAGATTGATCCCCATTTGATTGATGAGTCGCGATATGCTGAACAGGGATTTTTGTGTGAGCGCTGCCGGAATTTTGTGGGGCCGGTGGTGCAGTGGTTAGGGTGATCCTGATCGAGAGATTGTGGGTTTGAATCCCCATTAGATGCCTGGGCAAGGTCTTAACTACAAGTGTGCCTCTGTCCACCCAGCGGTACAAATGGGTACCAGTAAAAACACTGGCAAGGAAACCAGGGATGGATTAGCGTCCCATCCAGGAGAAGGTGAACTCCTAGACACTTCCCGCTACGGAAACCACGGACAAACTCCGGCTCTGATGAGCCAGTAGGCACCGGGTGTAAAAGACTTTACCTTTTTACCTTGTTTGCTCGGTCTGTACAGAGAAATTTCAGCCCTCACTACATAAACCGGGATAACCTTTTTTTATTCTTATTTATTTTTTGATTTTGCTAGCAAGGGAAATTATTGCCTTATTTGCCTATAACCCATCGGAAGTGAGCACACGCACATTGGGGCGCCCGGAGAGCAGTCGGGGGTTCGGTGCCTTGCTCAAGGGCACTTCAGCCATGAAGGTGGAGGAAGGGAAGGTGCGGCTCACTCCCCCACGGCCACACATTTTTCCTGCTGGTTCGGGAATCGATCCAGTGACCTTTCGGTCCCAAAGCTGCTTCTCTAACCATTAGGCTACGGCTGCCACCATTTACTGCCAGAATTCCATCGATTATGATAAATGTTGGTTATTGAATAAAGAGACAGCATGGGCGGTATCAATTAGATTTGTTGATTCATTTTCTTTATAGGTGAAATCGAAGTTGAAAAAGTACCCGGGTTGAGGTTCGATTTTGTAACGTCCCAATCATGTCCGTATTGGACACCTACATGCGCCAAGAGAAATGGCTGGGAACGAAAAAACAGTGTTGCAGTATAAAGTATATATGAACAGGTATTAGAAAAAGCTGGAAACTATATTCACTGTAAGGCTTAATTGCCAGAGAAATTGATTTCAATTTGCCCCATGCATACGTTAGGACTTCTGTCAAACTCCTGTGGAAGTGTTAGCATTGAATTTTTATGCCAAGATTACAGGTCAGAAAACCTTGGAAGATACACGGTGTATTTGCAGTTTAGATTCAAGGTTTTACAGGGTAGACCTCCGTTTTTGTTTTTTTTAAACTGAAGTTTAAAAAACGCATAGCATTATGTCTGTCAAACCTAACGTACGCAAGGGATGTCGTTCCTTCGAGTAAGGTGAAATTTTGTAAATTGCTGAACCACAACTGTCTTTTGTTGCATGTTGTACGAAAGATGTAGGTTATATCTAACATGTAAAGGGAGTAGAATTTGAAAATGACTACTTTTATTTTTTGACTCCTATGTTACAAGGCATCCCTGTTTAGCATATTGTGACACACACACTGTAACACATGCTAACCACATTACCGCTATACACAGTGGTCTTTACTTTCGTTTGGCATGCGGAACAGTGTTTCATTACAATAGACTTGCAATGAACAGGTATATGTTCTGCTTATGTTATCAATCAGAGTGAGCTCTAGGCATTGCGTAAATGCAACATCTTCAGAATGAGCTTTTAGGATGCTTTTCTGCCACGAGACAGGTTTTGTCGTCGGAACTACTCTACTATATTTAACAGTTATTCCACGACTTTGTTGGGTGAGATAGGCTTTGATTATTCATAAGTTTGTTATTGTCTTGAGTAAATTTCAGCCATACTGTTTCTTTAAAAAGGTCACATTATTCCCCATGGCTTGTTGCATACTAGAAAAAATAGCAGGACGTATATCTGTATGCTAGCTAGGAAGTTCTATAACTTGGCATATTTAATTACATAGCTAACTATAAAAATGAAATTGTAAAGGGTATAAATGTGCCCTTTATTTGATTTATAGAAAAAGGGATTTGTATGGTGGACGTGCATTATGGGGTTTGTTTTTGGAAGGAGTCTCCAGTGTCAGTACTTTGTAACAGTTTTTGCGTTTCTTAGACAACATAATAGGCACCGTATGTATTTTGTCTTAAATAATAATAACCTAAAACTAACATGTTTTATAGATGTTTTTCAGCATTCGGGGTAGCAGCACACGGATAATAAGTATGATGATGAATTATAGTTGTTAGTGCTGTGGTGTAAGAAGAATAAAACAATGCTGGAGAGTAGAGTCCAGGGTAGCGTTGCCATGCTGCAGGGATAGTGTCGCATATTCTGTCTTATTTGAAAGTCCATTTGGTTTCCTGTTAGCGTTCCATAGTAACGGCACACCTGTCGATACTCATTTCGAAGTTATAAGCGCCCAACCTCTAAATATTTTTGGCCTTGTTCTGACCTTGGGCTTTGACCCAGACATTCCAAAATGAAATCATCTCTGGGACTCAGGTGGGGTAGTGTCCCCACCATGTTTGGTGAAAAACTGTGTACAGGTGTGGTCAGCATTTTGTTCTTAGGTAAACAAACACATGCCAGTAATTAGCGTTTCACAGCGCTGCTGAAACTCCATTTTGGGCGGAGGTAATAACACGCAAAAAAAAAAGGGTGCAGACTAGTTGTTTTGTTTAAATGTTATGTTAGCTATTAGCAGATTAGCAGTGCTATCATTTATTATTATTGCTAGTAGTCTGTGCTTCATCCTTCCAAGCTTTAATTTAGTTTTTGTTCATATGGTACGTGTTTAATGAGCACTTATAAGCTTACATGACGGACTAAGATGAAACCACATTTATATGTTTTTCTTTCTTTTTCTTTGAGTCATGTATTACACAGGGAACTAAAGACGTGAACAGGGGAGCAAAAATAAATGTTGTCGAACATGCGTCATATGTTTGGCTGCATACATATGATGTGTCAAGAATAGAATGTTCTAGAAAATATGAGAGGACTAATGCATGAAACTGAAAGGCAAAGTGCGGTGTGGTTTTTTTTTTTTTCTGTTAAAGAACGTTCTGGAATGCGGTGTTCACTTGTACCACAGTGATTTACCAACAGTTCCTCAGAGAAAACGTAAACCAAAATCTTACTATACGCTACAGACATGCGCGCAGTAAAACAGCTGATTCATTACACTCCGTTCTTACCCCAGGCCAGTGGTTTAGAATTGGCCAATTGAAACATGAACATCTGTGAAACATCTGTAATTCTGAGAAAAATGCTTCACAGTTAGGTGTTTATAAAACTTGACGAGAAGGCTTCAGCTTTTAGTGCTCAGGTACGTTTCCGTATAGCGACACTCAGTCAGTCAGCCCAAACAAACACCAAACACATGTAATGTGAACCTGGGTTCTTGCGTCTTATGAGTCAGCATCAGCGACATGTACTTGTTTTGCTCAGAAACATACCTGCGTGATTTCCTCATAGCTCCCATGCCTGTACCTGCACTACAGTACCGCGTGCGCTTTATTGATGCTGACTACATCAAGAAATTTCCACAAGACACAGGGTTGCCAGGTTTTTCTCTCAAAATGGGACGGAAACGAATCTAAAGGTCAGCGATTTTTGAAAATAAGGTACCACTTGTTACTGATTACATTCTAATTATGAGGAAAATATAACTTTATAAAAAAAATTTATGTTTTACTGTAAAATGAGCCATGATTCGAGTTTATTACTTAACCCCAGGACGTTTTGTTTTGTGTGTTTGTCAGCAGGATTACGCAAAAGTTAGGCGTGGATGCTCGTGATATTTCTATCAGAGGCGTGGCTTTAGACAAGGAAGACTATTAGATTTTAGAGATGATCCGGATCAAATTCTAAAGGCAGGAATTTATTAACGCGTTCTGGAATTGATCATCCTTACAGCATCATTTGTGCGTATATAATACCTTTAAGCGATACAGATGCTTATTTTAATATAAATGACCATAAAAAAGCACAAAACTGGGTTATTTTATCCCGTGGATTACTCGCGGAGCCTGAACCTGTGGTTAGCTGGCGTTTTTTCCTCCGGAAGTGAGGTGAACTCGTTGGGCAGGGTTGTCAGGTGAAAGTAAACAAGCAGATCTGGTTGTGATTTAAAAAAAGAAATCGTGCTCAAGAAGCAACTACGGCAGCAATTTGGAGGAAATGGGTGTAAATGGTTACCTGTTTGAACCAGAGAGGGAGGAGTCTCTTGTGGAGACAGTGAGACGTGACATTCTAGCGACTCGGAGGACGAGAATGTTGACAGAAATGTGTGTGACGGAAAAATCCAGAAAGCCAACATTTTGCCAAGTCGGATTTCCTGTCGTCAGTCGCTTGTTGTTTGTGCGGCTCAGCACTGGCCGATAATCTGTTATTATTAATTAATATGTTAGTGATGCAGCCCAGCTAATCCTACGAGTTCGCGTCAGTACCAGGCTTGAATAGCCAACGAGGAAGGCAAGCATGCCTTGTGTCGAAGCACTGACGTTGCTAGAAGAAACCGCTGATATACGCGATCGTTTTAAATAGCGAGTAACACTAATTCGCCACAGGTGCCCTTTAAAGGATTCTTTAACATTGTGAGAGAGGATGATTTTGGTTCATGTGGGGGATTTGATGAGCTTGGCGGAGGTTTGCGCTCTCTGTTTAGGACACCAGTTTGCTCTGATGCTGGCCAACTGCATTTTTTCAGACTCATGCAATGGCAGGTGTGGGGTAACAGTCTTAGAAGAAACCGCTGTCCGCCCACCTTTATATGCTCATAATGCCTAGGATTGGCTAGACACGCAGTGATTGACAGGGAACAGATCACATGGCGTCCCTCTCTCTCTAAGAGCTCAGCCGATTAGCTCTCTTGGTCTCCCAGTCACAGGTGGCTGTGACATCACTCGGGATTCGAACCCGTGATCTCTGGAGTGTAGGGCTGTAAGTGTTATGGTGCAAGTTCTCATGATGGCGATATGGAACTGATCGCCATGTTTCCGAACTCTGAACCGTAGCTCATATACAACACTACCCCGTTACAGTTTAATTAGCTTTCAAATCTTTAACATATTCTTTCTGTGATATATTCAGTTTGTACTATATGGATATGTACTCTCTGTATATATGTATATATTTATATACAGTGTACGCCCGTGCAGAGGTTAAAAAAATAATAAATAGCAAACCAATTTCGAGGGATTATTCCAGACATGGCAACCCATTTTATGTATGAAATAATTTAAGATGAGCAAATTTTTTCTGGTTTGAATATTACCCGCTGACACGTTTGTGTGAGTGCACACGAGTTTTTCTCTTACACACACACACACACACCCGTCTCATGTTTCCGTGGTGCTTCTTCTCACTTCCCATCTGTAACTCAGTCTCCGTCAGTCGTAGTTTTCCCTCTGATGTCTGATTCTTTTCGTTTGTCTCTCAATTCAAAAACCGTTTTGAGTCTTTATGATGTCTGTGAATGGACGGCAGGATGAAAGATGAGGAGCAAACGTTTTACGTCCGTTCCAGGTAGGAATTTCGCTGGGATAGTGGAAGGCGGGGTTTTGTAATGGGAGAAGTGGTTGATGTGGCTGTGTTTTTTTTTTTTTTTGTTTGTTTGTTTGTTTGTTTTTTTTAATTATTATTATTCTTCTTTTCTCTTTAAACTTGTTCTGGTTTTCTCTCTTGGGAGGAGAAAAGGCTTTGTTGGCCGGCTGGCCGGCTCAATTTGTTTTACAAAAGAGACAAAATAGGTCCATTGAATGCTTTGAGGGACACATTTGTGTGTTTGCGTTTGAGTGTGTGTGTGTGGGTGTGTGTGTTAGATCTATTTCTGGCCTTTTTGTTTTGGATCATTTCATTTTGTTACTGAGTGACTACCGGAGTGTCGTATTTGTAGAAAAGGTTGTAGCACCCTTAAACATTCACATTCTCACTTTAACAGGAAACCCTCAAA
Organism: Tandanus tandanus; assembly: GCA_039654325.1. Taxonomy (NCBI): domain Eukaryota; kingdom Metazoa; phylum Chordata; class Actinopteri; order Siluriformes; family Plotosidae; genus Tandanus; species Tandanus tandanus. The sequence goes on along the minus strand of JBCNYH010000022.1, from coordinate 33,119,479 downwards.
AGTTTCTGTGTTGAACCTACAATTGGTTCGAACCCGGATTTATATAGAATGATAAACACTAACCATTCAATCAGCTTTAAAGGGCAGAACGTAGTTATGTATGAATAATAGCTTACGTGTTAAGTGAAGCATGAAACATATGGGTGTGTGCGACGGGAAAGTTGGTGAAGTATTTTTCTCTTTGAACATCTCAGTGTTTTATTTCTCTTTGTAACATCTCTGTAAAAACAACAGGTACAATGTTACATAACTGTTAAAAACAGCGTTACATCACTAAAGGATTTACAGCATTACATAATCCTAAAGAAGTATAGTATTACATCATGAAAACTTTACAGCGTAACATCTTTAAAAAAAATTGCAGCGTTACATCATGTGTACAGTGTAACATTGTCATAAAAAATGTAAAGCATTACATAACTAAAAAAAAAAAAGTGTTTATATCATGAAAACTTTACAGCGTAACAGCTTTGTAAAAAAAAAAAAAAAAGCTAAAGATTTACATTATCGTAAAAAAAGTATAGTGTTACATCATGGTTAAAAATGTGCAGTGTTACATAATCGTAATTAATTGCAGTATTACATTAATAGTAAAAATGTGTTTTGTTTCATTCATACAGTGTTCCAGTACTGTAAAATAATTCACTCTTATAGAATCTCGAGCTCTGACAGTTACACCGATGACAGCTTGAAGAAAAAAAATCTCAAAGGAAACTTTCCCATATGAATAATTTTACAACCCCCCCCCCCCAATAAAAGGACAAAACACTGCTTTTAAATGTATTTCAGCTTCTACATGAGTGTCACGGCTCAGAGTTGGAAAAACCCCGCAGTCAGGATCGGAGTACATGTGCACACCCCGGCTTGGAAATGTAATCCGTTTCTGTTTGGAAAGAAGTCGAGCTGTTCGAGCCACATCTGTTCGTAGGGCTCGACCACTAAATGTTTCATGACTGTGTTAAATTTTAATAGCGTGGATCTTACGGTCTTTTGTCTCCGCTGGTGCTGCAGTTCCCCGCAAGAGACCGCGAACGTAATGAAATAAGATCAAGTACATGATTGTAGTTCTTGCTTGTTTCTGGACTGTTCATTCCTCCCGTGCGTCAGTAAAGAAGATTTCCGCTTTCATTGTTGATCAGCGAAACAACAGAGCCTGTAGTGGCCGTACATGCTCACGCCGCCTCGTTTCATTGTAGAGACGACAGGTTTTGGATCTTCATTCCATCACTTGGCAGGCTTTCAATGCTTATCTTAAACATTTCCATTTTCCCAAGGCGTCTTTGTTTCTATAGAACGTTGCAAGGCAGCATCTTCTGTAACTTCCTTAGCAAAGCAAATGAAATAAAGAACAAACAAGAACGGAAGAGATTAAGTACCGGACAAAGTAAAGCGGATGACTGGATGCCACAGAGTTTAACGAGACACTTAACAAAATACATTTTTGTAAATTCTACGTGGTTTTTTTTACAGTCTAGAAAATCAGCGTTTAATAGCAACTAAACCTTCGAGATTCGAAGTGGAGTGAAATCAAAAACATAAAAACATCAATATATTACCTTTTTAACATAACCTATAAAAATAAATATGTTGATTTATTATCTATGAAAATAAACTTTTCAGAAAATGCACAACTTGAAACTAAAAAGGAGAAATTTTTTTTTAATGAACATTTTATATATTTGTTTATATATAGAAATATTATAATTAAAATGTAGTTTTTTAATTGTTTTCAGGATGATCATTAATATTAAATGTAACTATAAATGATTAAACAAAATTGTGTGATGTTCAGTTTGAATTTAAAACTAAAAAGGAGAAACAGAAATATTTGCATATAAAAAGTTGTCTATAAAATGATTTATAAAAATTGAGTTTCTTTTTACTTGTTTTGAGGATGTTCATTGATATTAAATGTAAGTACAGTTGTGTGATGTTTAGTAATGAGTTAAATTGAGTTAATAAGAATGTGAACATGATGGTAACAGGGACGCAGGTAAAAATAGCACCACATTCGCACTTTAATCAGCACTTCCGTCAGTAAACTTGGTGGCTTATTATTTATTTTGTGCTTGTCGTGGATATGGAAAGGAAAGTGAGAACATGGGTTAGTGTTATATCTACAGTCTCTGCTCTCTAACGAGGCGTCGCTCTCCTCTCAGCACTGAGGGCACTTTGGGCAAAGCGCTGAAATTACCACGGTCAAGTGGATTTGCTCAGCTTGGCCTCAGATAACTGTCCACTGCCCCGATGAAGTCGTCTTCCACCGTCATAACTACTGCTTCATTACGCCATGAACAAAACAAAACACACCACGAAGAAAGAAGCATCTCCAGCTAACAGGGATCTGCCACTAACGAGTCAGGAATTCTCAGAAATTCCCTAAAGTCCAATAAAACAGTGTTGACTGGATCTTTTCAATCATTTTTGTACAGCGCAATTAAAAATAAACTGATCTGTTTAATATCTTGGATAAATTTTAATAAAACTTCTAAACATTTAACGGATTTTCTTTTTTAAAGATCCTGTGTCAGAACAATATGTCAGAAACGTATATCACAGCCATGACGTCTTCATATTATCCAGCTCTAAATATTAAATAGTCTTAAATCACCATTAAATAGCTTTCCCTGTCATTACTTACGTTACTTAACAGTCGTTTCACCAAATCGATGTCAACATACGTCCTGAAATTATGATTCAAGTTGGGGAGGGAGTCCATTAGGGGTGGCGGAAAAAAATCGATTCACGTCTGAATCGCGATTCTTATTTATTAGGACTCTGAATCGATTCAAATTTTCAAGAATCGATTTTTAAGAACACGTTTTTTCGAGCATTTCCAACCTTACTCACAACG
>JBCNYH010000022.1:33100662-33102994 GCA_039654325.1 Tandanus tandanus | reverse complement strand
ATATGTATAATAGTGTGTGTGATGGTGCATATGTATAATAGTGTGTGTGTGTGTGTGTGTGTGTGTGTGTGTGTGTGTGATGGTGCATATGTATAATAGTGTGTGTGTGTGTGTGTGTGATGGTGCATATGTATAATAGTGTGTGTGTGTGTGTGTGTGTGTGTGTGATGGTGCATATGTATAATAGCGTGTGTGTGTACTGTCACATGTGCATGTAGGGGTGTGTATGTGTTAATGTACCGTACGTTCATGTGTGTAATGTTATTTGTGTGTGTTTGTGGTTATACTGTAAGTAATAAGAGGAATTAGGTTCATGGCAACTCCTCAGTGTTTAGTGCAGTAATAAACGGATAAAAGCTACGAGATGTCGTTGATTAATGAATGAATTGAAGTGTTGATGGTATTTTCCTTTAAACGAATCAGAAGAGACAGAAACTCTCCACTCTGAGCTCATTTCATGTAAGGAAGCCATCACTGTCGCTAAATTAAAGAAGAGGTATGTCTGTATTACAGACTCGAGCTTTTAATCCAGCCATAATGTTAGACACACACACACACACACCGTTAAACTGTGTGTAGATTTGGCAGCGCTGCGCTGCCTTCAACTTCAGCTGCTCATAAATTTCTGAGCTCACAGAATAAACCCCGCAACATATTTTCTACATGCGTCATGATGCGAAACATCTGGTACGTGACGACATGGTGAATGGGGAATAATTAAGCCAGTAATGTTTCACTATTCTCTATCTGTGCTATTATTTATTTAAAAAAAGAAAGAAAAAGAAGCATTAAAGTATAAATCAAGTCATTTTTTTTAGGAGATATCTCTATACTCACACTTCTTTGGCTTAAACAGATACTTAAACATTGATTAATCAACATGCTATAATTATTTTTATGATTTATTTTCAGATGACTGAACATTTCCCAAATAATAATAATAATAATACAGTATAATTAAAGGAGTGGTTTGTAATGCCCTCTGCTGGCTGTAAAATGAACTGCAACCACAAAGATTGCATTATCTTTTACATAGCATTATGTAAAAGTTTATTCAGGAAGGGGCGGGGCTAAACGGAAGGGCCAGAAACGGGTCCACAGAAGGACGAAGAAGAAATGTAGGAAACTTGATTAGATCAGATGTAATAGCAATGGCACGGTGGAGTAGTGGTTAGTACGCCTGCCTCACAGCAAGAAGGCCCTGGGTTCGAGTCCTGCGAGGGCGTTTCTGTGTGGAGTTTGCATGTTCTCCTCGTGCTTATGTGGGTTTTCTCCGGTTACTTCGGTTTCCTCCGACAAACCAAAGGCGTGCACATTAGGATAATTGGCTGTTCCAAATTAACCCTAGGATTAAGATAGGATTAAGAGGCTTGGCAAAAGTGAGTAAGTGAGCATACTGGCAATATCGCAGCGTTTTCTTTTCCCAGTTATAATGTTCGAGATCCAGAAATATTACAAAGCGTATATTACACACGGTGCATTTATTTAATAAAATAAAATCAAAGAACACAACTGTAGTCCTTAAGTTAGTCACTTTTGCTGTGATGTAACGAGCGTATTTCTGGGGCTTTTGTTTAATGATCCATTCATGTGGACTGTTAGCATAGAAACGGTAATAAACTCGCCTGAGTGCTTTCATACATGTCATCTGGGCTGCCCTTCCAGAAAACAAATCAGAGTGAAGAATTCAACAAAGATGGCATCGTCATTAACGTAGCGTGTGTTTTCAGAGCGAACCTGTCCATCGTGAAAGAGCTGGGTGACCGAGCAGCGCAAGGACGGACGTACGGCAACCTGGGGAACACTCAGTACCTGCTGGGGAACTTTGAGAACGCTGTGCTGGCGCATGAACAGGTAGGTGTCGTGTTTTTAAAGAAATAGACGTAGACTGGTTTATAAAAGTATGTCGCTTTGTGACTACGTGAGTTGTTGAAATCCTGTTGATGCTTAAACAACCTCTGAGGTTCTTGTGTGTGTGTGTGTGTGTGTGTGTGTGTGTGTGTGTGTGTGTGCAGCGTCTCCTCATCGCGAAGGAGTTCGGGGACCGGGCGGCCGAGAGGAGAGCTTACTGCAACCTGGGAAACGCGTACATCTTCCTGGGCCAGTTCGAGGTGGCAGCTGAAAACTACAAGCAAGTTTAACGCTCTTAATTCCCTCCTGACTGTTTATCCACTCAGAGAAAGTTATGAGCCATCTTTTTTTTTTTACGTTATCACATTATGCAATGGAGTCTGATCATCTCGCTTTCTGTTATTCGTATTAATTCGATTTAAATATTCAAGAGATGGATTTATCATGGGCGGCACGCTGGCGTAGTGGTTAGCACACCCGC
>JBCNYH010000022.1:33085662-33098162 GCA_039654325.1 Tandanus tandanus | reverse complement strand
GTAAGTTGCGGCAGGCACGTGAAAATTCAGAACGTGGAAGTTTTGAAAAATGTCGTGACCAAGTCTGCCCTCTAGTGGAATCCTCCATTAGTACACATAGTACATAGGTGAGTATGTATACGTGTATGAGTATGTTGTTTTTTTTCCCCTTGTAATCGTAGCGATCTCTGCGTCAGAAGAGGCGGCTTCGGCTCAGCCCGGCCACTTCCTGGACTTGCTGGCCAGCTCGCAAGGCCGGCGATTGGACGAGCAACGGGCGAGCATGGGGGCGCTCCCGGGTTTACTGATGGCCCAAAACAACAGCCAGGCCGTACTGAGCCAGCTCATCGCCAGCGCTGACAACAAGGAGCCGGACGACGACTTCTTCGACATTCTCATCAAGTGCCAGGTAACGACTCGATCCGAAATGAAGCGTTGATTAGTTCCATGCAGGATTAAACCGTTATGATGCGTAAGCGTTCACAATATAACAGGGACTTCACACAGTACACAGTCTTGCTAAATCCGTTGTCCCAGATTTTACCCTGTAAATGTTCTCCAAGGGCTCCCGACTTGATGACCAGAGGTGTGCCCCTCCTCCTCCCCCGACGCGAGGCCCCACAGTCCCGGACGAAGATTTCTTCAGTCTCATCCTGCGCTCGCAGGCCAAACGCATGGACGAGCAGCGCGTCAACCTGCCCTCTGACCCCGGACCCACGCCACTAAACCCCGACTGAGGCCACGTGCCACAAAAATACAGACTGATACAGACTTCAGAGACCTGTGAAGGCACCCGGTTTATTTTATCACTAAAAAAAAAAAAATACTGGAAGCTATAAATCCTCTCCGTGTTGGAGGCGTGGCGTCTGGATCAGTTGTGATTTTCTTTATGTAAACATGAAGGACTTGATGTACCAGGACGGCTGCAGGTCAGTACGGCGTCGGCAGTCGCAGATCAACGTAGCGTGTTTTAGACTCCTCTTCAATCTCACGTCGTCGTAGCAGCGGAAAACGTTCTCTCTCCCCTACACATCTCATTCAGGATCAGAACGAAGCCGGCTTCGCGTCCTCAGGGTTCTGATGTGCTCATATCCGGCTCTCGCAAAGGTTTCCTGACTGTTCGGCGGAAGGGAAATGACATCACACTATTTTTACAACAAAAAAAAAATACTAATTTTTTAAATTATATTTCACATTTTAGTTCTGTATGAAGCTTAAGGGATTTTTAATAGTTTTAGAGACTAACCGGTACTTGAAAAAGACGATTTTTGTTCTTTTGTAAACTTTGAGAAATGAATTACTGAGTAAGTTTGGTTGTTTTTCTGTTTTTACCTCACACCGACAATAAAAGCAGAAGTTTAAGAGTTTTAATTCTAAAACATAGTGCGCTTTCTTTTATTCAAACCGCTGTTGAATTACAGCGCCCTCTGAGGGTCATGGTTGGGATTTTCATGCTCCTAGTTTTCTCTAGCTTTGCTTTCCCCTGCAATAACCTCAACCTTTCGTGTGAGGGAAGGCGAACTTTAAAAAAAATAATAAATAATAATAAATTAAAATAAATCCCCACCATGACCCTTAGGGGGCACTGCAGAAGAGCTGTTACTCCAAAAAAAAAAAAAATCTAATAATAATCTATTTGTTAACAGCTGGATCAGTAACCCTGTGTATTATAAACACCTCAGTGAGATAAAGGTAGTGTGTCTAGGGCAGGGGGAATGTATGTATACACACACACACACACACACACGTAGATGCACTGCATGCAAAAAAAGAAAAACTCCCCAAAATATTTATTCCAATGTTCCAAACAAAATTACATTCATTTAATTACATTTATAATAACTATAAGGGTCCCGTAATACAAAACATATTTGCTTGGACTTTTTTCTTTTAAACCCATAACATTCTTGAAGCCTTTAGAATTTTTTTTTTTTCCCCATAAAAAAAGAAGCCCCTCTTAGCTCTAGCACAGGCTCGGCTTCAATTTCCTTTGACAGAATTAACGTTCAGTGCAAAGGCTTTATCAAAGGCAACTTTGGGGGGGGGTGGGGGGCAGCACGGTCGTGTGAACAAAACTATGTACAGAAGTGCAGTGTTGATACTGTGTGAGGAAACGATAGAAATAAAGAGAGGAAGAATTGAACAAAACAGACTGAAAAGCATCAAGATACCAGGAGGAGGTGTGGAGCGCTGAAATAAGGTGGGAAAAACGGGAGAGATCTCGGGTGAAACGAGGTGTGATTTAAATAAGGTACAAAGGGGGGTGGCAAACAGGAGGTGGGGCTAGTGATGTATAATAAACACTGAGTGAGAATCTTGTGTAATATAGAAAGAAATATATAAAGGTGAAGTGCTGTGGTTCCGATTTAAACAGTGCGTTTGGGTGTGTTTATGTAAATTTCTTAATTGTGCGCAGTTTCAGGTATGCGATACTCAGGAATATGACGATCATGCAGCCCAGAGCCACGACATTCTGCCACATGCCCCAGATGGAGTAATCGATCCCCTGCTCCGTCAGGAACTCCTCTCCTGGCATACAACTGGAACGAGTCGCATATGATACACATTAGAAGCGTTATACTCCGGATTTATACCAATATATACGAGCTCTCATATCTTCATACTAAATTAAAGTACTTCTGTCCTGCCGCATCAAACTCAGCGACGTTTCAGTGAATTGACCCCAAGTTGCCGTGTAATCTCTTACTACCATTTACACCCCGTCAGAGATTACTTCTACCTGATTAAAGTCGTATCATTTCACAACAAAGGAAACAGCGCAGAATCCTATTAGGGTCGCGGGGAGGCTGGAGCCCATCTCAGCCGACACTGGGCGAAGGCGGGGTACACCCTGAACAGCCTACTAGTCCATCACAGGGCAACACATCCTTTCACACTCACACCTAGGGGCAATTTGGAACAGCTAATTTCCCTAATGTGCATGTCTTTGGACTGTGGAAGGAAACCGGAGTACAGAGGAAACCACGCAAGCACTAGGAGAACATGCAAACTCCACACGGAAACGCCCTTAATGAGCCCAGAACTCGAACCCAGGACCTTCTTGCTGTGAGGCGGATGTGCTAAACACTACACCAGCATGGCGCCCTATATTAGCTTTTTTTACATTTATTTATTTCTTTATTTTTATAACCACTCGCACTAAAACACAGTCGTCCTGCTCTATGCTCTGTAGAATTTCTGTGATAAATTAGATAAGCTCATGTCCCGGGTCGTGGTGTACCGTTACACCCGATATAATAATAATAATAATAATAATAATAATAACGATTATTTCATGTTTCACGTTATCATTTGTACACTCCTCCTCGGCCTTCGTCACTTTGTAAAATCTCCGTTTTTGGATTCTCTTAATTCTACACTAATATTTCCATTTTTGCCTCGTCCTCCTATTAAAATTTTACATCTGTAGTTCAGTGCTTGTAATACTTACAGGTCCTCAGTCTGATTCGAGCCACAGAATTTCAGTCCGACAAACTCGTTCACCAGGAGACCCTGAGCACATCATCATCATCATCAGTCAACATCTCGCTCAGTTATCATCAGCATCAATCACCATCATCCTTTTTTTAAATGTATTTTTATCTATCAGAATTAATCATTATAATCATTAATCACCATCCGCCATCATCCATCAACCTTCATTAATCATGCATCCATCACCACCATCCGTCATCTTCATTATCTATCATCACCCATCATCCATCCAGCCATCATTAATCATCCATCCGTCATCACCACCATCATCCTCATCTATCCATCATCGACATCATTGTTTTTTTCATCATAATCATTATAGGTATGTAATTAAAAAGAAACATCAAAATTAAAAGAAAAAGAAGAAAATGAATCATCACTCCTGATTTTTTTAGCAGTTGCGCCATTATATTTTTAGCGAGACTTCCTGTTTGAAGACTGCAGGAAATCCTGAACCCCCTTCCTGATTACACGTGATTTTTGTTTTTCCTATTGATGCTAAAGTTTCTCTTTTTTTTTTTTTAGTTCAACCCATGAAATCCCCTTGCTGTTACACCGGTGCAGTCACAACCAGCTCCCTGGTAACCTTTTCAGCAAGAATTCTTAAAAAATATATATATATATATATAAACAAACATTGTACCTCCTATCTGAATGTATATCTGTATTCATTTAAAACACTTTGTGTGTTCATAAAAAAAATCTAAATAAAAATGGGTGTGTGGTTGTGAGGTTACCGTGAGGCCATAGCGTGGAATACTGAAGTATTTTAACCAGTTGAGCCAGTCGGGAATGCTCGGCAAATTCACCAACAATCCTGAGAAAATCTAATAAAAGATGAGAAGTGAAACACATACAGAAGATTCAGTTAAATCTATATTCCTGTGCAGAAATGATGAGGGGATCAGGTGTGGTGTGGGCCTGGCATGAACAGTCAGTATTGTGCATTCGTACCATCATGAACACAAAGGTGATGGTCATGTAGATGTTGGCGATGGCCACCACATTCTGATCAGCAGAGATGGCCATCACCATGGCTGTCGCTGTGTACGCCGTCATGGCAACGATGAACATGAAGAAAAAAAATGACCCCGGATCCTGTTTGAACCCTGAAGAGTGGAGCAAGACACATCATCCCCGGAGTTTCAAATATGGAACAGGATAAAACAGGTGAAGCATTACATAAAATAAATAAATAAATATAAATTAAATCACTTTGTGAAAGATGAACGAACTGAAAGTCAAGAGGGAAATTTTATTTAAATGTTATTTTCCGTTATTCCGCTAGGGGGCAACAGAGAGCAACAAACACCAGGTTCATAAATTGTGCAGATTACAATTACACAATTCTTCATGACCAAGCTAAAAAAATTAAATGAATAAATAAAACTAGTTCAAAAGGGTGAAAACATTTATTCCGACCTGCTAGTTTTCATATTACATCATCACAATCGTTCAGGACTAGGTTTGATCCTGTCAAATGATTATATATTATATGTGTATTCACTGCCCGGCCAAAAACAAAGTCACACTCTAATATTTTCTTGGAGAACCTTTAGCCTTGATCTCAGCGCGTAATCGGCATGCCATTCTTTCAACAAACTTAAGCAACGTTACATTTATTTCCATCCGGTGTCGGGTTCATTTCTCACCGACGTCTTAAGTTGAGGAGGGAAAAACTGAACCACTCCATAAAGTCTTCTCCAGCACATCCCGAAAACTTTCAATGGGGTTAAGGTCAGGACCCTGGGGTGCCGATCAGCTGATTTCATTTTATTGATACATTAATGTTTCTGAGCCTCGACCGGACCAACTGGAGCAACAACGCCATGGAGATTACATGCTGTGATCAAGGCTAAATGCATGAAACTCCAGTGTGTGTGTGTGTGTGCACGCGCATGTGTTACCGATCAACCAATAGGCCACCAAGCTGAAGATGATGGCTGGAAAAGTACGTAGCGTGAGAATATCCGAGAGCAGCTTACACAGGAAGTACACTGACACTCTGTAGTAACCGCTAACATATTCATGTCTGTACAGGAAGCGAGAGAAGAGAAACAGATTTAGAACAAACTGTACTGAAATATATATCATTTAAAACATGTCTGAGGTCATAAGTTCATTATTATCATTATTATAAGAAAGAGGTTAATATACAGGAAGTTTATAAATAACCACCAGTTCAACATCATGTCTAAATGAGTAAACATGTACAAGTTATTTATTTTTGATGATATTAGTCTCGAGTGTAACTGATCCCCAGCACAGACGCTTAACCACAAGAGCCACTTCTATATGTCTAATTTATAATAGTTTTTTTTTATGAATGAATAGTGTACGAGTCTTTTCCTGCACTCACAGGAAGAGTTTGCGTTCTGTGATGAAGAGTTCCGCGGAGGACAGAGAACCAAAACACTGGTTGGTGGTGATGAAGAACAAGGCGCCCATCCTGTAACCCAGGAACACAGTTATACACGGTCCAGGAGCACAACACACACACACACACACACACACACACGATTTAATTTGTATTATTCTGAGGATGTTGCATGCATCTTTTAATCATGTTCTAATTATCTTTACTTTGTTAATATATTGTGGTAAGATAATAAATAGGCGGCACGGTGGTGTAGCGGTTAGCACGTCCTCCTCACAGCAACAAGGTCCAGGGTTTGAGTCCCAGGCTCGGCTCAGTGAGGGTGTTTGTGTGTGGGTTTCCTCTGGGTACTCCGGTTTCCTCCCACAGTCCAAAGACATGCACATTAGGCTAATTGGCTGTTCCACAATTGCCCCTGGGTGGGAGTGTGTGTTGCCCTGTGATGGACTGGCGAGCTGTTCAGGGTGTACCACGCCTTCATATATATATATATATACACACACACACACATTCTCACACACACACACACACACACGCTCGCTCTAACTCATTTGCCAAACCACTTAATCCTACTAGAGTCGCAGGGAGGCTGGAGCCAATCTCAGCCGACACTTGGCGAAGGCGGGGTACATCCTGATCAGCTCACCAGACCATTGCAGGGTAACACACTCACACACACACACACACACACCTAGGTGCAATTTGGAACAGTCAGTAAACCCAATGTGCATGTCTTTAGACTGTAGGAGGAAACCAGAGGAAACCCATGCAAGCACGGGGAAAACATGCCCTGGGAATCGAACCCAGGACCTTCTTGCTGTAAAGCGGACATGATAACCACTATGCCAGAGGATGACTGCTCATGGTACCCATGAACATGTATTATACACTACACAGGAATGGTGTGATCAGATTGGTCTGTTTTCTGGGGATTAAAAAAACCCCACCATTATCCTGAGTGAATATTGCATGAATCAAAATGACAGACAAACACTCATGGTCTGTCATGGGGACTTGTAGTGGGCAGAGTCAAAATATCTCACTTTAGTTTATTTGTTTTGTGTTTCTGTGTAGTATCTAATAAAAGTCTTTTAAAAAGTGGGTGTGTCCCTCTGAAAAATGGAATACAACCAACATGAGACAAGATACTAATGAGAGATGGGGGGAAGGGGGCGGGGTATCCAAGGTGCCACTCTATAGGCTCAAAACACCTGTCAATCATTACAGATTCATACGGTGTCTGCTGTTTTGGTGAAACTTCTTTTTTGTGCATCGGTTCACTTAAGCGCTGGTTCTGTACCGATGGTACGTGTTCTACGTATTCACCTGTATGTACAGGTGGGGCTGTTTCATGTCTCTCACCTGTTCTGGATTCCATCCTTAGCGCTGGAGACGCTGAAAAAGATGGCCCCGACAATAAGAGCTAAGAAAATCGTCACGCCGACCTGAGAGGAGATTCAGGTCACGTCATGTGTATATAATATCACCAGGTGAAGGTGCATATAACACTAATTCATATATATCACAGACACCGTTTAGAAACCACCCCACCTGAGCGAAGGAGGTCTGCGGGTTGAGCATCAGGTTGCGGAAGGTCCTCTTGAGCACCCATTTGAACTGGTGGGAGAAGGTGGTGTTGTAAGTGACGGTGCGCGTCTTGGGCTGGCTGTCGTACGTGCGTCCCTGAGTGATTCTCTGCAGCTCGCCTTGGGTCTGCTTGTAGTACGACCACTGCTTGTACTCCTGCACCAGAAGATCCTCGATGTTCTGATGGTCCGACGCAGAATCCAGTTCTGCCATGAGAACACACACACACACACACACACACACACACACAAGCAGGAAAAAAATAAAAAAATTAAATGCATCCATTCTTCAAATAATTCGTGTGTGTCTGTGCGTGTGTGTCTGTGCAAACCTCTACCATCCTCGGTCTTGATCTGATTCAGTGCAGTATAATCTCCATTAATGACATCCAGGAAGAAGTCGGCGGGATTATTATGGGGTTCACAGTTGAAGCCTAAAATTAAACCCAACAGAAATATCATTACACTGTTTATTATTTACACCACGAGAACTTTCCTCAACCTCAATATTCACTTTTTTATTTTATATATAAATATACAGAGTGTGTGTGTGTGTTTCACAGATAGAATTTGTGTTATCAGGTAAGAAGCTGTAAATTTTACTGAACATCAGATACAGTTCCGCCACCTCCTTCAGTCTTATATATAATCACAGTACACTGCTAATTTATAATTAAAAACTATAAATCCACAGAGAGAGAAAGGGAGAGAGAGTGGAAGAGGGGGAGAGAGAGACAGAGGGAGGGTGAGGGAGAGAGAGAGGAAGAGACAGAGAGAGAGGGAGGGAGACAGAGAGTGAAAGAGGGAGAGAGGGAGGAAGAGACAGAGTGAGTGAAAGAGGGAGGGAGAGAGAGTGACAGAGGGAGAGACAGTGAAAGAGGGAGAGACAGGGAGAGAGTGACAGAGGGAGAGACAGGGAGAGAGAGAGTGAAAGAGGGAGGGAGAGAGAGTGAAAGAGGGAGGGAGGGAGAGAGAGTGACAGGGAGAGAGCGTGACAGAGGGAGAGAGAGAGTGACAGAGGGAGAGAGACAGCGAGAAAGAGGGAGGGAGAGAGTGAAAGAGGGAGAGACAGAGGGAGAGAGAATATGTTGATGTCTGTCCCAGGATCCACCCACGCGTATGATGTGTATTAGGGGCATTCAGATGATCTGAGAATATCCTGATTGATATTTTTACGGTGTTGACGCACCGATGTCACTGAAGTAGTCCAGCGCACTCTGAGCAGGCCCGTGATAAACCTGTTTGCCCGCCACCAGCAGGGTGAGTGTGTCAAACAGCCGGTAAATGGAATAACGCGGCTGGTGGATGGACAGAATGATGGTGCGCCCGTGATTCGACATCCTGTCAACACACAGAACAGCAGGAGGGTCGCGGTTAGTATTATAATCATACACATATTGTAGGCATGCACATTTAAGTGTGTGTGTGTGTGTACCTCTTCAGCAGTGACAGTACGGAGTTAGCCGTGTTGGCGTCCAGTCCGGTCGTCGGCTCGTCCAGGAAGAGGACAGATGGATCGATGATAAGTTCCATGCCGATGTTGGTCCTCTTTCTCTCACCTCCTGAAATGCCACGAATCAGCTGTGTGCCCACCTGTCAAACAGCCAATCAGAAAGCTATTTACCATCAAAGTCCCGCCCCTCATTACCTAATTCACCAAGCTCAACTTGGGTGTAATCACTTCTTCATACCATTCCGTGTAATTTTCTTATGACTGGTGGTGGAGCTGTCTCACGTGTGTGTGTGTGTGTGTGTGTGTGAGTGTGTGTGAGTGTGTGTGTGTGTGTGTGTCCAACCTATGAGTCAGTTAGTTTCATTCATCCTACCTCCTCAACGATCCTGTTCTGCTTTCTGTTGTATCATTGTAGCTGACTGTATGTCCAAGTGTGTGAGTGTGTGTGAGTGTGTGTGTGTGTCCTACCCGTGAGTCAGCTACTTTGGTCAGTCCGAGCTCCTCAATCAGTCGCTGCACTTTCTCCTCCTTCTCTTTCTGACTGACCGACATCGGAAGCCTTAACGCTGCTGAGAAGCGTAGATTCTCCCTCACTGTTAGTGTTCCCATTACCACGTCATCCTACACACACACACACACACACACACACACTGTTTATTAACCCAAATAATGTTTTTCCAAGTGTCTGTGAGATGATTTAGATTTAGTGACGATAGCTATAACGCTAAACCGAAGGCTAAAACTAGCTACTGCTACTGTACTTTAGCCTTTAGCACAATATCCATCTAACTAAAGAAGTAATTATCATCATCATCAGGTATGGAGTGTAAAGGGTTAACACTGGAACTGATGCTCTGTCCCAAATACTACAAGTGTTTACATTAAAAACAAATAAAAATGTAACGTACAGTAGTTTTCAGTAGCTAGCTAACTGACAGCTATCTAACCAGCTACTTAGCAGCTACTATGCTATAAGTTATCATTTAGCTAAATAAACATTTACTTATTTATTTTATTTTTCAAATGCAACTGTAAACAAATTTGATGTGCCTGCAGGGCATCATGGGTAATACATGCTCACAGGCCACTGAGCCGCCACCGTAGTCTGTAATCCACACCGTAATCCACTCAGACATGTTTTAGCATTTCAAAATGTTTTATGTGAGATGTTTATTAGCAAGGTCGTTTTACACGGACACCGCATGACAGCGTGGAGTTAATGCTTAAAGCTAACTGGCTAAGATATGGTGTTAGCATGATGTTAGCTTGATCCAGTCACTCTTGCAATGATTATTTGCTTAGTCATTCTGGATAAAACAGTGTGTGAAGAGGCGGAGTGGTTTTATCACTTTGTGGACTTCCCCTTTAACCGATTCTATTTCACACATTGGAAAACAACATTCAGCTCCTTTTTTTTTGGAATTGTGTAAAACATGACGAGGCAAAACTGAAACACTGAGATTTGTGTGAGTAAAGGTGAGAAAGAAGGAAGGGGGACACTGAGAGACAGACAGAGTGGGAGACAGACAGACAGACAGAGAGGGAGAGACAAAGACAGAAAGAGGAAAGGAGAAACAAACAGAAAGAGAGACAGACAGACAGACAGACAGAGAAGGAGAGACAGACAGAGAGCGAGCGAGCGAGAGACTCTACCTGTACTACATATCCAGACAGACATTTAAAGTTGGGCGGCTGTGGTGCTCCGTCTATCAGCACCTCTCCAGTCAGGCCTTTTGGTTCCTTCCTTGCTGCCAGTACATCCAAAAAACTTCACACACACACACACACACACACACACACACATTACTGCTAACAAACTCTCACAGAAAGCTGAACTGCCCCGGATCACTCTCAGATAAACACTTACGAGGATTTTCCGCTTCCTGTGGCTCCTAATATGGCGTTCAGTCCTGGCTTCATAATTCCACTAGAAGAGAAAAAACCCACATGGAAATATGATCACAGTTATAATTGTATTCACTGTTTTCATGGAGCTCAGAGCGACAAATCAATCACTGCCATGTGGTGTATACAGTGTACGAGGGTTAGTGCTCTCATTCCAACATGTTCAGCTACTCAGATGGGAACACATCCAGTTAGTGTTGCTAGAGCAACCATTGTGCTTCTACCTTCTTCGTATTATTATTTATTATCCACCATCTCCTTCTAGCCAGGGTGTCTACGGCATCCATTAGAACCGTATGTTAAAACGCTTTGAAATGTGGCACACTGATTTTCAAGTTCGAATCCTCTAGCGCCACCAATGGGTGAAAAAGTACAAAATGCGTTCA
Source organism: Tandanus tandanus (assembly GCA_039654325.1). Lineage (NCBI taxonomy): Eukaryota > Metazoa > Chordata > Actinopteri > Siluriformes > Plotosidae > Tandanus > Tandanus tandanus. The sequence goes on along the minus strand of JBCNYH010000022.1, from coordinate 33,086,981 downwards.
TGCATTGCAGATTGTGGCCCAACAAATTACGCTTACTCTTTAATAGGTCACATGGTCATACCATGTATGTAAGCTGTACCTGCAGGACAAACTTAGCTAGCTTAGCAATAGCTTAGAATAACTGTGTACTTTGTCCAGACATAAACGCTGAACCAGCTGAGCTAGATGATGGGAATTGTGGCACTTTTTTAGGGAATCAAACTTTCGACTCAACTGACCAATAAGAGCTGACGGTTTCAAATTCAGTTCCCTTTGAAGTCAGACTCCTTCCTACGGCACTGGTTTTTGTCCCAATCGCTGGAGGGATAATTTATTACCTTCTAAAGTGTAAAATAGGCAGAATTTAAATACCTCCGTACGTAGTTAACTATTAACTCACACAAAAGGGCAATAACATCAACTCTCTCACAGAACTGACCTTTAGTGTTATAGTTGTGGATAACCTTGTGTTATATGTTATGGACTCCTTTAACGTGAAGAGCCTGATGTTGTTATTGTCTTGTTATGAAGAGAAGAAACCACACACACCCTATTATCTTTCTGGGGATCTTTCACTCTACATAATTAACGCAGCAAATTCCTGCCCTGCTACACTTAAATCTAACTCGAACCTTAACCAGAGTAACCAAAAGCAAATGTTTTGTGTGGGTTTTTTTTCGGTGAATAATAAAAATTAAAAAAATACTTAAGTCATTGAAAAATTTACACTTGTGTACCACTCTTTGTATAATGGATCAACTTTTCTGTGCCTCATAGTACAGATAAACAAAATTTAAAAGTGTGTGTATGTGTGTGTGTGTGTGTGTGTGTGTGTGTGTGTGTTTGCACAAGTAAAGGTTGAAGTTTAATTTGCTCTCATAAAACTCCAAGTAAAATAAAAAGCCTTCCTCCCACTAACCCGCGTGTTTTCTTGATGTTTCGTCGCTTTATACAAAACTCAGCAGGAGAACTCCCTTTTCCATTGTTCACCTTTATCTTTTTTTTTTAAGAAGGAAAAAATACAATCACCGTTTTGTGCATGTGTGTGTGTGTGTGTGTGTGTGTCTTTGGACGCCTGAATAAGCAACATCGTTTATAACTGTGTGTAAAGTCACGTCTCACTATTGTATAACTATATAAACACACAAGGAGCTGTCCAGGCCCAGCCTTACATCTGTTGTACACACACACACGCACACGCGGCCCCAAGACCTTTAAAATAAAGACCATAATAATATTTATGTGCTGATAATTGCGTAGAACTTCATTCATTCATTCATTCATTTTCTGAACCGCTTATTCCTAATTAGGGTCGTGGGGAGGCTGGCGCCCATCTCAGC
>JBCNYH010000022.1:33066421-33077453 GCA_039654325.1 Tandanus tandanus | reverse complement strand
CAAAGTATTTAATAAGAATATTTCATTCATTCAGATCTAGGATGTGTTATTTTAGTGTTCCCTTTATTTTTTTTAGCTCTGTGTGTGTGTGTGTGTGTGTGTGTGTGTGTGTGTGTGTGTATATGTGTATATATATATGTATGTATAAAGTGATTCTCACATTTCCACAAAATTACATAGTTAAATTTTGCTTGACAGTATGTGGTTTCGTGATGTATCATTACACCACAAGCACCAGACTTTTGACCATTAAATAGTAAATGTTTTGTAATTGTTCAGACTGTTATGGAAGGGATTTAATTGTGCTGTGGATTGTTTTACACTGCATTAATAGCCCTACATTTTTACTAACAATAATAATAATACTCACTCTCATCTGCTGAACCGCTTAATCCTACTAGTGTTGCAGGGAGGGTGGGGACTATCTCAGCCGACACTGGGCAAGGGCGGGGTACACCCTGAACAGCTCACCAGATATTCGCAGTGCAAACACACCACCATTCACACACACACACACACACAGGGGCAATTTGGAACAGCCAGTTAGCCTAACGTGCATGTCTTTGGACTGTCGGAGGAAACCAGAGTACTCAGAGGAAACCCATGCAAGAATGGGAAGAACATGCAAACTCCACACAGAAACACCCTCGCCGGGCCAGGATCTCGAACCCAGGACCTTCTTGCTGTGAGGTGGACGTGCTATAGTTCATAAGTATAGCAGGCTTTCAAGGTCAAACCACACGGACCTTTCATCGCTCAGGTTTAATGGATCTCCTAAACTGTATGTCGTTTGAGCACTAACACCAACACCAGGAGGTGGCAGTAAAACACCATTTTAATCTTACCTTCAGCAGCAAAAACATGAAAAGTGCACACACACACACACACACACACACACACACAAACACACACACACAGTTATCTTCAGGACTTGTTTAACATCTTGTTTGCTGGCCATCTGCTGGGAGCGGATGCTCATCGCAAGGAGTTTTGGGTAGGAGTCCATGGGTGAGGGGGCACCAGGGGTGCTCAGAATACTCCGAAGCCCTACATATGAGAATCATTGATATTTGCTGAAGGCGACCGGGACATCATTCCATTCCATTCCATTCCATCATTTGGTCCTTTGTTTCGTTGTTTTAGATGACTGCATCGTGAAAAAATGAAGACAAAGTGTGTGTGTCAGTACATGATCTCTGCAACTGCCATACTCTGTCACATGACCCCTCCTTTGTGTTTATCTGTCTCATACTCACACCCACACCCTGTAAATCATACACCAAACCCCCCCCCCACACACATGGTGGACAGAAAAGCTCTTCCTTCTTATGCAACTAGAGTTGATGGGAAATTAAACTTAAACCGTACTTCCCTTTCTCTTTCTGCGTGCATGAAAAATGGCAAGCTCCCTCAAGCCACGCTCACGGAGCCTTTCCGAGTGCTGTTTGTGTCTTACAAAGACTGTTGTTACGATCCCCTGTGGGCACAACTACTGCAGGCCTTGCACTGACGGCTTAATCAGTAAGTATGAACGCACCGGATGGTACAGCTGCCCACAGTGTTCACAAACCTTCTCCACTAACCCCAGTCAGGAGGAACCACCACCACTGGACATGCTCAACACGACCGATCTCAGCACTGGGACACTTCTGGACCAAATCTCAGCACCTTCCACCTTAACGAGGCCTCACCAGGATAAACACCCGGACAGGGTCAGAACGACACCTCTCCATACGCGACCTGCAGCAGCCGCCACTACAGGACCGGAGGACGTGGGCTGCGATGCATGCGCTGACGGCAGACAGAAAGCCGTCAAGTCCTGTCTGGTGTGTCTGGCCTCGTACTGTAACACACACCTCCAGCTCCACAATGACCTCCATGCGAAGGCTGCACACGCTCTGGTGGATGCGACTGATCAGCTGCAGGCCGTGACATGCGCTGTACACGGAAAAGTTCCGGAGGTTTACTGCTGGAAAGGGAAAAAGCGCGTCTGTTGGATGTGCATGCTCGAGGATTGCAAAGGGCGTGACATGATGGCCGCCGGACAGGCAGAAAAGAAGGTGAGATTATTATTATTATTATTATTATTAATAATAATAATAATAATGGCAATCCGGCATAGTGGTTAACACGTCAGCCTCATGACAAGAAGGTCCTGGGTTCGAGTCTCGGGCTCGGCTCGAGGGCGTTTCTGTGTGAAGTTTGCATGTTCTCCCTGTGCTTGCATGGGTTTCCTCTGGATACCCCGGTTTCCTCCCACAATCCAAAGACATGCAGATTAGGCTAATTGGCTGTTCCAAATTGCCCCTTGGTGTGAGTGTAAGACTGGTGATCTGTTCATGGTGAACCCCGCCTTAGCCCAGAGATTGGCTGAGCCTCCCTGTGACTCTAGTAGGACTGAGCAGTTCATCAAATGAGTGAATGAGTAAAACAACTGAATATTTCGGGCAATTTCAAAATCTTGTCTTGTTTAGTAAAATAAGCATGCCAGCTTTAAACTATATTATAAACTAAAAAAAAAAATGTTGCTTTAAATACTGTATTTCTACCGACTCGTCACTAGGAGGACCTGAGAACGTCCGGACAGATGATCGTAGAGCAAGAGAAGCAGCTAAAGGAGCTTCGCTTGGCTAAAAGCACTCTCAGGGTGAGTGCCGTGTCTCCAGCTGGATCTGGATCTAAAACCTTCCGTAGTCAGGACTTCAATCAGGACCACATTGAAATGTGACCTCATTATTTTCATATACAATATAGGAATATGGTGTCATATTCTGCTCGGCCAAAAACAAAGTCGCACACACGAATATGTTGTTCCTCCTTAGCCTTGCTTACAGAATGTAATCGTTATGGCACTGTTTCAACAAACTTAAGCAACATGACATTTATTTCCATCTGGCGTCGGGTTCATTTCTCACCGACGTCTTGAATCGACGAGGGAAAAACTGAACCACTCCATAAAGTCTTCTCCAGCACATCCTGAACACTTTCAATAGGGTTAAGGTCGGGACTCTGGGGTGGCGATACATATGTGAAAACGATTCCTCATGCTCCCGGAACCACTCGCTCATTATTCGAGTCCCCGTTTTATATCCGTGCCATCAGGGAAGAAAAAGTCCATTGATGTGATAACCTGCTCATTCAGTACATTCAGCTGACTTCATTTTATTGCCACATTAATGTTGCTGAGCCTCGACCGGACCAACTGGAGCAACAATGCCATGGAGATTACATGCTGTGATCAGGGATAAATGCTCCCCATGAAAATATTAGAGTGAGACTTTTTTGTGTGTGGCCGGGCAGTGTATCTTCCAAGCTAATATTCAAACTCAATAATAAACGTTCCTTCCTTAAGAGGCTGCTTTAGTGTGTACATAATTGGAACAACATTCATTTTATACAAGCACAAATGTGGTTCATATTCTTGAATCTGATTGGTCAGTGGATGTTGTGACAGCAGCCCTGACAGTAAAGCATCTGCAAATCACAGGTTTATGTTAATGCCCTAGCTCCAATACGTCGTTTTTATGATAACAGCTAATTCCCTATAACACTCCATATAATCTAATAATTTATAATTAATGCCATGATGAAGTCTCTTGTAAGATAACTGGAAGGAGTCTCCAGCGTCAGTGCTTTGTAACAGCGTTTACAGCCTTTCTGCACTCTAATAAACAGGACATCGCGACAGCTACGGATGAGGAGAGCGAGCGGCTTTTCACCGAGCTGATCAACTCTATAAAGAGCTGCCAGTCTGAGCTGAAGGTCCTGATCCGAACTCAGGAGCGAGCAGAACTGGAGTGGATAAAGGAGCTGATGAAGCAGGTGGAACAGGAGATATCGGACCTGAAGAGGAGGGATGCTGACATGGAGCGGCTCTCGAGTCCTCAGAATGACGTCCATGTCCTGCAGGTAACACGGCTAACTTGTTCACACAAATATTCTTCGCAGGGCGTCAACGAGAGCCTGTATCTATAAAACAGGAAACTTCAACGATGCAATCGCGATCGTCGTTTGGAGCATCAGAGCCACCTTTTTAACACCCATCACAAATGCTCCCTTTACCCTTAATCCGGTTCCACCTTGTCCGCACCCCTTGGATCATTGTTGTGATGCTAGTTCAATCCTTGGCTCTTTATTATAATTAACCCTTTGTTTAGTCAAGCCACATTTTTCATCCCTGCGCTCTGACGTAAATCCTGTACAATTTATTTTTATCTTAGTTTCCCTCCTACTTTCCCATGAACTTCAATAAAAGTCTTGATAAAACATTTCAACTCTTAATTGAATTAGATCGTGCACACGGGTCAGAATTAGAACTGCATTGGTGTTGCTTTTTTTTTTAAACTATGACAGACGTGTGCATTAGATAGCTGATCATCAGAAATCATATTTTATCACATGAATATACTTAAAACACATCACTACGGTATACGACATGTACCATGATGTATAGATTTGCTCCACACTGCCAGCAGAAGAACAATACCGCATTAAAAAAAGTCCTACAACGTTAAAGGTAAAAATATACAGCTAGATAAAAACAGTCAAACAATAAAAATAAAACATACATGACAAGGTATGAGACACTAAAACACTGCCGCCACTGGAAAACAATCAGCAGCAACTCGTTAATCTTTATTAACTCACATTAAGCCATATTACGCAACGTCTTGATTATTTTACTAAAACAGCTAATAAAATCAGTCATTTGGTGATACCATATGTTATTTGGTTGTAAAATAAGTCATGTGGTTGTACCATAAGTCATTTGGTGATACCATAAGTTATGTGGTTGTACCATAAGTCACGTGGTTGTAAAATAAGTCATGTGGTTGTACCATGTCATGTGTTTGTACCATAAGTCATTTGGTGATACTATAAGTTATGTGGTTGTACCATAAGTCATTTGGTTGTAAAATAAGTAATGAGGCTGTACCAGAAGTCTTTTGGTTGTACTATAAGTCATGTGGTTATATCATGTCATTTGGTTGTACCATAAGTATTGTGGTTGTAGCATATGTCATTTGGTGATAGCAAAAGTCATTTGGATGTAACAAAAGTCATGGTGATACTATAAATCATGTAAGTTTACTATAATTCATTTCGTTGTACCATGTCATTTGGTGATACTATGTCATTTATTCAAACCATAAGTCATGTGATTATTCTTTTCATGTGGTCATTTGTTTGTACCATGTGTAAATTGGTTATTCTGAAGACGTGGTTATACCATGCGTCATTTAGTTGTACCATACGTCATCTGGTGTCTTTTTATGTATTAACTTGACTGCAGTCAATCCAGGCCATCCAGCTCACTTCTGAAAACATCTTAAAGATAATGGTCAATCCTCGGTTCTCTTTCGGCGAGGTGGTGAAATCCCTCACTGCACTTAAGGAGCACATAGAAGACATCTGGCAACGTAAAACTGACCAAATATTAGCAGCAGGTAAGGCACTGTTCGATTGCATTACGTTAGAACTGTAAGATAGCGTTTTAATAACCCGTTTAATAGACTGTTTCATGATTAGTGTACGCTGACCCAACTACTGATTTGATTTTGCTTCAGTGAAACAAGCCAAGATTGTAGTTCCTACTGAACCGAAAACAAGAAAGGACTTCCTGCAGTGTGAGTAAACAGTAAGCTTGCCTTATGTTCGATATATTTGCATTTAGAGCTCAATCGCCAAACCAAAGCTTTATGATCCCTGAGCCCCGGGATCTCCTCTAGGTTTCCATCATCTCTGAAAAACATTCATAGCTAGAGGTTCTGGAGTCCGGATCACTGGTCCCAGTCCCAACTCGGACCAGAATCTTGATTTTGTGGGTCTACACCAGTAGTCATAGCAAATTCTTCTCCTGGAGATCAAGCTCCAATCAGAGTTCAGTTCCAACCCAAATCTATCGATTGGTGAGCTGGATAATTGACAACTTGACAAGCTACCAATCAAGAGCAATGGATTGTTAGTTAATGCTGTGTGCTAACATGGCCTCTTGTTATGCTAACATTATATAACTGTATGCACCGCTGTCAACATTTCTGTCCGTTCAGATCTGGTCCCAATGTCTCTGGACCCCGATACAGCCCATCAGAGCCTGAACATGTGTGAAGAGAAGCAAGTGGCATGTAGCACAGAGTGCCACCCCTGCCCTGACCACCCTGAACGCTTCGACTGGTGGGCTCAGGTTCTGTGCCGAGAGTGTCTGAACATGCGCTGCTACTGGGAGGCCGAGTGGACGGGTTTACACGGCGTGGACATCGCCGTCGCGTACAGAGCCATCACCCGTAAGGGACAGGGTGACGAATGCAGCTTTGGATACAACAAACAGAGCTGGAGTTTGGACTGCGGCATATCGAAATACGATTTCGTGCACGATGACGTGGAAACAGAAATCTCAGCACCCGTATCCCACAGGATCGGGGTGTATCTCGATTACAAGGCTGGACTGCTGTGTTTCTACAGTGTCTCGGACAGTATGACGCTGCTCCACAGAGAACACGCCAAGTTCACACAGCCGCTATACGCCGGGTTCGGGTTGTATCAGGGATCCAGGGTTAGGATATGCCAGCCAGATACAAACACAAAACAAATCAGTGACCAAAGAATCCCAAGCAGGACGACCGAGAAAGGAAAACGCAAACAAAGCAAAAGGGCGCAGTGCCCATCGTACGGCTGCGAAAATGGAAGCGGTTGAAGTGTTGCTACTTTTCTCCGCTAGTCTACAGTTTCATACACACAGAAGTTTATGCATACACTACTAATACAAGAAAAACTCGGAGAATGACTAAACTATGCCACAACTGGATATCTGGTATGTTTGCAAATGGACAAGCCCACAAAGCCCGTGTACAAATAAAACGCCAATTTATTGCTGTATTGTTATTCTTCCTTAAAAATACTGGGGACAAATCAGAACGCTTCCTACAATCGGAAAGTAAAGTACGTAACGAGGGGTTTGTTGTCTGTTATGTAATTTCTATTTAAGCGGGATTCTCACAGGAGGCTGAACTGCACGTGAAATTTTACACGGCCTACAAAAGCACGAAGGAAAAGGTTTGAGGGAACTCGGCTACATCTGTCAATCAACGGTGTCTTTAAGCTTTGAATCACTCATTCAGCTCGGTTGAACTTCGTGCCCGCCCACTTCACTGGCGATCGCCGACTTGGCTTGAATCTGGCTTTATATTTTTCAAAACGCCAAGCTGAAAATAAAAATACATAAATTATGTACACAGCTCCCCCTGCTGTGATACCACACTATATATATAAAAAAAATCACTCACTCTCACGCACTCTCTCGCTCACTCATAGCCTGTCTCGCTCACTCTCAGTCTGTCTCGCTCACTCATTCACTTTCTCATACACACACACTTGCTCACTCTTTCGCTCAGTCTCTCTCTGTATCACTCACTCTCTCTCACACACAGTCTTTCTGTATCACTCACTCTCACATCCACAGTGTTTTGCTCACACACACACACTGTATCTCTTTCTCATACACAAACACACACTCCATCTCACACACGCACTCAGACTCGCACACTCTGTCTCACACGTTATCATCCTGGTCATCGGCTACAACTGGAACCCGAGACGGTTATATAAACAGTGAGTGCTGAGAAAACAGGTTTAATCCTAAACAGCAGTGCAGCTTTAAAATCAGCAGGATACTCAGAGGTCAGAACCAGCTCCCAGGAGCACGTCTGACCTGCTTGATGTGTGTTTTGATGGCATCACCGCACACACACACACACACACACACACACACACACGGCCTCTCAGTGTAGAACCAGGAGAAGCTTCCTGTCAACACTACACCATGTTCATGTTAAATGATACCCATCTTTTATTGTCCATTTATTCTCTTCGTCTGTATTTGTTTTCCTTTTTCCTCTGAATAGAATGATCATCCTGAAGCCGGATTTCTCCCACAGAAAAATCGTTACGCAGTTTAAGAGGTTTTATTTATATGTTTTATTTCAACAAGCAATGCAACAAACTGAACAATAAACTGGGCTTAAAGAAACCGAAAGCTCAAACGCACACACAGGTTCCTGTCTGGATGCTCGACCCTGACGTGTTCGGAGCTACCGCACATATAAAGCGATGGTAACGGCGGTGAGGTGGTTGTGTGCAGCGGTACACAGAACAGTTCTTGCAGGTGAGAACAACACCACAAACCAGGAGGATATGAGAAACTCCGCGAGATGCTCGCTGCTATACTCTGTCACAACGTGACGCGTTCTGGAGATTTCAACTGATGAGCGAAAAGAGAAACAAACCTCTTGTAGTTTAAAAGGTGTTATTTATACTGAATAACGATCGAACCGGGTCTCTGTGATTTGTAGTCTTTTCTCATCATATGAACCGAGTACATGCTTCTGAAAACGGATTAGACATTAATATGTCCAAACCCACTGGATATCAGATTGTGCGTTCTAATTGGCTAACCTACTCTAAGGATATCAGCTCATATGCTGTGAGTAGAGATTACCCCAACCCCCCCCCAAAAAAAAAACATTATCAGACTGCCGTTGAGAACAGGCCTCCAGTCCTCGGCGTCACCTGATGATGGAAACTGGGTGAGGGGTCACTGTAAGTGCTGAGTGGCAAGCGAAAACTGAGCGAGACTCCATGCTAGGCTAACAGTCTTCTGCTTATAATATTTTTATTTTTAATTATGTGAATAAAACAATGAAAAATTATATATTTTTCACTATCCGGAGGGTTTGGATGAAATAAGAGTTTATTTCTTTTTAAGACTTTCTTTTGTCGGATGCACCCGATAGACGGGTTATCAGCGCATATCCGACTAGTGCTTGTGGGATAATTGTTAGTTTATAGGTTGCTAAGACGACGGTTCAGTATCGATGCACAAACATCAGTGAGGATCTTTTCAGACTGAACATCTACACTTGGGAAGAACCTGTATTTAGTTGAACTCTCATTAGCCCGCGCATGGGGCCGAAACTGTTTTCATACGCCGAGTCTACGTTAGCGAACGTGAAAAGAAGCAAAGCGCGTATTTACAGGACAGAACTGTACAGTAATCGTAGGTTAAGGAGTATGCTGTGTTAAATTCTACTGCCGGCAATAATTACTACAAAAAAAAAACCAAAACACAAGGCGTCCGTTCCTAAAGCAACGTTTTCTTACAGCACGCTAAATTAAAGCTAGCGAGAAAAAAAAGAACTGACTTCAATAACACACCCGTCCGTCTACAAATATACACTCTTTCTTTCTTTTTTATTTTAAACTGCCCAGTTGCTCAGCAAAGGCTTACAGAAATGCAATTTTTTTTCTTCTTAACGTGTTACGGTTTATGAGCTGAGCGTACAGCCCGAGCCTCCTCGGTAACTAAAGTGCAAAAGGAGGTGCAACAGGACAGGAGACACACGGAGGGGTCCAAGGAGTGAGGAAAGAGGAAACGTGAGGTGAAGAGAGAAGAAACTAGAAAGGGAGAGAGAAAAAAAATGAAGAAAAAAAAGGAAGAAAATGATGATCACTCTCCGGAGCGACAGCAAACCCTGAAGCCGCACTGCAGGTTCTGACATCCGCTCGCTCGGTCAGCGTGAGGACCTGCATGGACACAGAGACGGAGACAGAGTAAGTCCACCCACTCAGGGCACTTCAGCAGGTAAAGGATGAAGCTTGGCGTCCATCAGACGTACTTTATTATTCATGAATATAAATTATTATTATTATTATTCATGAATATATATTATTATTCATGAATATATATTATTATTATTATTATTATTCATGAATATATATTATTATTATTATTATTCATGAATATATATTAAGATAACCCTCTGCATCTGGTGGCTCCATCTAGCTGTATTGGGGTAAATTGACACCCACACACACGTCAGTGTACAATCATTACTTGTACTTTCATTCAGTTTTCTTGTAATTCCTGAAATAAGTCAAAAACGGAGACAGGTTTCATCAGGGGGCAGAGGAAGGTAATTCCACATGAATAAAAACATAATTCTGAATACTATACACACATTATAGCTCTCTTACTATTTACTATTATAGGTATAGATAATGTAGAGTCCCTGTGCATGATCTGTTACTATGGAAACAATCTGCAACTGCTATTTTACGACCAGCGAAGAAGCAGGACGTGATGCAGTTCTACACAGCGCTGAGTAAACAGTCGTGCTGATCCCAGTTCTCTGGACGTTCTGATTTTATTATACTTACCTCCAGGTCAGGTCCAGCACACTCACCTGAACCAGGGACACACAGCGCTGTGTGAGATCAGGGTTATACACTAATTATACTAATGATCATTCATGAAAAACACAACACGACAAGATTTCAAGACAAACAAATAAAAACAAACAAACCCAGAGGGGTCCAGGTGCTCCCGCTGGCACGGACATTTGTTGTTATTGGTGAAAAATGGAAAGTCAAAATATTACATTATAAAAACCCCAATATAGAAAAATTCACTAATTTCACTGTTGTGACCTTAAAACAAGGTCAAGGTGACCCATATACAACTGTGGCCTTCCTGAGGGGAACCCATCCACCAGATTTGGTGCTCCTATATAATTTCCTTCCAGTGTTATGGCAGTAACAAGTCGTACAGACGGACAGAAAGAACCCGTATCTATGGTTCACCTATGGATAAAAAACTAACAGGAATCGAAACAGAAGCACAAGACGACATGCAGATGCGGTTTCGAGAGCATGGCAATACCCACGGATTAAAAACACCTTAGTAAAATGTGTGTGTGTGTGTGTGTGTGTTACCGTCGATGTTATCGCAGTAGTAGAAGTGTTCGTCCTTAAGCGAGGGACACACAGACACCAGCTTGTGCAGCCCCACTTCAGTGATGAACAGACAGCCTGAGAGGTTCAGATGCTCCAACATAGGAAGCCCTCCACCCTGAGAGAGACACCTACCCCCAATACACACACACACACACACACACACACACACACACACACACACACACGTCCAAGCACTATACAAGTGCTTAAAACCTAACTTAACCTACTGCCCTGCATTACAGTC
>JBCNYH010000022.1:33029954-33066032 GCA_039654325.1 Tandanus tandanus | reverse complement strand
CACACACACACACACACGCACACACACACACACACACACACACACACACACACACACACACACACACACACACACGTCAAAGCACTATCCAAGTGCTTAAAACCTAACTTAACCTACTGCCCTGCATTACAGTCAAAACAGGTGTTTCAATACACGACATGTGCAAAAGTATACGGACGCCCAACCCCTCCTCGGCTCCAATGACCCATGCGGTCACCCCCCAAACTGTTAGAAGCACACAAATGTACCGAAAAACATAAAAGGAATTAGTATTACGTTATATTAATATAATGATGCTGTGACACTGTAAAAATTAAATAAGGAGGGGTAGGGGTGTGCATGTGTGTGTGTGTGTGTGCGCGCAGTACCCCAGGCCGAAGTCCGTGATCTGATAGCATCCTGACAAGCTGAGGAACCTCAGTGCTCGACAGGCTTCTGTCTGCTCAGTCCTTGTCTCGCCCTCAGAAGGGCATTTAGTCCACAGCTCAGTGCTGCCCCCTGTGGCTTGAGGCTCGCACTGTGCTCCTTTTGCTGTCCTTAAAGCGGCGTCTGAGCCGCAGCATGCGGAGTGACCGCACTGCATTTCCCCCAGAGTGCCGTACAGCTGCTGCAGGTAGGCGGAGCCAATGTCAGTCCTAAAGCTCCGCCTCACACTCCTCCTACAGCAGCACACCCTGCCTCCTGCCTGCACTCCTAAAACACCGCTACGGCCCTCGTTGGGTCCTGCCACGCCTTCGTTCCTAGTCCAATCGGCTGCGTCCTCGATGTCAGCGAGCTCGGATGGATCCAGAACCCAAACGGGGATCCGCCCACCGGACCTCCACTTAAATACGAGAGCCTTTCGGGCGTGCCCCAGAGAATACCCAGAGCGCCTGTCCAGGAGTTTGATGGCAGAAGGCGGAGTCATCAGGAGCTTGTTTCTGCAGTCGGGGCTGTTCTTGGAAAACCTGGGCACGGTCAAATCTCCTAAACCCAGCGACAACGTCTTCAGCGTGTAGTCCGTGATCTTCTCACAGCCTGACAGGTCCAGATGTTCGAGAGTGCGACACGCCCCCGTCTCCGCCCAACTACAGAAATGGAGGGGGAGGGGACGCAGGAAGTGAGTCAGTGACGCTCCAGTTAAACTTCGAAACTAAGCAGCATGGACAAAGCTGGGTGTAAATATTTATGATTACGCACTTACCTTTCAAAAGCGGAATCACTGACATCAGTCTGCGTGAGATCCAGGTGTTTGAGATTCGGGCAAAGACCAAGGATCTGACGCACCTGGGGGAAAATTTTTTTATCTTGATTCTGATTGGTCGAAAGCACTGATTAACTTAATTACACGGCTATTCTGAATACTTGATTCTGATTGGTCGGTCAGAGCTTTCCGTGGTCTGCTGATTCTTCATAGCAAACCGTTGTTAAGTGTAACACACCGTTGCTATGGAGCGCGCATCATTAGCAGAAACGCTTAAATTATTTTTAAATCAACAGTTTGAGGTAAAATTATTAATTTCTATATTCGGAAGTCATGTGATCAGAGGGATGATGTACACCAAGACAGTCATTATCATAAAATACACCCCATCAGAGTGGTTCAAAGAGTCCCCATCACCCTGTCTGGGTTTAATTCGGTATAATGGCCGACGCCCTGTATATGATCTAAAAGCAAACCCCAGGCTGGATTAACGCACGAGCGTCTCCTGAGCTTTCATTTCCTTACCATTTTGCTGGAGACGGCAGCACTGTACGCCAGGCTGAGGGTGCGAACCGACGGACCCACGGCCGGGAGAAGGTTCTGGCTCATTCCGTACAGCAACTTCTTTTCTCTGCGCACCGCACTGATGGCCAGCGAGTCCTCGCCTGCTTCCTCTGCACACATGACACACGATCGGAGCAACGTAAACACTCACGATCTGCGCTCGGCACGCGACACGGTTCAGAAAGGGAAATGAGGCGTTACCGGATTCGTCGACGTCGGCGTCCTCGTCCCACTCCTGATACGCTCGTCCTTCCTCCTGCAGGTTCCGCACCCAGTCTTCATCAGGGTCCTGGTCTGGCTCCCCTGGTGGACCGCGGGAATAATCGCCTGCGGGATATAATCAATCGTTTGCTGAAGCGTCACAGATTCTTCACAGTCTCCCTGTTCGCTATTTCCCCAATTTTTCAACCCCAACCCTCATGAGACCTCCTTAGATCCTTAAATCATACTACGCCACCCTCCGCTATCTGATGTAGGACGAATATTGCAGTATATTAGTGGGTGGCATGGTGACATGGTGGTTGGCACGTCTGCCTCACGGCAAGAACGTCCTGGGTTCGAGTCCCTGTGAGTTCTGCGCATGTTCTCCCCGTGCTTGCGTGGGTTTCCTCCGGGTGCTCCGGTTTCCTCCCACAATCCAAAGACATGCCCCTAGGTGGGGATATGAGTGTGAATGGTTGTATGCGTGTGTTGCCCTGTGACGGCCTGGCGAGCTGTTGAGGGTGACCCTTGCTTCCGTACAATGTCGGCCAAGACAGGCTACAGCTTCCCCACGACCTTCGTAGGAATACACGGTTCAGTAAACGAATGAATGACCTTCCTGTGAAAAGTCATAGCAGGTCAGACAGGTGTCTCACCTCTGGCCCAGCGGACCGGGTACAGGTGTCTCCACAGCAAGCCGGTTTTTACCACCTCTGCCCAGGTGTGGCACACCTGGCTACAGCGGCACAGGTCCTCCGGGCCCAGGTAACGAAACAGCCGTAAAATGACTTCCTGGGGCAGCGCTGAGATGTGGGTGCTCGCACGGCTGTCACGTTCTGCAAAATAGAGGGGGGCAGGGTGGAGTTTAACGTTACTATATAATCATACATGTGGTACACACCTCTTTCATCCTCATTCAAACAATAATGCAGCGAGTGTTGGAGGAATGCGGAGGATATAGCGCTCCTCCTTACACCCTGAAGGTGTGGTCATGTGGTTTCAGAGTGGTGGGAGGTGGGACACCGCAGCATGAATTACAGCTATTTGTACGCCACAAAATTGTAGTTTTTCGTGTACACGCCAACAATAGCATCTGAAAAGAATCTTTCATCGGTTTGTGATTGTAAGCCTTCAGCTTCACCCAAAAACAGGTCCATAATGCACCTGGGCGTATACATGCACCTGCTATAACAGTCTCTAAACTCCTAATTGCCACCCAGTCTCCACTATGACATTATACAGCGCCGGGTGTGAAGGCTAGTGTGTGTTTCCGGCGAGACCAGAGCGACTTACAACTGAGCACTTGAGGGATAAGGGCCTTGTTCAAGGGCCCAACAGTGGCAGCATGGTGCTGCTGGGGCTTGAACCAACAACCTTTGGATCAGTAACCCATAGCCTTAACCACTGTGCCACTACTGCCCACAGCCAGGACTGTGAACGCTACGCTGAACGCCACGCATTTGCAACGCACAGTAAACCCGACCTGCCGGCGAGTGACCACTCAGAACTGCAGCGTAAACACGTAAAACGCTTTTGTTGTTTTCTGATGAAAATATGCAAAAAAAAAAAAGGAGAGAAATAACTCTTTTATAATATAGCGAATCAAACCACAATATTTCCATTCGATAAATTTGGAAATGGCTCTCATCGATAAATTGCTCAAGCTTTGGCTCCACAGTCCCAAAACTATAATATAAAATAAAACACAGGGGTCCAGATGCTCCCGCCGAAAGGATCATTTCATAATATACCAATACAGAACAAGCATAGCAAGTTTAAAAGCCCAACGCGCGGCAAGTAAACATCTGGAAACCTAATATACAGTTTTGCCTCTGTGACCTTGAAAAGTAGGTCAAGGTCACCTACACACAAACTTAGCCTAGCACTCATAGTAGTGATCCAGCATACCATGTTTGAAAGCCCCAGCTTCAGCTCGCGGCAAGTAAATGTCCGGAAACTAAAGTGCGACGGACAGACGGAACACATTCCTATAGCTCCCGAGCTGCTTTGTGGGCGGGAGCTAACTAAATCCAACGGTAAAAAAATAAATAAATAAATAAATAAAAGGATTCAAAATTTTGCATGAACAATGCAACTAAAACAAATTAGCACTGCTGGTAAAATTAGCATCGTTTTCATTTTGTGCTACGGTTGCTAGACCACTTTGAAGATGAAGCTGAGACAGTAACGTACATCTTCCAGCAGGTGGCAGTAATCTGCAGTAAAAAAAACTAAACCTATAAACAAACAAAAACTAGTGGACTAATAGAAAACCAGATGAGTTCCGCTCAGTTTAACTCGTTCAGCGTGACTGTTATCGATTACATCATTACCCCGGGCTCCTCTGTTTCTCCGAGAGCGTCTCTTACCGTCCTCGGTCTTCTCGTGGTCGGAGTATTTGAAGACCTTGTGCAGCTCCTCGGCTTGACTCCACAGGTTTAAGCCCTTCAGCACCTCGGCGGCCGTGTCCCACTGCTGCTGGCTGCAGTGCTGCGCGATCACCTGTCTCTTTATCGCCTTCAGCTCTTCGTACGTGAAGTACTCCATCAGCATGGGCTGGAACACCTGAGACAGGGACACGGGACAAATGAGATGTGTGTGGCAGACATTGAAGTACACGTGTTCTGGGTGGGGTAGCGGCGTGATTCGGAGCTACATCGTGTCACGTCGGCTCCGCACAAGGTCAACATCGTAAATGCGTCGGAGGCGGCTGTACGGTCAAGACGTTCACGTGTTCTGAAGACCGTATCCGTTATGCGTGTTATGTGAGGTTTCGAAGATGTTTACTTTACCTCCTCTTCCTCCTTCATGTGAGGAAGGAAGTCCTGGGTGAAAGCCTCGAGACGCTCTTTCAGCTGTCGGGCATAGTTCAGCTGCTCGCACTCGCTCTGTTGGAGAGAACATCAGAAACAAACAGGAACACACATTTAATATCGCTCCACGCTGCACCCACACACGCACCAACCGTGCACACCTGCAGTCGCCCCACAGGTGTGTATTTCGAGCTCTTTTATACTTCATCCCATTTAATAACAGCTTCCTGTCGGATTACACCGGAGGTCACGCCGCTTAAGCTTAAATCCCTGCAATTATAAGCTTTTATAAGCCCCGCGAGTTGCATGTACTCAGCATCTGGCAAAGAAAACAGCTGTTTTTGTTTCCTGATTCAGAGCTCCTATAATCTCCCCCCACAAACACGCTAAAGCAGCCATGCTTTTAGAAATGTTTAGCAAAGACTGTACACGTGCCAATTCGCCACTTTTATACAACAACAAAAAAAAATCTAAAGTTGTTCTTTTAAATCTCATACTTACCAAAGTATCCCAGAAAATCATTACAGATAAATATAAACTAAATATACAGTATTATATATAACACTCACTGGCTGAGGTGTGTTACAGTCCGGTCTATACATATTAACACACTGATGTCATTATAGACGTCGGGATGTGTAGATCCCCCTTTTTAAAGGGGACCTGTGGTAAATTTGTATTACTAGCTCTTTAAAACCATCACGTATGACATCATCGGTTCCGTCAGGCAACGTCAGTCCTTGCTTTTTGTCAAGCAAGTCCAAGTTCCGCCACACACTACTACTACTAGGCATGTGCAGCGACATGTTGCCTTCTTCATTGGCTGGTCCAGCGCTGGTAGTGACACGCATTCGTTGTTTTGTCCTATTGGCTAGTTGGAGATTACACATCTCCCCCTGGCCAGGACATGTCAAAAAATACAGATTGCAAAAATCCCAAAATATTAACTACACTGCTAAGTACAAGTGACTGACATGTATGATGAAAAAATCTCAAATGGCCTCCGCGTTCTCCACGGCGCTATGTGAAATTAATACAGACAGATGGACAGACACACTGCATTATACGCTGGGGGGTGGGGGGGTTGCTGTAATAAAGAATATTTTTTCGAGTTCTGGCCAACTATATTCTTACATGGTAAATTGGTTGCCATGGAAACATGACAGCATAAAGTGCAGAAAGAGAGAGCACTAAAGCCTGTTTGGTGCAGTGCCTGGTTGCCCAAAACAGCCGAGTCATCCCAGCACAGCAGAGTCATCCGCCATCACGTGTAGCCTATTCACCACCACCACCACCACCACTCCCTCTGGGGCTGCACGACGTCTCTCATATGACATCTCTGTCTCTGTGGCACCGGGCACAAAACGCATCCCGAATCAGTGTACTCTGTTTTACTCCATCAACCAGCCTTGTTTAGGGAACCTCGGGCACATTCATCATTAATTTATCTATTCTTATTATTTATTGATTTACTGCTTTTATAACGTGTCGAGGTGTCTGGTCGGTCTTTTATGTTGCGTCTGTATTTTATCTTAATGGATGTCATGGTCTTGCGGGCTGCAAAACAAATCTCAAAAAGGTTTATATATTTAAAAAAAAAAAAAAAAAAAAAAAAAAAAAAAAAAAAAAAAAAAAAAAAGGAAAAAGGTCTAAATGGTACGACAGACTGTTCGTCATGACATGCCTCGATGTTCACACCCATTTCTAGAAAGAACAAAAGCACATGCAGAGGTCATGTTTGAGGACCACATTTAGCTTATTAAATAAATAAATACATGAATAAATAAATAATACTCAATGTGTTCTCACATCCCCGGGCCCAGCAGCGAACACATTCTCCTAACTTATCTTGGCTTTACGAGTGGAAAATTCCCAGACTTTTTACGCTGAGTCAGATCAGTTAAACGGCGACCACAGACGTCTCATATTTACAGAACACACACGCGTCAAAGAAATACTCTCACAAACAAAACCCAAAGCGAAGCCCATTCAAAGCAACACATTCATTCATTCAATCACAAAGCACCACCACAAAACACAATCAGTTTCCTCCTCAGGGCAAAATTTAAATATTAGCATACGTTCCTATTTAATTTGCATATTTATGAAGTATATGCAAATTATCATCAAGACGAGAAGTCTGGAGTTACAGTTCATTACAACAGCACTTCATCTAGAACAGAACCGTTTAATCCTCGGGTCGTGGGGTAATACCGGAATGCTTCCCGAATGCAGTAGTTTCGCCGTCGGTGCACTCGATGCTAACACACTAAACTAAACACAGCTCGTCGTTTGTAAGGCGTCACCTATCTCCCACCAAAATAATCATGAGTACCAACATTCGGAGAACCCGAAATACACAACATGTAGGGATCACAGTGTGTGACGTCACTGACAGACGCATGACAAACACCTACGAAGAACACCTCTTAATGCGAACAGCACTCATCTACATATTCTCAGGCCGTATCTCAGGAGGCGGAGTTATACAAGAGCGCACATGTTCTGTGCATTCCAGTCCTATAACTAATATTCAGACTAATACATACTGTGGTTACATAATTCATCACACACACACCTTGACATTCCTGAGGCCTTTTTCAAAGAGCGACAGCATCTCGGAGAGCTTGTTGTCGGAGTGCACGTTGTAGGTGGTGCGGCTGCGCTGCTGCAGCAGCTCGATGATGTACTCGTTCTCAATCTGCTCGTGGACCTTGAACTCCTTGAAGGTGGCGCAGAGCGTCTGGAGGAACGAGCGGAAGTCATTGTTGTTGGAGAAGTTGGTCTTGGAGAGCTGAGGAAGAGAGGCGGGGGCGGGGGGGGGGTTTGAGAGACGTGTGTCAGTCATCGTGTTCGGATTAGAGTAAATCATTATTACATCACAGCAATAATAATGACTGTTTGAAGAAGTTGCGTTTGCTACAGTAACAACTCATACATGGGGACTGATACGGCGATACAGCGGACACTCCATGTAATATGATCAGAGTTTATTCTTCTGACAGAGAACTGGCGAATGAGTGAACGACTGCTTGTCACGCCTACATAACATAACATGCGAGAACACGGGCCAACTCGTCTCTCAGACCTTTGACGCACAAGTCTAACAACTGATCATTAAAACACGATGTCTCATCCGTTAATAAAGTAAACATTATACTCGCTGCCAAATCGCTGTCGTGTGAGTGGAATAAAACACACCAGACTGTAAAGCTACGCAAAAATAACATACTTCTAGGGGCGTGATGGGGCGCAACGTATTTCATTCCCAAATACACACCCCTTCATAGTACACACTTACACTATACAACAGATAAAACCTGGTGAATACAGACTACAGAAAGGATAGTGCACACACACACACTCGAAAGCTGCGTCTCAGCACTTTAAACCAGTGAATTCCTGTCTCCTGTCTTCCTGTCTCCAGCTCAGCCAGACATGGACTTTAGGCCTTTATTAGCTTTTCCAATATAATGGCAAGAATTCAATTCATGGAAGCGTGGAACACTTTTGTTTACAGCGGGTCATATTTCCTAAAAAAAATAAAAAAATTTACTCTTTAATAAAACAAACATTAGGTTCTCTAACGTCAAGTCGGGACACTTTTTATCCAGGATACCACAACTGTATATGTTTATTATTAACACCGACATTTTCCTCGCCGTTGATCTAACACCTGAGCTAACACCTGAGCTAACACCTGAGCTAACGCGGTACAAAATATTAAACTTCTCTCGGCTGTAAAAACACCTACTTTCAAAAATGCTGTGATGATATTCACTATAAGGTTATACCTGCGAGTGTGATATTTCATTAGTGCAACAGCACTATAAACACGAAATTAATATCAAATAACTCTGACACAACATGAACAAATCAGCTAGCGGTAATAGTCCAAAGAAGCCAGTCATTTAAAGGGTACCTGTAGTGAACTTGTATTACAAGCTCTCTAAAAACAATCACGTATGACATCAGCGGTTCCGTCAGGCAACGTCAATCCTTGCTTCTTGGAAATTACGTGCGAGTGCCGCTACACTACTACAACTACAAGGCATGCGCAGCAACAAGTTTCCTTGTTCATTGGTTGTTCCAGCCCCAGTATTGCCGTGAATTCGTTGTTTTGTCCTATTGGCTGGGCTGCGTGCAGCAGACACCAGTCTAAGATAACACATTATGGGCCAGTGCTGAGCTGTGTGTCGCCAGGAAAATGGAAATCACGGAAAACAGAACATAACATCGGCACAGGGCCGTACTCCTAAAACGTTTCCTTTCGAACGCAATTCGGTATTCTGCGAAGATCACTTCAACCCGACCTGCTATCGGCGTGACCTCCAGGCAGAACTACTTAGCATGAAGCCCAAGCTTTTACGTCTAAAACCGGACGCTGTTCCTACGGAATTCCTTCATAAAAAGTCAAAGGATGATGACGGACGGGAGCAGAGGGGAGTTTTATGCTAGATGACCCGGCCCACCGAGTTCACGCCACTTCCGAGGAAAAAAATGATTCCTCCGCATTGGTTCAGACCCCGCTAGTAATCCACAGGATAAAGTAGCCCAGTTTTGAGCTTTTTATGGCCACTTATGTTAAAATAAGCTCTGTATCACTTAAACGTATTACATTACACACAAATTATACTGTAAGGATGATCAATACCGCTACTCTTTCACAGCTTGTCGACTAGCGGGCGTTTTGATTTGTACATTCCCATTAAAATATTTAAGGTAAAAGGGCTTCCGTTGTTCTTTGTTCGACAAGATTTTATAATAAAAGTCCAAAAAAAAATTTTTATTCCTGAACGCTATAATTCCCCACGTTCGCTGATCAAGTTGCAAACAAAACAGGAGCCAAAACCACATAAAAAACCCTGACAAGGATTGAAGCTACATGCAAATATCCCACCTCTTTTCCAAAAACTCCAATCGCGGATACTTTGCTTTGCAAGTTTTCTTAATCAAATTCAACTGGTGAATTCGATGTGGCTAATTCATTTACATTGGGACTTTTATCTTGCTAGAGTGTAATACCCGGCTACCCAGGAGCATTACCAAGATGGCCGTCAAGTCTTCCCTATAAAGACATTCAAACAAGGAAACGGAAGTTTACACAGTGGACATCCGACTGCGTTTACAGACAACGGAGGTACTCTTGGAACGTTGCTCAACCAGTCAAGCTAGTAGACCTGTACATTAATAACCGGCTGTATAATTAGTTAATTACCTAAATAATTAGATGAAACAGGTTTGTGGGAGCAGGAAAAACACTAAAACTAAATCACTGCTAGCTGTGATTAGGATTTCTGCTTGTAGCGCTCCCAGAAAATTCTGGAACACTGGCTTGTTTTGCAAAATTCCAAAGCTTTTGAAGGATGACATCATCAGGAACAAACACAGCCACCGTCTCATATTCAAATTGTTTTGTATTCAAGTGCCATGATTGTGAGCTCGTCAAAGATTTTGGTACAAAAAACAAAACAAAAGCAAAAACCCCCTCTTGTTTTTCCTGAAGGTCAGTAAAGACACTCTTTAAATTATAATACACATTCCTCACTCACTTATTTGTCGAACCGCTTACACCTACTAGGATCGAGGGGAAGCTGGAGCCTATCTCAGTCAACACTGGGTACACCCTAAACACCTCAACAGAACATCGCAGAGCCAACACACACAAACAACCATTCACACCTACACCTAGGGGCAATTTAGAAGAGCCAATTAGGAGCTCCATGATTTATCGCTTACCATTTCTTTTTCTACGCTTTCCTACGCTCTCAATGCGTACGAAGCCAACGCGATGCTGGCCAAGGTCTGCCGCATCACGCTCCCTCAAGATCTCTTACGATCACCACAGCATGCTTTCAAGTTCTGTTAAGATCTCCTACGATTTATGACCGCGATTTGAGCAAGAGAGCTACGCCGGGAGCACGATTCGGGTATAAAAAAGGAGGCGCCCTCTCATGCTCTCCAGAAATACCAAAGAGGAACCGTGCCCGGGGTGGAAATTAACACTAGTCCGCTGGAGTCAAAAATCTGTAGGGCGAGTGAAATTAGCTAGCGAGTCGTCCTGACAAATCCAACAGGCAAAGATGCAGCAGTGTTCCTGAGCAGTAAATATGAAGGAGGACTAGTAGTTTCATAATTTCACCAGTCCTGTCGGCCAGTAGCTTAGTTTTGCTAAATTCCACCCCTGCCGTGCGTCCACGAGAAGACTTGAAGGTCTGGCGTCAAATCCAAATAATCGTGGCTGAATTTTTGACTGCCAACAATTTTGCCACGATCACCACGATTCCACCGAGTTCCCTCAAGATCATCACGATCAGATCCCACCCAATCACGATCCTCTCAAATCCCGGACATCGTGGCTCCAGTGTAACACAACATTATTACTCAATCTATAAACCTGCACTTGGTATCACTTTAAAGCATCTGTTTAGCTTTTTCCCAGTTGATTTTCTATTCACTCTTTATTTTATCATTAGAAACATGAAGAACGTTTTGCCCACAAACCCAGTACAACGTGAAAGTGGTCGCGTTTTGAGCCCAATGGCTTTCCATAGAGGACGCGCCATCAAAACCTTACTCCCAATATAATTAAAGTCATTTTAAAAACAGTCCAATGATTCCTAAACCTTCTTCCAGACATCTAAAGCATTACAGGGGGGGGGTCAGGTTTACTCCTCATACCACACAGGGCTTTAATACACACCTCAGGTGCAGTTATCAGCTAATAGCTAGCTGTCCTCCTGCTAGCACGTAACACACGTAGTAGTAAATAAACGAGCCTGCTGCTAGGAAGTTAGCTAGCAAGCTAAAAACAAACCAGGCGTTATTTGAAGCTAAAGAAATGCACGAGTAATGTGTATATCTTTTAGGAAATATATTAAATGGCAGGGTTGATAAATACCTAGTGAGAACATTTGGCTAAAGTGTATAAATTGCTATATTAGAGGCATCGAATACTAACAAAACAAGCTAGCTGAGTAGCTAACGTTTTTATAAATAATCAGCTATATTACTGCTATGATTGTTTTTATCATCTTTACATGGCACTCAAACTAAAAATAAAGTACACAGTTTGCTACACAGATATAAAATCTTGTCAGTTTCTTAATAGTTTAGCAAATAACTTTTTTAAACATGCATTAATTATGCAAAACGTTTAATTTTCATACTATAAATCTGACATTCTACTCGTCCCTGATTAATATCTGCACCAATAACAGAACTTTCTTGTGTTTATACATTTTCCCAACACTATTAGTAACTACAGTAATCGTGTATAACACTACCTGCTAGCTAAGCCTTGTTGCTATGCTAACCCCTAGCTAAGCCTTGTTGTTGCTATGCTAACCCCTAGCTAAGCCTTGTTGGTGCTATGCTAACCCCTAGCTAAGCCTTGTTGGTGCTATGCTAACCCCTAGCTAAGCTACCATAACAACTCGCGGATTAATGCGCATTAGAAGGTTTGTGGACTGTTTTCACGCAGGTTGGAGAGAAAATAAAATGCACCTTGTCGCAGTAAAGGCCGACCAGCTGCTTCATTCGCCAGTGCGGCCCGGTGAACACGTCCACCTCGTCGGGAAAAGGAGCCATCACGCCTCTCCATGCATGCACACACACACACACACACACCTCTCTCTCTCTCTCTCATACACACAGGACAAGGCAGGCACGGGCCGGAGAGACGTCACTGCGTCACGTGATCAACCAATCCACCAATCGCATGTTTGGAGACGCACGAGTCATTTTTTTTGTTTGTTTTGCACAAATAACCACTAATAATAGTGGGGTTTCACGTGACGTCACCAACCCTGAAGTCGGCCATGTAGGCCAAGTACTTACCCAGGGGCAATTTGGAACCAATGTGCCATGTCTTTGGACTGTAGGAGGAAACCGGTGTACACAGAGGAAACCCATGTAAGCGTGTGGAGAGCATGCAAAATCCTCACGGAAACGTCCTTGACAAGATCAGGCCTCGAACCCAGGAGCTTCTTACTGTGAGGCCAGTATGCCACCCACAAGCAATAAAAAAACATTTGGCTGAAACTTTACGCAAAAAGCTATGAACAGATTTAAATTTTTTTTTCTTTTTTGAGGTGTGAAATACAAACCAAGTAACACTTTATTACATTTTGGTGGTGATCCGGATCAGACACGGTGGTGTAGTGGTCAGCACATCCTCATCACAGCAAGAAGGACCTGAGCTCGAGTCCCGGGCTCGATGAGGGTGCTTCTGTGTGGAGTTTGCATGTTCCACCCGTGCTTGTGTGAGTTTCCGCTGGGTTCTCCGGTTTCCTCCTAAGGGGGGATAATTGGCTCTTCTAGATTTCCCCTAGGTGTGCACTGGGCATGCAATGGACTGGTGAGTTGGCTAAAATAGGTTACAGCCTCCCCGCAATCCTATTAGGATTAAGCGGTTCAGAAAATGAGTAAACGTACACAGCACCCCCTGCTGGGCCTGCTATAATATTACACTTCCAAAAAATCTTGCACTGTTGAAGGATCTTAAAAAAAAAAAAAGTCCTGGATTCGAAATTTGATCCACATCATGTCCAAGATTGAACCTTCCTTCAGCCGTACTCCACCCCTCTAAGAAAATTCTTTGAATCTGTTCGTAACTTTTTGCCTAATGCTGCTAACAAGCAAACCAACAAACCTTCTTGATGGAGGTGATAAAATAATAAAGGAAGGTCACCAGGGTCACGATAAAAAAAGAATAGTGAAAATAATCTTCAGCATTAATAAGAAATAAGGTAAAGACGGACATTTTTGAAAACAGGCATTTCTACGTGGAGTCTGCACGTTCTCCCTGTGCTTGTGTGGGTTTCCTCTGGGTACTCCGGTTCCCTTCAACAGTCCAAAGACATTCACATTAGGTTAACGGGCTGTTCCAAATGGCCCCCTAGGTGTGAGCGTTGGCCCTGTGATGGTCTGGCGAGCAGTTCAGTGGACCCTAATAGGATACGTGGTTCGGCAACTGAGTGAGTGATGAGTGAAAATACGGCTGTTGTATGATATCGGTGGATAAAACTCCCTTG
Source organism: Tandanus tandanus (assembly GCA_039654325.1). Lineage (NCBI taxonomy): Eukaryota > Metazoa > Chordata > Actinopteri > Siluriformes > Plotosidae > Tandanus > Tandanus tandanus. Next base: position 33,052,236 of record JBCNYH010000022.1, on the reverse strand, counting down.
ATTGGATAATTCTGCATATCATACCTCACTTCATTCAATAACTGCTTATTATAGCCAGCCAATCAGATTTCACCATTCCCGTGAAGCGTACACACTCATTTAATTTAATTACTCAGGAATACAGACACAGTTTACAGACAAAATAACATTTAATAAACACCCAATACTATTACTGAGCAGCTACGAGTTAAGTGATGAACTGAGAAAAGAAAAAACAAACAACATATCAGTTTATCGTGAATAAATTCTATTTCGGATTCAGAAGGTCAGACAAAACAGGAAAACAGAAGATCATGACGTTCATCTGCGTTTATCTTCTAAAGCTGTACAGATCCTCGGAGGATATCCGTGTCACATGCAGACCCCCGCGCTCTTATTCGGAGTTTAAAATTACGCTCAGACAGACAATAAAGGAGAGAATATATACACACACACTTATATAAAAAGGTAGCGCTAACCAATCATTTAATGATGTTTACTGTGCATTTTTGCTAGTCCTAAGTCCACTACTTCACAGAAATAGATCACATCCCTGAATGCAACTACGATTCCATCTGAAATGCGTTCTTAACCCAAACTCCGCCCACTTCATTCGAGACTGAGAGAAATGTTATACATGTTGCAGAGTGTAATGATGAAGCCTTTCTTCATTTTGGCTTGTTTGGTCCATTAATTTTGTAGCGAGGGCTCGTGGGGGGATTCACTAATCAGCCTGTAACATCTCTTCAATCTCACGATCCCAGATTTCATCTCGGTTCTCCGCCTCGGCCACCACCTCGTACTCCTGCAACTCCTGCTGCAGCTCGCGCTCCCACTCCGACGTTTCTTCTTCTACAGCGGGAGGGAGGAAAGAGAGAAGAGAGAGGGGGAGAGCAAGAGAAGAGGGAGGAGAGGAGTGAGAGACGGAGGAAAGAGGTGGAGAAAGAAAGAAGAGAGAGGGAGAGAGAGGGAGGAAAGAGAAAGAAGAGATAGGGGGAGAGCAAGAGAAGAGAGGGGGAGAGGAGTGAGAGACAGGAAAGAGAGACGGGAGAGAGAGAATGAGGAAAGAGAAGAGAGAGGGGGAGAGAGTGAGGAAAGAGCAAAAGAAAGAGGGGTGAGAGAGAGGAAGGAGAAAGAGAGGGAGGAAAGAGAAATAGAAGAGAGAAAGGGGAGGGAGAGAGGGGAAAGGAGTGTGAAAGAAAGAGAGGAAGGAAAGAGAAAGAGGGGAGAGAGAGAGGTAAGAGAAAGAGGAGAGAGAGGGGGGTGAGAGAGAGAGGGAGGAAAGAGGAATAGAAGAGAGAGGGGAGGGAGAGCGGAGGGGAGGAGAGAGAGAGAGAGAGAAAAGAGAGAGAGAGAGGGAGAAAGAAAAAGAGGAGGGAAGAAAAAAGAGAGAGAGAGAGAGAGAGAGAGAGAGAGAGAGAGAGAGAGAGAGAGAGAGAGAGAGAGGATAAGTCAGTCATGGACAAATCAGACTGTTTCTTAATCACATGACAGTTGCTAAAATCAGGGCCGTTGAAGGTAACCATGTGCTTCCCCTGAGGCAACTGATACCAGCCAATGTCCGGGGCAGCGGATCGCACTCTCACGCACAGAGGAAACCACTATCCAGACGACTCCATATGCAGGAGCCCACCTCCCCTCTGTGATTGGCTACTGATTGAGGAGGTCCCCTTTAAAGCCTTTTCATCTCACCCTCCTCGGTTTTCTTGTCCAGCACCAGCTGCTCCATCTCCTTCCTCAGATCCTCCTGGTTGATGTCACACGAGTCGTACGCGTCACTTACGAACTCGGATACACCGGGACTGGTTGAGATCTCCTCCTCTACGTGATGCTGCGAGGAAAACCAACAAACACGGTGAGACCCGGACAGTGACATCATCCGTAAAGCGGAGCTGGAATTCTCCGACACAGGCGTGCACCTGAGGACGTGAGAGTCTGCGGGAGGTTTATTATGGGAAATGATACAAAAGACGATTTGGTACCTGATTGGACTTTGGCTTGGCGCTGATGTTCTTGGGAGGAGTTTTTGGTCTTCTGGATTCTGTAAAATCAAACGGATTACTTTAGGAGCATGAATCAACACATCAAAAAATAAATAAATTAAAAATAAAAAAAAAATCTGAATATGAACCCTGGAATACGGGACGGAAAGACGTGCCACGTGTTACGGACGTCATATTCAACTAGATGATCAACTGACGTGGCGCGGTGGCATAGTGGTTAGCACGTCCGCCTCGCAGCAAGGTCTTGGGTTCGGCGAGGGCGTTTCCGTGTGGAGTTAGCATGTTCTCCCCCTGCTTGCGTGGGTTTCCTCCGCTTTCCTCCCACAGTCCAAAGCAATGCACATTAGGCTAAGTTCCAAATTGCCCCATAGGTGTGAATGTGAATGGGGGTGTGTGCTGCCCTGTGATGGTCGGGTGAGCTGTTCAGGGTGTACCCGCCTTTGCCCAGTGTTGGCAGAGATAGGCTTCTGACATTCCTACGTCAAAACTGAACACACCATATGGGGAGAATGTAGCCTTTGTTTGTCACGTTCACCTCCTCGCCCGTTAAACTCACCTTGTACAGTCCATCAGCACAGGGTGTGGCTCGAGACCTGGTCACCACGGCGGCTTATAAACAACAACGCTAATAAATCCATGAAATTAGAACGTGGCGTTCTGAAAGACCACCGAAGGACGACGTGTTCAAGCTCTGATGAGGTTTGGTGGAATTGTTCTCAAGATATCGCCTGGAAACGGTCCAGTCATTTAATAAATAAATAAATAAATAAAACAGAAACGCCCGGGACACCTAACGATCAGCGCTGCTTTAATAAAATCAGGAATAATTACTATTATTATTATTATAAATTTTATTTCCCTGTCACACGACCACCACCAACCAGGAAGGGGCATAAGCATGAACACGCCCCCTCTGTGACATGCGAAGCTGCCACCCGCCTCTTTATGAACTGCTGCGCGTACGCATTTGGGGACGGCTTAACACACTCGGAGGGAAAGCGCTATCCGCCTCCTCGTACAAATGAGCTCACAGACGGCCATGATTGGCTGGTGATTGCTGTGAGTGACAGGGAAGTGAGCGTATGCCATCCCTCCCATGAGAGCTCGGCCAATCAGCTCTCACGGACTCCTGTGGCATATTATTTTTAAATATCTGCGCAACTTAATGAGCTTCCTTCATCTCATCTCCTCCCACAGCGGCTTCCACTGATTACATCAGAGCAGCTGTGACAGAAAACACATCAGTCAACCCCTCACTCAGACCCAGCATGAGACTGGTGACCGCACCTGACGTGCTGTCGCTCTGAGGATCGGCGCCGTTCTTGTCGTCCTCTCTCCTCTCCGCAGCCTGCTGCTGTGCCGCCAGCGCCGTGAGCTGGGCCGACTGCTTAATGAGAGACACCCGGTAGAAATAGTTCCTCCAGAACACCTCCTCTTTAACACTGAAACACAAAATATTTAAGCAGTTATTTACTTTGTCTCAGATTTATTTTGTACTGAAATATCAAGTGCTAAATATTTTTATTTTAAGAAATCCACTAGTTTTAGTTTAGTTCTTGTTTACTTTTAGCTTGTGCTCTACTGCACATTACTGCCCCCTTGTGGAACTACTCCAGTACTGCCTCATCTCTGAATCCCAATTTTATTTTTTTATTAATTATTACTTTTTAATTATTTTTTATACTGTATTAATTCCGCAGGGGAAACTTTTACTTCTGCATTTAACCCATCCAAAGTGAGCACACACACGTAAACCCGCTTCTCTACCCATCAGGCCCTAATGGGACGTAAAGATGGCGCTCCCTAACCGTTCCCTCCTCACACTAAACACGGCGTGTACCGGGTTCTCATTCTTACTGTTTTGGAACCAGGTCGAAGCGCATCCTGTTGAGCAGCTCGTCTTCCTGCAGCATGACCAGAGCGACAGGGTACATCTGCTCGACGTCAAAGTGGAACTGCACGCCAGCCGGAGGGTCCCGAAGGAAGTTCCTCTTGTCCTGTGAGACGGGGCGGGATGGATAGATGACATAATACTTTCATTTATTTAGCAGATAACGTTGTTTACACTTAATTAAAAAAAAAAAAAAAAACAACCTTCACGACTGCTGCTGAATTCTTGATTCTGATTGGTCAGGTGTTTTGGTTTGCTTTAATTTTTGTCGCTGTGTTGTATATAGCTGAACGATTATTCAGCTCTGGCTCGGTCTGCGGCTATTCGTCAACATCCACCACACATTTGGGATAATGCTTGAATCAAAATGGCGGCCCAGAAGGGCTCCCGCGTGGCACATCGACAAGACGCGCGACTATTAACCTGGAAATTGCAGGTTCGAATCCAGGTTAATGCCGCAGCCATCAGCGACCGGGAGTCCATGGGAGCTAACTGACCGAGGTCTCACGGGAGGGAGGGGCACACGCTTACCTCCCTGTCACTCACAGCAATCACCAGCCAATCATGAGCATCCGTGAGCTCATTCAAAAGGGCGGCTAGCATTCACTTATGTCTAAACTCACTTTCCACCGTCACGCTTCAAAAATATAAAAATAATCCACAAAAACCTCATTTCAGTTTCTTTCTTTACGTTCCTGTGGAGGATAAACCAAGACTCAGTGGATATCATATCCGTTATGTATGAGGAAGATCAGAGAAGATAAACGTACAGCTGATAAAGCTAAGATCTGCTGCTGAATGGTCTCCTCTTCACTGTAACCCACCCAGGGAGGCACCGCTGCATCTACACGTCCACGGAGTAACAGGAAGTGACATCAGTGTTAATAACCTTCAGCAAAACTAAACTTCATCTTCAACAAAAACCAAGTCAAATGATCTATAAATACAGATTCACCTGATTTCCTCGCATTCTTCTCCTGAACAAACTTCTCCTGCTCCTTCTGGAAATCTCCCAGAATAGTCTGAGGATGTACAGAAAAAAAAAACCAGAGAGAAATAGAGAGAGAGAGACCCATAAATACAGCAGGGGTGGGGGGGTGGGGAGGGGGTTTATAAGGGGAACTAGGGTTAATATAGTCAACAAAAACTAGGACTAGAACTAAAACTAGTCGTTTTATTTCCTGAAATAAATAAATAAATGAATGAATAAATAAAAAGCTACAATGAATGGAATTCCATGTAAAAAGAAATAAAACTGCAGGTGAAATCAGCTTCGTTTTCTTTGTTTCTGGTTGCTACGCCAGTGGTGTAGTGGTTAGGACGTCCGTCTCACAGCAAGAAGGCCTGGGTTCGAATCCCTGTGCGGAGTTTGCATGCTCCCCGTGCTTGCGTGGATTTCATCCAGGTACTCCGGTTTCCTCCAACAGTAGAAAAGCCATGCACATTAAGCTAATTGGCTGTTCCAAATTGCCCCTAGGTGTTGTGTGTGTGTGTGTGTGTGTGTTCTTAAAATGATTTCCCCCCACGTCTCCTGGCTCGGGTTCACCTCATAGAAACCCGCCAAACAATGAATAAAATAAGAATGAGCTTAGGAAAAAATAAAACTAAATAAATGCTCCCCAGCCCGAACATCCTCTGCTGATGATCGTCTGTAACATGAACCCGGCACGGAGCATAACATCCCCGGTGTTTAATTATGCATGTATTTATTTACTTATTCATTATACACTGCCTGGCCCCCCAAAAAAAGTCTCTCACTCTAATATTTTCATGGAGAGCATTTATCCTTGATCACAGCATGTAATCTCCATGGCACTGTTGCTCCAGTTGGTCCGGTCGAGGCTCAGCAACATTAATGTGGCAATAAAATGATGATCTGTATGTACTGAATGAGCAGGTTATCACATCAATGCACTTTTTCTTCCCTGATGGCACGGATATAAAATGGAGACTCAGATAATGAGCGAGTGGTTCCGGGAGCAGGAGGAATCGTTTTCACATATGTATCGGCACCCCAGAGTCCTGACCTTCACCCTATTGAAAGTTTTCGGGATGTGCTGGAGAAGACTATGGAGTGGTTCAGTTTTTCCCTCATCGATTCAAGACGTCGGTGAGAAATGAACCGGACACCAGATGGAAATAAATGTCATGGTGCTTAAGTTTACTAAAACAATGGCATGACGATTACGTGCTGTAAGCGAGGATAAAAACTGGGTGGTGAATATCATTGTCAGTTCTTGTTGGAGGTCTAAGTAGATTTTAGCTTTAAATAGTACAAACCTATAAACTAAACAAAGATGTGACGGAGTTACAAAAGCTTTTCGAACCTGATTGTTGTCTGTCATATTTGAGATGGTTAACATTAGATTTCCCTTTAAGACACCTGTGTACTTCTCACTAATCCCTCCAGGGTACAGGATGTTTACAGAGGTTTGGGGGTTTTTTTTTAGGTCACAGATCGTTAAAAATTCCCACCTTGTCGATGATGCTGTCGATGTTTCCTTCCTCGACGGTCTTCTTGATGGTGCTGGCGGTTTCTGCCACCGACTCCGTGAGCTTCTTTGTCGCGCTGCTTGCAAAGTTCAAAATGTATCCTCGGGGCACAAAACAATAATCCGGTTAAACCAGACGTTTCCATTGTCTCGATCGAGTCAGGCTACTTTTCCTACCATGAACACGAGTGATGTCGCACGTCACTGTTGGACTACACTTATTGTTCAGAATATTCTCAGAAACTGTAGCTGTGTGTGTGGGGGGGTGGGTTTGGGGGTTGGGCCTTCACTGGTACCCTCAACCCCTAACTCTAGCATAAGCACACCAGTCGTCGGTCACCTGAAAAAGGGGTCAATTTAGAATCTTAGAATCCCAATGTTGTTGTTGTTTCTACTGGGAATTTCTCGTTTTCACGTTACAGACACACCACGTGACCAAAGCTCAAGCAATTTGTCTATCGACAATTTCCAAAGGACCATTTCCAAATGTATCAGTCGCACGCTGTGTCTCGAGTCGCTATTCCCCCCAAAACATCCAGCGTTCATTTTAACTGTCGTGCTGCTATGACAACCAGATTTCCCCTCAAGGAGATTAATAAGAAGTGTTCTATCTATCTTATCAGAAAACCACAAAAACGTACCGTTATATATCTACGCTGCAGGTCTGATTGTTCTCTTTTCCAGCACGTCGTGGTAATCGTACTTTACGTGTACACGGCGTTCAAGGGACCGATTGTATTTCTATCTACGCAGACCAAACAATTCTCTTTGATGTCCTATCTCGCCCCGAGTATGCTGCCGATCCCCAAACCCTACACCCATAGGACCGGTGACAGGTCCTGCCGGGAAGGAGATTTTTCACATCCCCCCTTTAACGTGAAGAGCGTATGGCCCCTTTAAAGCTTTCCAGTGTGACTGATGCAGGTCCAGGTTTGTAAACAAGGAAAGGGGAAAGGGACAGTTTAGTATACGGTCTCTGTATGACTTTTTTCTCTTGTAAAACGTTTCCTTTTTTATTTATTTCCCTGTTTTGTTTCTCTAACACAGCTGAGAAATCAACCAACCATGAAAACAACCTTCACAAACACAATACCGAGTGTAAACATTACCGAGGCCTGTCAGGTTGTTTGGGAATAAAGAAGGAGATGTTAACTAACCACTCAGTCCCTTGGCTTGCTCAGGAACCCCCTGGTTTTCTCCCTTGTTGTCGGTGTTGCTCTTGTTGTTGTCGTCTCTGCTCTGCTGTTTGTTTACGGCGTCCTGGTCACTTCCGCATGTTTCCTCGCCCTGCTCTCCGGGTGTGGGCTCGATTCCCAACCACGTCCCCCAGCTTTTAAACATCTTCCTTTACCGAGTATTTCGTGCTACTTTTAAAAAAACAACAACAATTAATTAGCCGAATAAACCCTCTTCTCGCTAACAGTCCATGCTCCGCCTTTCCACGTAGAGCGGCGCACTAGCATACTAAACAGAACGCAAACGTCAACACTACGCTGACGCTTACGTACTATACTTACGCACTGCGTAGCCCGGAAGTGTGCGTCAGTCAAACGTCACCGTCGACTTCTTCCTTGTTTACACAGGAATATCCGAGCGGCGGCAGCGCCCTCTGGTGTACAGGAGTGGCATCGACTGGACAAATGGAGGCCTTGCTCAGTGTTGGTGAAATAAATATTGAATTTGTACATTTATTGTGTATTTCTGGAAAATTCCTTTTGACTTTTGGTGCAGTAATCACTCACATATACCCAAACACAAGGGCCTGCCTGATTCAATAGTCATAATATTAATTTGGCTAACTGCTTAATCCGCGGGAACGTTAGGCCCTATGTTCTGACAGCCGATTGGTCCAAAAGACCTCCTCGTATAAAATGGGCGCCTTGTTAAATACTGAGTTCAGTTGGGTCAGGGTTAGGGTTAGGGTCAGGGTTAGGGCCAGGGCTGACGGAATATAGGGCTTTAATCCTACTAGGGTCACACGGAGGCCAGAATGCATAAATGTTCAGGAAGGTGAGCAACAAGAGCAGAAGACCACATCGGGACAGAAACAGAAATCTGAGGTTGCCATGGGTACACGAACCCTGAAATTCGCTAACGGATAATGGAAGACTGTGCTGCGATGGCCTGGAGAGCTGTCCAGGGTGTACTCTGCCCTCGCCCAGAGTCGGCTGAGATGGGCGCCAGCCTTCTCGCGACCCCAATTAGGATTAAGCGCTTCAGAAAATGAACCATGAGCAATGAACAGTAATGGAAGACTTTTGCGCTACTTGTCGACTGGTAAGTTGAGTCTGTTGGGCTTTTACCCCCGAGCCTAGTGGTATCATCAGGCCGGTGCTTATCCCCGGTTTCCATAGCGTGAAACGACTAGGAGTTCAGCTCCTCCTGGATGGGACGCTAGTCCATCGCAGGTTACCTTCCCAGTAATTTTTACTGGTACCCATTTCTACTGCTGGGTGGACAGAAGCACACTTGTGTTTAAGACCTTGCCCAGGGGTCTTAGGACGGTTGGGGTCTAATGGGGATTCGAACCCACGACCTCCTGATCACGAACCACTACGCCACCGGCTCCACACTTAGCGACTGGGGGGGGCTTGTTTTAGGGTGAAGAACTTTAAAGGGTTAAAGTCAGGGTCGGGTTTGAGTCTTGGGCTCATATCAAGTGTATTCTCGGCTAGTGATTAGCACTATGCTAGCTTTGTCTATTGACTAGGTAGAACAAATCACCAGAGCGCCAGAACAAATGATGATGCTAAGCTCAAAGTCACCGAGAGCCCGTTTGCCCCGATTCTGATGATTGATGTGAACGTTAACTCAAACTCTTAAGCTGATTTTAATTCCTTGTCAGTGTTATGATGGATTTAGGAAGTTGTCCATTCCGGGAAGCCGTTTGAGTTTCATGTCAGGATTATGATGAGGAGGTGGATATTAAAGCGCCCAAGCATCAATCTTGCAGTGAAATTTCCCAGGAGGGCTTTTTACAGACGCGGATTAAAGGTGAGGATTTCACTAAATGAATAACGGAGACGATTTCTGTCGAAAACTAAACGAAGCAGGCATGAAGATTGATGTTACATAAAAAGAAATGAACCAAAAAAACCTAGAGATTCGTGCAGTTTATGCTTTCTCAGCCCGTCCCGGAGGAGATATGAGGGTTGCGTAGTGGTTAGTGGTCCTGGGTTTAAGTCCCAGGCTCGAGCTTCTCTGTGTGGAGTTTGCATGTTCTGCCTAGGCTTGTGTGGGTTTCCTCCAGGTACTCCGGTTTCCTCCTACAGTCCAAAAACATGCACAGTAGGCTAACTGGCTGTTAGCCAGTGTGAGTGTAGCATGAATGGTAGCTCTGTAATGGTCTGCCAAGCTGTTCAGGTTGTACCCAGTGTCGGCTGAGATGGGCTCCAGCCTCCCCGCGACCTTAAGAGAAGGATTATGGTTCTGCAAATGAGTGAGTGAGTAAGAGGACTAATAAAGCAGCGCCGCATCGTGCCGCTGCTGCTTTACGAGAGAACTCTTCAGGCTGTGAATAATGGAGATATGAGGATGTGATGCGAGAGATGCGAGTTCACATTTTTTGCTCCATTCGAGGAAAAGATCATAAAAACACGAACGTGCTGAACACAACAGCATTTGTTTGTTAGGCAGAAATGCTACGACTGCGACAGAGTGCGTCAGGAGTGTAGTTAGGGTGGAGCACAGTGAGAGAACGATGTAATTAATCAACCTGTACACGATTATGTTTCTAGCGAATATAAAACGGGTCAAAGTCATTCGTTCATTCATTTAATCACACATTTGCCGAATCGCTTCATCCTGCTGGCTTTCGCAGGGAGGCTGGAGCCTATCTTAGCCGACTCTGGGTGAAGGCGGGGTACACCTTGAACAGCTTGTTAGACCATCACGGGACCGGCACACACACACACACACACACACACACACACAGAGACAACCATCAGTCTATCGTGTTGCAGAATGTTGCTTAATTCCGTCCATACCTCATGGAGCAGTCTGACTTTTTTGTTGTTGTTTTTTTTTTCAGGTATGACATCATAATTCTGTTTCCGGTTTGAAAATCACACATCATCCTCTAAGGTATTTTCATAACTGTCCACAAGAACGAGTCCACCAAGTTTCAGGTGGTCCTGATCGCTAATAACGGAGGAATCGGACTTTTAGAGCCAACCGTCCAACAACAACACCAACAAGAAGAGACAGAGAGAATGATATTAAAGCAGACACACACACACACACACACACCCTGACCACTTTGTCTGTGCAAACAAATTTTATTCCATTTTGAGCCACAAACACAACAGGACAGATTTACGTCGAACCACAACGTGTAACCATGCTGAGACGGAGGAGTGAAGCGGAATGGAGGAGGGATCCTGTGGGATGTTCAGGCCAGACAGCGCAAAAATCACAGCGTCACAGTTTTACTGGAGATCAGTGTGAGGATTATATACTGTAGATATACTGTGTGTGTGTGTGTGTGTGTACAGAAATAGAAATATGGTATAAAACAAAGTAAGCACTGATTATAAATATCTGAATGTTTGAACTCGTTTAAAGGTGCAGTTTGTCATTTGGAAAAGTTTGTAGACCCGGAATAACGGGATTGAATTAAATGTACTGTGACTGTGATTGACAGCATCGCCGTGGCGTGTACACGGTGCAATTCGTCATCCGAATTTATTTATTTATATATTTTCACTCATTCATTTTCTAAGCCACTTAATCCTATTATCGTCGCGGGGAGGCTGGCGTCCATCTCAGGCGACTCTCCGGGCGAGCGAGTCCATCGCAGACCCCACACACACACAACCATTCACACTCACACCTAGGTGCAATCTGGAACAGCCAATTATCCTCATGCGCATGTCTTTGGAGTGTCGGAGAAAAAACGAGTACCCGGAGGAAACCCGGGGAGAACATGCAAACTCCAGACAGAAACGCCGCAGCGTGGCGCTTAGAATTGCACCAATTCAAAATGACAAACTGCTCCTTTAACCCCGAAGGGTCCCAGCGTGAAAGTGTCAGTCGACTCTCAGTAGTCAGTAGTATGAACACAGTGTATCATCGTTGATGTCGGTAGATCGTGGATGTTCTGCGTGGTGATGTCTCTTGTGCTTTCTGCTCCGGCCGAGGTGAAATAAAACCCTGCTGATGGAACATCATGTGAACGGATAGAAAGCAAATCATAAACTCTTTGGTTTTGTGAATGAATCCCTTTTCTCTCTTTGTTTTTCTAGCGAACCTCCTAGAAATGTTGGCCAATAAATCAATGACTTTGATTCCTGTTCCAGACTAACATGATACCGTGCCTACAAAAATATTTAAGGTGCACTTCCGGACCCGTCTCCATTTAATTATTAAAGCACAGATCCATAAGTTATTTAACAAAGAATTTAAAATAATCATGTAATAGTAAAAAAAAAGAAAAAAGATCCAGATCAACAATTTATTTAATTATTTATATTTAATAATTTAATAAATAAGTACTCTCTCTCTCTCTCACTCATTCATTTTCTAAGCTGCTTAATTAGGGTTAATTAGGGTCGCGGGGGACGCTGGTGCCCATCTCAGCCGACTCTGGGTGAAGGCGGCGTACACCCTGAACAGCTCGCCAGGCCATCGCAAGGCCAACACACATACAACCGTTCACACTCACTCACTCTCACACCTAGGGGCGATTTGGAACAGCCAATTAGCCTACTGTGCATGTTTTTGGACTGTCGGAGGAAACCGGAGTACCTGGAAGAAACCCAGGCAAGCACAAGGAGAACATGGGAACTCCACACCGAATCTCCCCGAGCCGAGCCCGGGACTCGAACCCAGGCCTTCTTGCTGAGAGGCGGACGTGCTAACCACTGCGCTGCCGTGCCGCCCACTCACTCACTCACTGAACTATTTAATCCTATAAGGGTCGCGGAAAGGCTGGAGCCTATCTCAGCTGATACTGGGTGAAGGCGGGGTACACCCTGAACAGTCATTACACACAACTTGGGAGGAAACCCATGTAAACACGGGGACAACATGCAAGCTCCAGACAGAAACGCCCTCGCCAAGCCCGGGACTTGAACCCAGGTCCTTCTTGCTGTTAGGTGGACGTGCTAACCACTACACCACCATTCCACTCAATAATTGATCCATTAAGCTAGATTTATTTAAATAACTTATATTTACTCTCACTCAATCACTCATTTGCCGAACCGCTTAATCGTACGAGGGTCGTGGGTAGGCCGGAGCCTATCTCAGCCGACACTGGGCAAAAACGATGTACAGCCTGTACAAGCTATCCTGACCATCGCAGGGTCACCACACACACACACACACACACACACACACCATTTTTATATTTATTTTATTTTATTCCATAATTAATTTGAAAAAACGTCTTAACATCCAATTCCACTTTCAAACAATTTCCCTTTTTGAGCCTGAAAGAATAAAAGAAGAAGATCGGGTTCCTGGAACGCCGCCAGCCTCTCCTGAGCAAAACGACAGGAGCTCTCGTCTCCATGTGGAATATTGACGTCGCTTTGTGTGGTTTGATTTTGCGCTTCCTGTTTCCGTGCTGTGATTCCGTAGAACACTGATAAAGCGCTGAAATACTGTTTCTGTTTAACTACACGACGTTTCCTGATAATGTTCAGAAATAAACCGAGACGGTGAGAGATGACCTGCTTAAATACAGAGTGTAAACTTGAGCTGATCTTAAGGCTGAGTTAAGGTGAGGAAAAGAGAGTGTGTGTGTGTGTTCCTGATGAATCTGTACGGTGCTACAATGTGTGTGTGTGTGTGTATGTGTGTGTTATGAAGGGTAGGTGTGTGTCTGTGTGTGTTACTGATGAATCTGTACAGTGCTACATTGTGTGTGTGTGTGGAGGCTGTGAAAGGTGTGTGTGTGTGCTGTGAAAGGTGTGTGTGTGTGTTCCTGATGAATCTGTACAGTGCTACATCTTGTGTGTGTGTTGTGAAAGGTGTGTGTGTGTGCTGTGAAAGGTGTGTGTGTGGTGTGAAAGGTGTGTGTGCGTGTGTGTGCTGTGAAAGGCGTGTGTGTGTGTGTGGTGTGAAAGGTGTGTGTGTGTTTGTTGTTTCAAGCACACGAGAAGAGAAAAAACGATGGATGCTTTTTTGAAATCCACTGAAGTGTGTGTGTGTGTGTGTGTGTGTGTGTGTGTGTGTGTGTGAGAGACACTGTGTCCTTCTCAGCCGTTTAAGTGAGTCCAATTTCCTCCAGAACGCTGCGAGGGGTCTCTGCTTCCTGAAGAGGACAAAAGAAAAGCAGCAGATTTTATCAGAGACACACACACACACACACACACACACACACACACACACACACACACACACACACACACACGGAGCATACAATGGCTGTGTTCCAATACTCTCAATACACAGGACTCATTTCGTATCACCTTCAGATCCAGCTGCACTTATTTCCTTCATGTATAAATCGAAATCGTACACGGTGGCATAACGGTTAGCACATCAGCCTCACACCAAGAAGGTCCTGGGTTCGAGTCCGGGGCGTGTCTGTGTGGGGTTTTGCATGTTCTCCCCGTGCTTATGTGGGTTTTCTCCAGGTACTCCAGTTTCCTCCAACAGTCCAGACATGCACAGTAGACTAATTGGCTGTTCCAAATTGTTTCTAGGTGTGAGTGAGTGAGTGTGTGTGTGTGTGTGCGCGTGTGTGTGTTGCCCTGCGATGTCTGGTGAACTGTTCAGGGTGTACCTCGTCTTCGCCCAGTGTCGGCTGGGATAGGCTCCAGCCTCCTCGCAACCCTAGTAGTAGGATTACGTGGTTCAGCAAATGGTGGATGCTAGTTAATTATTCATTCATTCATTTTCTAAGCTGTTTAATCCTAATTAGGGTTGCGGGGAGGCTGGCGCCCATCTCGGGCGGGGGTACACCCTGAACAGCTCGCCAGGCCATCGCAGGGCCAACACACACAACCATTCACACTCACACCTAGGGGCGATTTGAAACATCCAGTTAGCCTAATGTGTATGTTTTTGGACTGTGGGAGGAAACCGGAGTACCCGGAGGAAACCCGCGCAAGCACAGGCAGAACATGCAAACTACACACAGAAACGCCCGAGCCGAGGCCATGACTCGAACCCAGGCGTTCTTGGTGTGAGTCATACGTGCGAACGACTACGCCACCGTGCCGCCTCTAGTTAATTATTTGTCATGTACTCTAAAAATACTCTCGTAAAAAATGTTATATTGTTGCCTCATTTAAATGTTTTTTTTTTTTTTTTTTTTTTTTAGGAATTTTAACATTTTTAAAACAAAATTACATTTTGTTATTTAATTGTGTCTGGAGCCTATCTCAGCCGACACCGGGCGAACCCTGAACACACACACGCCTAGGGGCAATTAGGAACTAAGTTAGCCAATTAGCTTAATTTATTTGTTTGTTTATCTATTTATTAATTTATAAGAGCTAGGGAGTGCTAAAGGAATCTAAATCATGAACCACCCTTTCCCTCGTAATTGTCGATCGTACAGGTCGTATACAGTACCTAGGTGTTTACCAGAGGTCCACATTGTGTGTGTGTATGAGTATAATCCAGGAAGTATTGGAACACAGCCCTGCTGGACTTGGATCAGATTAGATCGGATCAGAGATAATCAAAGCAAATAATTAGATCAATAAAATCAGTATCGTATTTGATATCAGACTTCATTCACCTACCTGACGCTGCACAAGTTCAGGAACAAGAGGACAGTGAACGAGAAGCGAGGACACACACTCAGACTCGAGACACGCATGAAAGGTTGGAGCACTTTGATGAGAGACGTGATGGAACAGAACGTTCTGGATTTTCTTTAAATGATCCAAAAATAAATTGTGTGTGTGTGTGTGTGTGTGTGTGTGGGCATGCGACATGACTCAGAGAAGAACGAGTAGAGAGTGGCGGAGAGGCGGAGACGTGAAATGACTACAGTCTCAGGAGGAGAAAGGGAACTACACCACACACACACACACACACACACACACACACACACACACACACACACACACCCCTAGCGGCAAGGAATGTTCCAGTTTGCCATGTTCCAGTCCCCTTTTTTCTCCAGGACTGTGCAAACACACGTGGATGAGTGACAGAGTTACACACGTGGGCTGCTGAGACACAGAACACACATCACACTTACTTTAGCATCCTACACATCGCGTCAAGCACAAAGTAAACAGAGAAGCCAGCGATGAGAACAGACGTCTCTGTCTAACAACCCGAAGGCAAGCCGAGCTATAGTCCGCCGGGTTCTTGATTCGCCGACCCATCCGTCAGACCGGCTACGTGAAAGTGAATCAGAATCAAAATTACCATTTTCAAGAAGGTCCTGGGTTCGAGTCCTGGCCTCGGCTCGGGGCGTTTCTGCGTGGAGTTTGCACGTTCTCCCTCTGCTTGCATGGGTTTCCTCTGGGTACTCCGGTTTCCTCCCACAGTCCAAAAAATATGCACAGTAGGCTAACTGGCTGTTCCAAATTTCCCCTAGGTGTGAGTGTGAGTGTGGATGGTTGTGTGTGTTGGCCCTGCGATGGCTTGGTGAGCCGTTCAGGGTGTGCCCCGCCCTCGCCGAGAGTTGGCTGAGATAGGCTCCAGCCACCCCGCGACCCTAATTAGGATTAAGTGGTGAGTGAGTGAGTGAGTGTATTAAGGCTTTGCTAGGTTAGAATTTAACAGAATGATCGATATCTGATACATATGCGATGTTCCTTCTAGCGCTATACCGTCATGCTAGTAAATCATCTCGACCTCAAATTCTATGAGTGACGTAGCTCATGAAAGCACGCCGTGAATCCTTGATGCGGTATAGCCAGCTGTGTTTCATGCTACCCATTTCCTCGGATCGATTCCCTCCCCACATCCTCTCGTTTTCTCTCAGACGGAGGGTTTTAACACTTGGCGCTGGACATGTGCTACAAGTGCTGCATCATTCATGACCCGCTGAGCCCCTGCAGCTGCTTGATGAAACAACAAAACACACCAACGCGACTCCAGAGCTTCAGTGAAGGCTTACGGAACAGCCAAGCCCCATTTCAACCAATAAAAAAAAAAATTCAAATTTAATAAAAAAGAGCTCACAGGGAGGGCTTCTCAGGGTGTACATATTATACGTGTCTGCTGTTCAGCTTGGGGATCTGAGGGACTTTTAAAAAATTACACCATTTTTTTTTTTTTGTAAAGGTAAATAAATCGGAGAGATTCCATTCATCCATTTGCTGAACCACTTAATCCTACTAGGATCACAGGGAGGCTGAAGCCTATCTCAGCCGACATTGGGCAAAGGCAGGGTACGCCCTGAACAGCTCGCCAGACCATCACAGGGCCAACAAACACACACAACCATTTACACACACACACACACTCACACCTAGGGGCAATTTGGAACAGCAAAATAGCCTAATGTAGACGTCATCGGAGTGTAGGAGGAAACCGGAGTACCCGGAGGAAACCCACACAAGCACGGGGAGAACATGGTAACTCCACGTAGAAATGCTCTGAGACTCGAACCCAGGACCTTCTTGCTGTGAGGTGTACGTGGTAATCACTACGCCACCGTGCCGCCCATCTGAGAAAAGTCTTCGTTAACAACTCCATACACATTAAATTCCATTCAAATAATTATTACCTCATTTGAGGGACAATTAAAAAAAAAAAAAAGAAGAAGAAGAAGTTACTGTTGCTATTAAACATTGCAGAATCGGGAGTCTCAGCTTACTCATTTAGCACCATAGTTATTGTTGCCCCTAGTGGTCAAAAATAAGAACTGCAACAAGCCTTAATAGAGGCCCATTGGGGTGAGAATCACGCTGCTCCATGTTCTCTCTATTAATGAGCAGCGGATCAGACAAGACAGTTAATAACAGGGATGTGAGAGTCCATATTTTGTTTTTTACCTTTTTAAAGCAAATAATTAATTGGAATTAAATCTAACAGATAGTTGACTACCGTGTTTATGACAGTAGAGATGCTTTTCTATTGTCAGATGCTGAATACTATAGAGATGAGGATGGAAACAGAGCATTTTCAGATATATTAGAAATGTGTGTGCACCACAGTGTCCTCTTTTATTTATTTATGTAATTACATTTTTGGAACCCCCCCCCCCATTTTTTCCTCCGTATCCAATTCCCCGGTCTAGGATTGACTCTATAATCACAGATGACCACCACCAATCAGGGAGGGGGTGTAAGCATGCACATGCCCCCTCGGTAACATGCATTGCTGCCACCTGCATCTTTATGAACTGCTGCGCATGTGTATTTGGGGGGGAAGCGTAATCATCCCCTTTGTACAAATGAGCTCACAGACGCCCACAATTGGCTGGTGATTTGAGTGATGTGAGCGACGTGAAGGCAAGAGCTCGGCCAATTAGCTCTTACGGACTCCCGGTTCGTCGTTTCTCATACCTACGCTCACAAAAAGAAGAAACATATATACATTTTTTGGGGGTAGTTTCAGGTATTTTGTATGGTGTTTGAGCTTTACACTACTTAAAGTTCCACTATAAATACAAATCAACTGAAACAATCATCACTTTATTTGTTTTTGTCAACAAAACAGATGTTGAAAACAATAAAACTTAAACTAATACAACTCATTAGTGATGCAAAATCACCCTGGCATTACAGTGTATTATGTAAATACCTCAACAACGGCTACAACGTGAAGAGTATCCCTAATTAAATCATGCAGTTAGTGTTCAGTCAAACTGACATGCAATTAGCATCGCTAATGCTACAACACTCTGAAGTGTGAGGTTTCAGTATGTTGTGAGATTTGTTGGTGTGTGTGTGTGTTTGTGTGTCATATGTCCAGACTGACCTACAACACATGATTAACCACAATCAACTGATCTGCACTTAAGTTCTATCTGCTAGTGTTCTACTCCGGGTTGCCAGATTGAGTTATTTGATCCATTTTGCACATTCATCATAAATAAACACAGATATAAAATCATAAAAATCAAATCCATTTAACCCACAGTCTGTTCCGTGGCTGCAGGGTTTCCTGTTATCAAATCCTCATTTTAAAATTTGCATAAACCCAACATGCTAGATAATCATGTAATGCTTTCACAAATACCTACTATACTACTATATATGCTAAATGCTCATTTAATGCAATAGATGATGGAGATTTTATGACCAATCTGGCAACCCTGTGATGTCTACTGGCCATCTATACACAATTACATGCATACAGTATAAACACGTCACACAGTGCCGGACACACCCGTACTATGTCCTGAAGGAGTTGGGAAAAATACAAAGTGTGATCAAAGTTTTGACACTGTTCCTGTAGTGAACAAACGGAGCGCGGGACGGTCATGCACATGCAAGCGGGTGTGAGGAGTGACTTTTGTGAGTTGGTATGCCGCGTGATGTCATGGCGTAAACATCGGGGCCTGTTCTAAATTGTGTTTTGGTCACGATATAGATACGTGCGAATCTTGTGTCAGATCTGGAACTTAGCAGCTGAGACCCTTGAAATGCTTTAGCAAGCCAATAGCAATGAAGCAATGAGCAGTCAGGGAGAGCCAGTGATCCGTTGGTCCGCTACAGGAACAGTCATGCTGGAAATTTCTAATTGCACCTCGTGATATAACAATGACATATTTGGACATGTTTCATATATTCGACGGTGCTTTGTTATTAATGCACACACAAAAATTCTACCCTGAAACATGTTCACCAGTTTAAGACTGGAAATACCTGTGATGTGCTAGGGGTTGTAGTTTGTTGTTGTTTATGTGGGGTTTAAGTTTGGGGTTGGGTACCGCTCTGATGTCACAGAAAGCCCTGTTTTTGCTAGCTGTCACATTACTACCGTCATAGTAATGACAAATACAGAGTTTCATTAGACACAAAGGCCCAGAATGCATTGCACTTAAACAACTTGATTCAGTTACATTACATTTACAGCATTTGGCAGACACCCTTACCTAGAACTGAGCAATTTAGGATTAAGGGCCTGGCTCAAGGGCCCAACAGGGGCAGCTTGGTGATACTGGGGCTTGGACCCACAACCTTCCGAGCAGTAACCCAGTAATCGATGAGCATGAAGGTGCTGACGGTGGTACTGGAAGCATGAAAGCACGAAAGCCAGATAGC
Source organism: Tandanus tandanus (assembly GCA_039654325.1). Classification (NCBI taxonomy): domain Eukaryota; kingdom Metazoa; phylum Chordata; class Actinopteri; order Siluriformes; family Plotosidae; genus Tandanus; species Tandanus tandanus. The sequence goes on along the minus strand of JBCNYH010000022.1, from coordinate 33,032,741 downwards.
ATAACACACTAAAGCACCGCTGCGTCAGTGGCTTCCGGTAGATCTGAAGCAAGAACGGAATCCCACTGCATCACTGTCAGAGGTACGCGTGGGTATTAGAGGACGCTTGAAGTAAAAACAGATCAATGCGCCAGTGAAACATGGACATGGTTCAGGGTGGATTGGATCCTTTTGATGCTTCGTTCAGATTTAAAAAAATAATAATTTAGACGATTATCAAAAAGTGATCAAATATCACTGAAAGGGTTTAAAGGGTTTAATTATCACTGCGGCATCACTTTCTAGTCCAAAAACCACCAGGGGGCGCTCTTCCAGATTCCACACAGGTACAGGTAAATATAGCATGAAGGTGGGGTAGAGTGTGTGTGTGTGTGTGTGTGTGTGTGTGAGAAAGAGAGCAGAGAGAAGGAATGTGTCAGTGGGTGTATGCTGAACATGGAACACACACCCACACAGGATGATGGTGAGACTGGAGAGCCAGAGATGCTGCGTTCTGATAGGACGGTGGTGGAAGAAGAGGATCAGCAGGCACACTGTGCAAGGGGGAGGGGCTCAGCATGCATAACGGACAGCCAGCGACAGCCAATCAGTACACAGGCACATTAAAGTATTCATGTCTGGGCTGAGGAGGAGAGACGCACAACACACACACACACACACACACACAAATACATCTCAAAAGAGTGCAAGCACACAGATAAACACAACATGGAAGCAGAACAAAAATACACACACTCATACAGATCGCACCCAGGTGTGAGAGTGAATGGTTGTGTGTGTTGCCCGGCGATGGTCTGGCGAGCTGTTCAGGGTGTACCCCGCCTTCGCCCTGTGTCAGCTGAGATAGGCTCCAGCCTCCCCGCGACCCTAATAGTACGATTGTGTGGTTTGGCAAATGAGTGAGATGAGTAACATAAAATATAATAAATAGTTCTTTACTGAAGGGTGTGTGTGTGTGTGTGTGTGTGTGTGTGTGTGTGTGCGCGCACCCAGAGCAGTTGAAATCCTTTCTGTTCGAGCTTTGTAAGGTTTATTGAGAACCTCTGAAACGTTCACACACTGAAGAAGACAGAACAAGGAGCTGGAGAGGGCTTAAGAGGCTTTAACAACAAATCAAACCTCTACTACTAGCGCTGAAGAGCCTCTAGAGGTAGAACCTGCCAAAAACAAAGACCCCCCCAAAAAAAACAAAAACAAAAACAAAAACCCCACACACAGGCTTCGCTAGTGCGGAGTTACTGAAAGGGGATCGTGTACCAGGACTGAAGGAATGTGTCTGCTACTTGGTGACTGGGGTAGAGGTAGAGGACAGGGGTGAGGCTTTTCAGAGAGACACACACACACACACACACACACACACACACGCACACGCCGTGTAATGACTGAAATAAAGGAGTCTAGAGAAGGAATTTTCAGCTAAACATGAAGAGTGTTCCATATTCACCTGAGCGCCTTAACTCTGGAACAGACCAGAAGCCTCGGGGGAAGTGTTCGGACCCTTAACTCCTACAGGGTGGATATTTATCAACAGACAAGATATCAGCTATTTAAGACAATAATGCAGGAATCTGTGCGTGTGCGTGTGTGTGTGTGTTGGGTGGGTGGGGTGTTGCCAGAAATACTGTATATCCCCTCTAACCCCAAAGCTAGCTGATCGAAGCGTGGCTTGGACATATTCGGGGGTCTGAAGTGTAAATTTTTTTTTTTTTACACTTTATCAGAAGGTCTGTTACAGAATTTGGCCGTGATGATGTCACAACATGACAGTGTGACAAGCAAAAATATTAAAAGACCAGTACAATTATTACAAAGAATGAAATTGTTAGGTTCGTGCTTTTAGTTTTGTTAATAGCATTTATAAGTCACAGGGTCCTAAGCTCCACCATCACATTACATCGGTCATCTGTGTGACATCACTGAAGCTCACCGGATATGGTTGGAGGAAGGTTTAATGTTAGATAGTTGTAAATTTTCACTATTAAGAGTCATAGGTTGAGTGCACAAGCTCATAAACAATACATGCTTGTTTTCTGAAAATGCAGCCAATAAAGAATGAAATAACGACAAGGACAGTATGCATGGAACGATTCACTCGATTACCGATATATTCGATTTATGATCCTGGGTTCATGATACGAGTTTTCTCACAATATTTCAATAAAAAAAATAAAAAGAATAACAGAATTAACAGGTAAATTTACTACCAAAAAAATAAATAAATAAAAAATATGCGCATTTAATGCTTAACAACTTAAATATTTCTGTTGTTGAACTGTATAATTGTGTTATTTTATTAATAAATATTAAAAATTATTTAAAAACTGCATTATTGGTGAAAGTTGGAGTAAAATATAGTAGTCTATTAAAAAATATATCCTTTTTATTAAGAATAAAATAAGTTAATAACAAATAAACCTTTCATAAGCATGTATGAACATATGTGAAGGCTGTAGTCAGGCCTAAATATAAAACATCTCTCTCTCTCGCTCTCTTTTCTTTCCTTTAAAAAGATCACGCCATTTGTACAATCAGTCGCACAAAACCCGTTTCCTTTTATAGATCTGGGTTTTCAGTGTGTTTTTCGCAACTTTCCCTGTATTGTACCTTATTTTGTGCACCCTTTGCTGTCTAAAAAAGACGATCGCAGCTCTGAAAACTAAGAGATTAACAACAGTTCATTTTTCTATTTCCATCAGTTCGAACTGTCGAGAATATTCCCCATGTTTTATTGGAATACGATACAGTACATCCTTGCATTCCTTGCTCTCAGACTGAAAAGATGCGTGT
>JBCNYH010000022.1:33009954-33024954 GCA_039654325.1 Tandanus tandanus | reverse complement strand
TCAAGCAATTCGGGTAATTACCAATTAGCAGGAAGGGGCTGGGACTCCCCCTTTACAAAATCTCATCATTGGCCAAACCCCCCCAGTCTTCAGTCTGGAACTAGAAACACAAAATACAGCCAATCAGAGGAGGGCTGAGCACACTAAATCCATCCAGTTAAAGCACTAATCTAACTAAATCCACCCAACCAGATCACTGACCTCACTAAATCCACCCAATCAGATCGCTGATCTCACTAATTCCACCCAATCAGATTCCTGATCTATCTCACTAAATCCACCCAATCAGATTCCTGATCTATCTCACTAAATCCACCCAATCAGATCGATGATCTCACTAAATCCACCCAATCAGATTCCTGATCTATCTCACTAAATCCACCCAATCAGATCGATGATCTCACTAAATCCACCCAATCAGATTCCTGATCTATCTCACTAAATCCACCCAATCAGATCGCTGACCTCACTAATTCCACCCAATCAGATCGCTGGCCTCACTAAATCCACCCAATCAGATCGCTGACCTCACGAATTCCACCCAATCAGATCGCTGACCTCACTAAATCCACCCAATCAGATTCCTGATATACCTGACTAAATCCACTCAATCAGATCCTTGATCTATATCACTAAATCCACCCGATCAAATTGCGGACCTAGCTCACTATATCCACCCAATCAGATTACTGACCTAATTTTTCCTAATCAGATCATTGATCCAGATCACTAAATCCACCCATATTGCTAATCTCACTAAGTCCACCCAATCAGATCCCTGATCTCACTAAATCCACCCAATCGGATCCCTGATCTCACGTGATTCACTCAGTTAGATTGCTGATCTCGTTCACTGAATCCACCCAATCAGATCACTGATCAATCTCACTAAATCCACCCAAACGGCTGATCTGATTTAATGTGAGGTATAACAGGTTGGGGCAAATTCCCTGTGTGCATCTGCGGAGAAATGTTTAGTAGTGATCTGCTTAGTAGTATGAACATATTTCTAATATTTATTATTTATACATTCTAATATAATACAATAATACTGTGATCTAGTCCACTGCGGTAATATATTACACTTTACGCTCTCATTACTCTGCTATACTGCATTACATCACTCTACTAATGTACTGTTCTATTATACTGTACAACTACACTGCATTTTACTATAATAGTAAACTTCAGTCTCACTATACTCTAACGCTCTAGTATATATCACTAAACTATACTATTTATTGTTATAAACTCCAACTGGAAATAATGTGCAAGTGCTTCACAAAGAATATGACCCCAATCTGCCTGATGGCGGCGCTGTAGTTAACATTGGGTCAAAATGCCTTCAAACTTGAATCCCATCCATTGGTGGACGGATGATAAACACCATGCTGGATTTTTAGCCAAATTGTGTCATGTAAAAAATAATGTGGTGTCAACTTTTAGGATTTCCACCCCTCACCCCCCAACACAGCCTTTCGAGACTGAGATACACAATTCTATAATAATGCCCGCCATTACTCAAGGCAGGGCGAAGCAGGAAACTGGCCATAACTCATTAACGATTCTTGGTAGATAGTTTCAGTCTCTCTTTGGGAATATTCCAACCAAAGCACGCTGATCCTGACCCATACTCACTCCCTTCGTGCCATCTAAGTTAATATGTCACAAAATAGAACATTTTAGCTCTCTGACAGAGGAGAGTGTCCCCTGGCACTAGAGTTTGACTGGCAGTGTATTCTAAAGCCTACAGCAGTATTGCAGGTGTATAACACTCTGCTTCAGAGCTCCGACAGGCCTCGGGCGAAACGTGTCTAGCCATGCTGGTCTACAACCTGCCTCGTCGATCGAAACACAACCCTAGTCATTAGAAAAACATGGAACCGGTCTCAGGTGAGCAAACAAGGGCAACATCTAATACTAATAGAGCTGACACAAGCATTCCCCCCTACCACCCACCCCCCCTCCCTTCCTCGTGGCTGCATCGAGCTGCATGTTAGCATTAGCACTGTGTAGCCTTTTAGCATTCCCTTTCTCTCACATTTGGGTCACGGCTCAGTGTGTGGCTGCTGCACACAACACGGCTTTGTTTCCCGATCATCCTTTCCCTTGAGCTCCTGTCACGACGCATTCCTCAAATCAGCACTGCTGAACCGTACTGCAGCCAAGCATTAGCTCAAGTCCACCGCAGTTCAGGTCACGGGTTTAATAACATTATCATAAAGATTACTACATAGAATTAAAAATAATTCTGTACATCGAGTACAAACATTATGATGTACAGTAAGTATATTACATGAGGTGGAACAAACTTAATCTATCCAGAAAGAATAGACTGAGGCTGGGTCCGAATCATATACTGGCCAGATATATACTGCACACTGCACGGTACTCCGTCTAGAGCATACAGTATAATATGCAGACATGACAACTTTCATGTAGCGTACTAGACTTTACTGGTACGTCTCTGCCGACACCGTCTACGTCCCACAGGAAACTGGGGGCAGTAAACCAAAAAAACCTCGTCTAGTACTGCTACAGCATGCTAGCTAGCAGCCTCGCTAACGTTTCACCTTGCGTGACATTCAGTTGCATAGTGAGCTAGCAAGCTAGCATGCTAAACTATTATAAATTTTTGGGAATAGAATCACGGTGTTGCATCATGGGATGGAGTAGACGGTGAAGGGTGCTCTGGTTGTAGTCTAGACTAGACTAGACTACCTTATTTTTAATTTTAGTCCTACGTACTACTTTTCTTTCAAGATTAGTACGCGTGCAGTATTCAGACACAAGCTGCCAAGATCCTCAAGCTCGGGTGTACGGGAGCACTTCATGGAGGTTTCTTAAGTGGTGTACCGAAGCATGACAGCGTGCCAGATAAAAGCACCACAAGCAGGCGCTAATATCAAACGGGTCTGTCTGCGCAGATGTCACCATGTTAGATGTCACTCCTTTGGGAAAACTAGTTGAAGGCACACACGTATTAGTATCTAACTATCAGGAGTTAAAGTATCTAACAGTAAGTATTTTTTTATGGAGGTCAGCCATCCCATCCACTGTAGGTAATGATTTCACACACCTGCGTCAGTCCATTCTGAATTGATGAAGCCTAGGCGTGGGATTGCATAGTGTCGACCCCAGCAGCAGCCTGAAGTCAAGCACGGTTACTATTTTTATTTGGGAGTTAGCGCACTAGCGCTGGACTTTCACTTGTCATGTAACGGACACTGAAATTGGAAAACTACTACCATCACTGACACTGAAGACTCCTTCCCTAAGGTAAAACAAACATCCCTGAGCATAATAATATGTCACCATCTTAACAAGCATTCATTAATTTCCTGAACCGCTTAATCCTAATTAGGGTCGCAGGGAGGCTGGCGTCCATCTTAGCCGACTCTGGGAGAGGGCGGGGTACACCCTGGACAGCTCACCAGGCCATCTTAACAAGCATATATTTTTTATTTGTTTATTAGTTTTCAATTATTGTGTCATATCCACCATAGTTTACTGTTACTATAGAAACGGTAATATGTTTAAACAAGCATATTAATACCGTATAAACCTGCGATTTGCTATTACTACAGAAACCGTACTATACTTGATCGAGTGCATTAATACGGTATGAACCTGTGACTTTCTGTTACTATAGAAACCGTACTATATTTGATCGGGCGCAATAATATGATTCAATTTTTTTGTGACTATAGAAACCGTGCTATATTTGATTGAGTGCATTAATACGGTAAAAACCTCTGATTTTCGGTTATAATAAGTTATCGAACAATTTCTGACCAATAAGATTTTAGCTTTGCTGTGATGTCATCAGTGACGGAAACTAAAATAAACAGAGCCGCTGAAAGTAACGTTGCGCCAAATAAGCTACTTTTATGTCTCCAACATCTTTGCGAACTTTGATTTAGGTTTGATTAAATCTTGCGACGCGTCTCTTTTTGCGTTCTTCCGTAAGTTTAGTACAGTTCCACACTGTGCACACTACTTACTGCATGAAGGTTGACTGTGCTGAAAAACACAGCATTGTCATAAACGACGATCTCAACATTATACCGCGATTGTTCTCAGGATGAGAAGTGTCCGTTATACAACGTTCATCCATGTGACTGGTACTTTCTGTACTTTGAAGCATTCAGTGTTAAGAACAGAGTCTTCGTGGGGGGTTGGGTCGAGGCATGATCACTTCAGAATGGACCAGAGCAGTTAATCCTCAGGACGCTGATTAGATTTGCAGGTTACACCAGCGTGGTACTAAGCTCTAAAGGAGGGCAGATCTCCAGGAACAAGGCACTCACCCGAGATCTGTATTAGCATTCGGATTCAGAAGAGACGCCACATGCCAGCAACATTCCCGATAACCTTCCTGAACAGAACAGCTCGTTCTGTCGGAGTTTCTCATTTATATGGAATTCGTGAGTTTAAAAAAAAAAAAAACTGTGCGATGTGATTTCCCCACCCAGATGTTCACTGGAATTCAAACAAGGTCATGCTTTCCTTTTATACCACAGGACTTTTGAATTCTCGATTCTGATTGGTCAGAAGGAGTCAAATATTCCCCACATGTTTATGTCAAGGTGTTCAATCCAATATGTTATCGTTTCTATGGCAACATCTTACACAAGGATGTCTACACCTGACACTATAAAAATATATAATAATCATTAATAATATACCCCTAAATTATAGAATGCTCTTCCCTTGTCAATGGGAAAGACTCACCTGTTCCGCCAGGTATTTATGTAATTAGTGCTGCAATTTTTTTAGTTTTTTGTATAATTGTGTAATATTATTTGCATCTGTATTTTATTTCTATTATTTCTATCTCTGAAAAAAATGCTTTCGAAATAGAATTTTCTTTAGACATTCATTCATTCATTCGCCAAACCACTTTATCCCATTACGGTCGCGGGGAGGCTGGAGCCTATACCAGCCGGCGCACTCGCACTCACACCTAGGGGCAATATGAAACAGCCAACTAGCCTAATGTGCATGTCTTTGGATTGTGGGAGGAAACTGGAGGACCCAGAGGAAACCCACACATGCACAAGGAGAACATGCAAAATCAACACAGATACACCCTCGCACAAACACGGGACTCGAACCCAGGACCTTGTTGTGCTAACCACTACGCTAATTATTTTTTAAATTGTTGTATTAAAGTCACATATCAACTCGCTGTGGTATAAGAGGAATAAAACCCATCTGGACATGCTCTTACTGTAAAATAAACAACGTCAGGGTGGTCTAATCAATATATGTTGGCCGCAGCACAACATCCCGCTATAGATGATTATTGTCCTACAACAGCACGTCCCTGTGTTGCTCCTGGCATGTGGCCTCTTCCTCCTCCTCCTCCTCCTCCTTCTTCGTATTAGATGGTGACTGATCTACAAGCAGGAAGCTGTGGTCTACAGAAGAGGGAACTGAAGTCTGATTGGGTTTCCTAATCAAATAATCAATTCCACTGTACCTGGTAGGAAGCGGATCTGAAAATCAAGACTCTGCAGATCACCAGAAGAGAACCGGAAGAGCGATTGAAGAGTGAAAGAGAAGAGAAAATTTCATGTCAAGTGGAATCAAAACGAACAAAATGCTCCTGTGCTGAACAAAGCCCACTGACAACAGACGAGAAACGGAGAAGAATAGGAAAGGAAAAAAACGGAAGGAGAAAGAACGATAGCTGGCAACAGCCTCTGAAATGTCAGCAGTAATTACCGCGCGGAGATAAAGAGCAGCTGCGGCGTGCCGGGCCGCTCCTGCAGAACCGAACACAGCCTCAACAATAATACCTATTTCTGTCATCGCTGTGCACGCTTAATCAAAGGCCATCGCCGTGGGCAGCCTGTGGAGTATTAAGTGCCATTTACTCCACGCTGCCATTTATTCCGTTGTTATGAGCAGCGTCGTGAAGACCTGATGGTCCTGGAAGGGCTCTGAACCTGAATGGGTGCCTAGTGATTTCTTTTTCCTCCTCTTTATTAACACAGGGCTTAAAAAGGAGGAATTATAGGAGAGGTTTGTGTTTTGAGACACGAGGGAGATCGGTGTGTCTCAGATCACATACCGACATGACACTTGGAGAGATCGGGCAGATTGGTGCCATGAAAACATGAACACTGGGTAAACAATCAGGCTGTTCAGCGCCGTCGTTAATCTAAGGTCAAATTAAAACCAAAGTTGATGTTAAGAGGTAATAAACCAGTAGAAGTGTTTTTTAATCATTAATTAATTAATTACATAAGTGGGTGGCACAGTGGTGCAAACGCAAACGCCACGTCCACCTCACGCCTAGAAGGTCCTGGCTTGGTGAGTGGCGTTTGCATGTTCTCCCCATGCTTGCGTGGGTTTCCTCCAGGTACTCCGATTTCCTCCCACAGTCCAAAGACATGCACATTAGGCTAATTGGCTGTCACAAACTGGCCCGACGTGCGAGTGTAAATGGTTGTGTGTGTTGACGCTGTGAAGGACAGGGTGTACCCCGCCTTCGCCCAGTGTCGGCTGAGATAGGCTCCAGCCTTCCCAAGACCCTGGTAGTAGGATTAAGTGGTTCAGCAAATGAATGAATGAATGAGTGAGTGAGTGAGTAATTACATAAGTAAATAAATAATAATAATAATAATCTTCTCATTCTTCGGTTTGGCAGTCAAACATTTTGGTCACGATCATCACGATTCCACCAAGTTCCCTCGAGATCATAGCGATTCGATCCCACGACCCCCCCACGCTCATCGTGGAGATCGTGGACATCGTGGCCCCGGTGTAAACCCAGGTGAAGCGGAGTGGTATTTAAACCTAAAACCATGTAATGGGAATTAGTCAGTCGTTGCTTCCATGCTGGATGCTGGGACTGCCTCACTGCAGGACGTATACTGAAATAACTCTCCAAGAAACCTTTGATTCGTCTCTATGGTCCGTCAATCAAAGCTGCAGATCGCATTACCATAAATGACACATCGTACTCGCTTTCCGTGATCCAAACATCATACTTGTCGGCCATGTTCGACTGAAAGAACCTCAGAAATGAATCGCTACAGGTTAATGTGCCGATGGCTGCCAATATCAAACGCCCTCACTCGCCAAGTCTGAGCAGTTCAGCCAATCAGTTTCCGTCCCAATAGAGACAATCCAAGGCAAAGCAATCTAAAAGTCATATCATGTCATATGTTTTGATTTTATTTTTGGTTCTTCTCATTTTCTCGGGGGGGTGGGGGGTGGGCTACAGGAGACGCCCCCTCCAAGGTCCATGGTTGTTGGGATGTGTGTCTGTGAGAGGCCCAATATGGAAACATTCGCCCCCTTCCTGAATGCTCAAAGGCTGGCCTGGCTGATGGAAAGTCCTTTTCTAAAAATCTCTGCATTCCGATATGATTACACACCAATCAGAAACAGTGCTCATAGTATCATCGTAGTTATAATGTTTTTAATGTTATGGCTGATCAGTGTATATAAAAAGGGATCTAGTGGTTAAGGGACATAAAACCAAGACAAGAAAAAAGAGGCAAGTCTGAAAAATGCTTTCGCACGGATGCATGGGGACAATCAGGCCAGGGGACATGCTCCAGTCCCGGCAGGTAAAGAGCCAAGCCAACAAAATAATATCTGGTCAGCGTTGGTCCTGTGGTGCTCGCTAATTTACCTCCTGCAGCAGGTCCGCCTGTTCGATCGCCTTCAAGACGTTCTTCTTGGACGTCTCTTGAGCTTCTCCGCCCAAAAGAAACTCGTCTAGGATGAAGTAGGCTTTCTCAAAGTTGAAGATAATGTCCAGCTCACATACCTGCACGGACACAGAAACACCAGCGTACTGTTTTAGCGTCGTTTAGCTTACGCAGCCGTTTTCTAACAATTCCCACTGAGCATCGAAATGAAAAGACAGGAAAGATGCCTTACACTGCCAAAGTACTTATCCAGCAGCTCCACATAGCGATGAATGATCTCTAGGGTGATCAGCTCGTTGTCCTGGTCCTCGATGGCACAGCAGAAATACAAACTGGCATATCTGGGACAAGCAAACACATCCAAAAAACACATTTCTCAAGCAGGCTGTCAGAATTTATTTCAATTATTATCACTTTAACGTACAGCCTATCTCAGCCGACTCTGGGCGAGGGCGGGGTACACCCTGAACGGCTCGCCAGACCCTCGCAGGGCCATTGGAACAGCCAGTTAAACTAATGTGCATGTCTTTGGGCTGTCAGAGGAAACCGGAGTACCTGGAGGAAACCCGGACAAGCATTTAATAACTTAAGGGAAAGTGAGGACCTAAGGAAGAAAAAAAGAAAAAGTGAGGACCTGAAGTATGTTAGAATATAAAGTAAAGTGCCAACCCGCTTAGTCCTATTATGGTGATGGGGTGGGTGGAGCCTATCTCTGCTGATACTGGGAGAAGGTGGGGTGCATCCTGAACAGCTCACCAGACCATCACAATCATTGACACTCACACCTACGGGCAGTTTGGCACACTTCGCCTCAAGTGCATGTCTTTGGAGGAAACCAGAGTACCCAGAGGAAACCCACAAAAGCACTGGAAGAAAATGCAAACTCCATACAGAGGACAGTACAGACTACATGCATTCTTGCTGTGAGGCGGATCTGCTAACCATAATGCCGCGCTAAATGTACCTGCTGTCATAGAAATATTCTTTTATTTATTAGTGAGGCTCTCCGCGGGGATGATTCTCATAACAAATTCATGTTTCATTGTTTACAGGGTAAGACAACTTGTTTAACACTGAACAGCAGATACAGGAATCCACCCCACAAAAAAGAAAAGCGAAAAAAAAAAAATAAGAAAAAGGCAGCGCAGCATAATCAGATGGCTCTCAGAGAGACTCCTGCTCGTCCACATGAACAGTGAGTGTTATGGGTTCAGGAAACCAGGCCACTTTCTCCGAGTGCTCCATCAAACAGGATGGAAATGTCCGTGTTGAACTGGTGCACAGCAGCTTCCGTAAATTCTCTGCACTTTTGGCTGATAAACAGAAAATATTCTGTTTTTTTTTTTTACCCCCCCCCCCGCACTCACTCAGATTCCTTTGTTCCAGGAAAAGCACACGCCCAGATTCGCTCTTTCTCTCGTTCTCTGATGATATATAGGACAGAAGAAATGCTGAGGAAGCGTTTACTCTCCGTGAGATTATTTAACTCTGTGGAAACAGGATGCCAGCGCTACAGCCTTGTCAGCCTCCCACCCGATTAATGAAGGGCTCGTGCTTAATCCAGATTTCAGAGCACCGTGATACAGTGGCCACTTTTTTGCGCCGCGTGTTTTACCTGGCTATGGGGAATGGTGACGGGTGGTGATTAATCGTTTACATGCCGCAAGGCACGAAAGGGAACGGAAACGATTTTTCTTCTGGCGGAACAACGGCCCTAGAGGACCACGTCGATGTTTTTCCCTGCCACGGCACGCTCGATTCAACCTGTTACTTCATTAAGCAGCCGTGTAAGGAACAGGTGAAAGTCAAAATAAGTGATGCCGTCTATCTAGATCGATCCACTTCATTAGTACATTTGTAGTGTTTGTGTATAGATGTTTACACTGGGTCCTGTGTTTACGTGGACGGTCGGTTGTTACAGCACCAGTAGCGTCACTTGATGCAACACCAGTAGTGTCATTTATTACGGTGTAATAAACCCCATGAAATCTTTACCGGGTGACATGGAAGCCTGGTGGACAGAGATATCCTCCAGATGTACGAAAGATGTAGCGGCGAGAAAGTACCCGATGCTGCATGCACTGCCGCAAGCCTGAGAGTTATTTAGGGTCATTGTAGAAATGCTGAAAGAAAATGTGACATTGACATACTTGGTCCCGTGCAGGAAAGGAAGTGCAGAACAAGTTGTATTGGTCGCTGGCGAGTTTCCAAACGTTTCCTATAAACATTTACCCGAGCTTAATTGGCTCTGGGAAGCTGCTGCCCTCTGAGACTGGCTCCTCCCTTATAGATCTGGTCCCTAGTGCAAACTGCATTCAACACCAGGCACCAAGTTAAACCTGAGCAAATTACAAGAAATGGATCAGTTAGTTTAGCATTCGATGACTTGGACACCACAGTACCTTCAGTCTTAGACCGGGACTCCAGGAGTCAATATCAGAGTAAATGAGTTCTAACACCAAGCTTTGTCTTGTACGGAGCCAAGAAAGTGTCCGAGTGATTATTTTAATGCGGTGAAAGTAGTGAGGAAGTAGTAGAGTGAAATCTCTATACACACCTATTCTGAGCTGTGCTGCAGGCGGTCTTGGTCTCTACATTTAGTCACTTGGAAAGGAGTTTTTACCGAAAGCAACATACATATCGGGTTGTATGTACGAACCACTTAATCCCACTGGGTTTGCGGGGTAGCTGGAGCCTATCTCGGTCGACGCTGGGCGAAGGCACGGTACACCCTCAACAACTCAACAGATCATTACAGGACCAAACACACACACACACACTCAACCATCCACATCTAGGGGCAATATGGAACTGGCATGTTGTTGGACCGTGGGAGGAAACCGGAATACACTGAGGAAACCCACGCAAGTTCGGAAAGAGCTTGCAAAATCCACACAGAGATGCCCGAGCCTGGGAATCGAACCCAGGACCTCCTTGCTCTGTGGCGGATGTGTTAACCACTACACCGCCGTGCCACCCATCATCCAGAAAATGTAATTATATTTCTATGAAGAGGTGATGAATGCCAGGATGCACTTACTTTTTCATATGAATAGTGTTTTCACATGACTGTAAACCTTCCATTCGCCAGACAGGAACCTTCTGCATGAAAACAACCAGATTAACTTGAAGAGTAAACCATTAATTTCTTCTTCTTCACAGCTTATCCCCCCCGAAATAGGCTCGTTATAGTCCCTCTGAAACTTACTCAAGGTTTTTCATGCCACATGAAAATTTTCAGCATGAAGCTGGTTATACTTTGTGGGGTTTTTTCGGTAGCAAGACAAACTACATTTTTGTCGTAAAACATTAAGAGGACGGGGAAAAAATATTTACAGAGCAAAAAACCACCTTATGATGTAAGGTTATAAGAAAAACGACCAATTTCAAGGTGGTAAATATAACATGTTGCTTCACGTTACGTGGCCTCACGCCACCCCGTTATTAATTATGATCCGATGAAACAGTTTCCAGCTCTTTCTAAACAGGGATTCGAAAGAAAACCAACACAACAGCAGGTGGAGTCCCCCCCCGACAAGGACTTCAGGGTCCTGCTGTCGGAATCGGCTCAAGATGTGAGGTGTGAGAAGCTGAGATAGTGTCAGGATTTACAGGACTGGAATCCAAGCGAAGGGTCTGACAAAAGGACAGTGCACTCAGAAGTAAGAGTTCTTCAATGACTTCAGTCCTCCATCGCTCAGATATTGTACTATTTTCAACATAACCTAGTCTGACGTGGATCTACATTAGAATAAGTGATTCTTTGGCACCACTGCCCCTTATTTCCATGGAGAGCACTGGAGATGTGGCATAGCAGTGCGTCACACAGCCAGACGGCGAAGCAGAAGCAGCGCCGTGCACATCTGCTAGGCACTGATTGTGATGCTGGCCTTGTCATCTGCTAATCAGATTCAGAATAAAACACAATTGTTGGCTCTTGAGAGGATACAGCAAGCGATGACACTGCACCCAAACCCCCCATGGTCTCTCTTTCTCCTTTATCTCATACACGGTGATGCCAAGCTCTCTGATTCACCGTGTCAGAACTGCACACTCTTACCGCTTTTAACATTATGTTAGCATTACAGCTTCCTATGTGCATCTCAAATAACATTTGGAATTGTTTTGTACTCCACCTCTATTGTGTAATAGTATAATTAACAGAAGGAAATACACGAAGAAATTATCGAATTATCGACAAATCTGCCTTTTAATTCTTTACTTTTGGTAAAATGATCAAAAAAAGTAGAATAGACCCGAATGAGAAAGCTAGAAGCAACAGTGGCAAGGAAATACTCCCACATATTCCACATTTAAGTCACATGACATGACGAGCCACTTAAAAACATGGCACGTTTTCTCACTTTTAATTGCATAACAATAAATTGCTCAATAAAAACACACACTAATTACTTTTATTGTGTGCAAAACTGCTAGGGATACGAACATACTAAAAGGTTTGGTAAGTCATGTTAAACTAGAACTACTGCCTGGTGGTTATACGCCCCTGTGCAGTAAGGCTGCAGTGACCTTGATCAATGACCTCCAAATTCTAAACAGTTCATCCTTGAATCAAGTGGGACATTTGAGCAAAGTTTAAATAAAATCCTTTAAAGCAGTCTCGAGATATTGTGTTCACAAGGATGGGGCTCGTGAGGCCGCACTGACCTTGAACTTTGACCTATGACCTCCAAATTGTAATCAGTTCATCCTTTAGTCAAGTTGGATATTTGAGCAAAGTTTAAAGACAATGCATTAAAACTTTCTTGAGATATTGCGGTCGCAACAATTGCATACAGCCCTGTGATGGCCTGGCGAGCTGTCCAGAGTGTACTCTGCCCACGCCCAGAGTCGGCTGAGATGGGCGCCAGCCTCCCCGCGACCCTAATTAGGATTAAGCGGTTCAGGAAATGAATGAATGAACAATCGCATACATGAGGCTGCATTGACCTTGAACTTTGACCTATGACCTCTAAAAGCAAATCCGTTCCTCCTTGAGTCAAAAGAGGGCAATTGTGCAAAGAACATACAACACACAGAAATGCCCTCACCGAGCCCCGGACCCTCTTGCTGTGAGGTGGATGCGCTACCCCATAAGGCACCATTCCGTGCTGAACAAGCATTAACTTCAGTAAATACTACGATTTTTAATATTTGGGCCCAGTATATGGGGGTCTTGCTGAAGGCCCCAACAGTGGCTTTTCTGGCAGACCTGAGACTCTAATCCTCTAGGCAGAACATTACCCTCAGCTACTCAGTCTCAGCTTAACCGTCATGTGCTCAACCGGAGTCCAGAGACCATGGGATCAGTGGAGTCTAATCATGGAGGCCAGGAACGAGTGCTTCTGACAAGATCAAGTCTGGAGAGCAGAAAAAGACTCATTACAGTGTGATGGAGCATTTTCACAGCACAGGAAATCTCTTTTAACACGAGAACAATGATGAGCAGGCGGTCTCTGAGGACACGGCTCGATCTGGAGGGGATTCTCTCTTTTGTCCTGTTTTTTTCCCTTTCTTTTCTTTCCAGCTGGCTGTATGTTCTGTATTCCCCGCTCCCGCTCCCGCTCTCTCTCTACAGTCGACAGTCTTCTTGTCTATTTTCGAAAAGGTTTTTTTTTTTGTCTCTTTTCTTCGTTCGTCTAACAGTTCCTACTCTATACTGTTGAGTACCTTTCTGCAGCCATCAACACACACACACACACACACACACACACACACACACAAGGTGCCACAGGCAAGGTTACATCTCCTTCTTGCTGTGTCTGCCTCATTGGGCCCTGGATACATTGCATTCTCAGAGTCCCTCAATGCAGCAAGTAGATCAGTCTCTTCAGCCTGAAGCCAGGTTTTGCTCTAATCATCCTTCAGAAAAAAAAAAGAAAAAAGAAAATCATACAGACTCTTCTATCCAGAGAATAACTTTAAATGGAGACGTGAAATATCTGAAATTTTGAAAAGAAGCATGTCCGAACCTCCACTTTCATCCTGTTTTATTGAGTTCCTATTTAACGAACTTCAAGAACTCCGGCTCCACATGTTCTCCAAGTAAAAAAAAAATGAGATTTTTGGTTGGTTTCAAGCTAACCAAGTAGGAAACAAAGTGGCACGGTGGCGTAGTGGTTGGCATGTCCGCCCCACAGCAAGAAGGTCCTGGGTTTAAGTCCCAGGCTCGGCGAGGGCGTTTCTGTGTGGAGTTTGCATTTTCTTCCTGTAATTGCATGGGTTTCTTCGGGGTACTCTGTTTTTCCTTCCACGGTCAAAGGACATTCACGTTAGGCCGATTGGCTGTTCCAAATTGCTGCTAGGTGGTTGACTAAGGCGTGGTTCGATGGGTCCGGTATTTGTGCAGAAGTCAAGGTAACAGATTTTTAAAATTCATTCCATTTTTTTTAGGGACAAAAACTTGACTAGTGTTAGCACCATATAACCTGGAACTGCAAAACATGGATGAGATCCCTACAGAGATACACCAATCTCTGTTTACCTCTAACTGTAAAGAGACCATAAAAAATTATTTTCTTCACTCATCATTTTTGCCCCCAGTAAAAAAAAAACTGGAACAAAACAGATGGAACAAAAAAATAAATAAAAAAATAGGGCCCAGGTAAAAAAAAAAAAAATCCCAGAGTTTTCCATTAAGCTGTCCTTCAAAATGACTTTGGTTTTCAGACGCTTGCAGAACCGAGCTCGTAAATCCCTCCTTTATAAAAAAAAAAAAAAAAAAACAAGAAGAAAAAAAAAATCCCTTGAAATATTTATCTAATCTTCTCATCCTGGAGATAAGCACACACTCGGGAGAAGTGAACAAAGGAAGGCATCGAACGTGCTCCCAAACAGCTTAATCAACAGTGCGTTCTCGCATACTAACTACATCATCAGTCAACGATGAATTTCAATGTGCTGTAGGATGGTCTTTAGTTTCACGCGACCTCAGGGCCGGGACACACGAAGGAGCCATTATTCAAACCACTGATATGAATCTAATGGTGATGTATTTACAGAAACTCCGAACACAGCAGCGAGTTCAATGAGCGATGATACGACTGATTCGGATGCAAATTGTATTCTCGTGCACCAGCACAATACAACAGCGAGGAAGGTCTGCATGGATACTGAAAAGTTTCATAGAGATTGAAAAATTCATTCATTCATTTTCTGAACCGCATAATCATAACTGGGGTCGCGTGGAGGCTGGTTCCCAGCTCAGCCGACTCGGGGGGGGGGGGGGGGGGGGGGGGAGAGGCACCCCTCGGAAGCTGTACGAACACCCAAAAGAAGAAAACACGTGGGGGTTTGGGCTCCCCTTTCCCAAACAACAAAAATGTTTTCT
>JBCNYH010000022.1:32948425-32964201 GCA_039654325.1 Tandanus tandanus | reverse complement strand
CACACACACACACACACACACACACACACACACACACACACACACACACACACACACACACACACACACTTTCCTGTGGGAGGAATGCAGACTGGGTGATGTATGTCCTGTCTGAACCAGAGAAAGAGGACAGGCCCACAGGTGGAGGGGTGGACAGAGTGGAGTCAACCATCTACCCAGTTCCTAAAATAATGAGGACGCTTATAACAACAGGACAATCTCTCTCTCTCTCTCTCTCTGTTTCTCTTTCTCCCACCCACTCTGTTTCTCTCTCTCTCTCTCTCTCATACCCATTCTGTTTATCTCTCTCTCTTTCTGTCTGTTTCTCTCTCTCTCTCTCTCTCTCTGTTTCTCTCTTTCTCCCACCCACTCTGTTTCTCTCTCTCTCTTTCTCTCTCTCTCTCTCTCTCTCTCTCTCTCTCTCTCATACCCATTCTGTTTATCTCTCTCTCTTTCTGTCTGTTTCTCGCTCTCTGTTTCTCTGTCTCTCTCTCTTTGTTTCTCTCTTTTTCTTTCTCTCTGTTTATCGCTTTCTGTCTCACCTCTCTCTCTTTCTGTCTCTATTTCTGTTTCTCTCTGTTTCTCTCTCTCTCTCTGTTTCTCTGTTTCTCTCTCTCTCTCTGTTTCTGTCTGTTTCTCTCTCACCCTCTCTGTTTTTCTGTTCATCTTTCTCTCTCTCTCTCTCTCTCTCTCTCTCTCTCTCTGTCTATCTCTTTGTCTCACATCCTCTCTGTTTTTGTTTATCTCTCTTTTTATCACTCTCTTTCTGTCTCTCTCTGTTTAACTCTCTCTTTCTGTTTCTCCGTTCATCTCTCACTCTCTCTCTCTCTCTCTCTCTCTCTCACCTCTCTGTTTCTCTCTTTGTCTGTTTCTCTCTCTCACCCTCTCTGTTTATCTGTTCATCTCTCTCTCTCTCTCTCTCTCTCTCTCTCTCTCTCTCTCTCTCTCTCTCAGTGTTTTATAGACAGTCACCCTTGTGATTTGCCTCATTCTTATACTAACGTGTATTCGATTACTCACGCTTTTAGCCTTTCTTGCTAACTGCTACGCTGTGGAGTGTCCCACACAAAATGACCTATTTTTCCTCCTGCCATGTAAATGCTTCTCTATCCCGCTCGCTCACTTCTGTCCCACTTTTCCATCATTAGGGAGAAAGTACCTCCCCTCCCTGCTCCCGCAGAAATAGGGCGAGAGGCTATTTCCAACACCTCCGAAAACTGAAACACATCACCATATTCCAGGCACTTTTTTCTTTTTCTTTTCTTCAGTAATTTTAAAACTCCCAGATTATTTATATCACTGATTTAATCCATAACGGCAAACTGTACCGTCCGCAGACTGGACCCAGGCTGGGTAGGGTTCTAATTCAGGAATTAAAACCATCCCGTGGATTCGAATTGAACTGAAAGATCATGTGACTATATTTCCTTTCCAAAAAATATATATTTTTATTTCATTACAACAGGGGTTTGCCTCACAGCAAGAAGGTCCTGGGTTTGAGTCCCGTGAGTTTGCATGTTCTCCATGTGCTTGCCAGGTCCTCCAGTTTCCTCCCACAGTCTAAAGACATGCACCTCAGCCTAATTGGCTCCAAAGTGTCCCTAGGTGTGGATGTGAGTGTGAATGGTTGTGTATGCTTTGCCCTGCGATGGTCTGGCGAGCAGTTCAGGCTTTACCCTGCCTTCGGCCAGAGTCGGCTGAGATAGGCTCCAGCCTCCCCGCGAGAAACTTTTGGATATAGTTCCTATAATCCCAGTTTGATCATTGATTTGCTTTCTGCCTCACACAAAACCCTTTTCTTATCCAAGACGTGGCCTTCCTTACGTCCTTTCTTGTCCTTCACGGCTCACCCAGACGGAGGATTTACACGGACGTGTTGGGACTTTGAAACAGTTCGTAATTTTTTAAATAGGCTAAACACGCCCTTTAAACCATGTGGAGCAGCTACAGCTAGATTTCATAGCTGGGTGGGACAATACGGATGGAGGACAAGCTTGAGCAGATGTAGGTGACAAAAATATAGGCACCCTGGACAATATTTACAAGAAATACAAAAAAAAAAAAGTGTAAAAAAAAAAAAAAGTGTAAAATATAAAACAGTCTCAATTCTGCTGAAATAAAATGGAGCTGTAACGCGTTTCATCGCCCAGAACCCGCCAAGCATTGTAATCCTTCATTTATCAGCACACAGAGAGAGACGGAGCAGTGGTTTCAACCCTACAGACTTAACACACACACACACACACACACACACACACACACACGGGAAAATACTGCAGTATTATTTAATTACTGCCTTTCTGTGAGCAGACATCAAGGATTCTAATCAAACAGAACGTCTAATGGAGACAAACTGACTTGGCGTTGTTCTGAACGAGGGAATGTCTACGAGGTAAACAGGTTTTACACACCAGAGAGAGGAATGAGAATATGTGATAAACACACACACACACACACACACACACACACCCACACACACATGCACGCACATGCTTTCATCCTATTTTAACACGTTTCTCATACATATCTCACACTGTCAGCTTTTTTTTAGCTATGAAGTGCTATTTGTGCAAAACAGCTAAAAAAAAATGCCTGTGGGGGGAAAAAATGAAGGAAAGAAAATAGGCTGTGTATCTCAAGGGCAACGATATTGAAAAAAGAATGTGAGAAAATATATTAAAGATATAGAAAAATAAAGATATTATTAATTCGTTCATTCATTCATTTATTCATTTTCTAAGCCGCTTAATCCTAATTAGGGTCGCGGGGAGGCTGGCGCCCATCTCAGCCGACTCTGGGTAAAAGCGGGGTACACCCTGAACAGATCGCCAGACCATCACAGGGCCAACACCCACACAACCATTCACACTCACACTCACACCTAGGGGCAATTTGGAACAGCCAATTAGCCTAATGTGCATGTTTTTAGGCTGTCGGGAGGAAACCGGAGTACCCAGAGGAAACCCACTCAAGCACAGGGAGAACATGCAAACCCTACACAGAAATGCCCCGAGCCCGGGAATCGAACCCGGCCGTTATTGCTGTGAGGTGTATGTGCTAACTACTGCACCACCGTGCCACCCAAAGATATTATTATTATTTTTTATTTATTTATTTATTTTTTAATTATTATTATAATTACTTTGTGCTTATTTATTATGGCCACGGGGAGGCTGAAGCCTATCTCAGCCGACTCCTGTTAAGGCAGATCCATATTCATCGCAGGGCCGACACACACAACCATTCACACTCACAGCCTAATGTGCATGTCTTTGGACTGTAGGAGGAGACCAGTGTACCCAGAGGAAACCCACGGGAGGACTCCATGCACACTCTACACACAAACACCCTCGCCGAGCCGGGGACTCGAACCCAGAACCTTGTTGCTGTGAAGCGGTCGTGCTAACCACTACGCCACCGTGCCCCAATTTGTTTTAATATTTATAACATTTATCTGCTAAATAAACAGTTTAGGGTTTATTTGTTGTTGTTTTTTTTAAGGTGGGCGGGATTATATCAGTCCAGATCCCCTCTGAATTCCCCACTTTGTTCGCCGCATGTAGAAAACGGCATCTAGCTCGCGTTTAACATTTTAAAACGATGCAGATGCAGGTTTGTTCATGCGGCATTACACTTGCCCGGATCCAGAAATAAGGGCCATGGACACGAAGCCCCTCTGTGTCCATCAGCGAGTCCTGTGAATGATGAGTAATCTGTTTTTGTGATTGAATGAAAGACGAGATGTAGGAGGCTGATCCCACACACGTTTGTTGGACGGCCTTACAATCCTGACAGGCCTCTTTTTTCTATGATGTTTTTGTAATGTGACTCAGATAATGGAAGTCCAGATGACCGCTAAAAGCAGGCTGCTAAGGACGGGGGGTGGCCTTAAGCAGAGCAAAGCACTTTGGCGTTGATTGTTGCAGCTACGTCAAAAGACAGTCAGCAAAGCCACGGGAGGATAAATTCAGTGGTACAGTAATGATTGGTACAGTAATGGCTGAGCGACGTGGGCTGCTAACCAGGCTAGTTATCGCTACCTACCCCTTCCCGGCTCCCTACCTGCATCCATCTGTAACACATGGAGAAGCTGGAGTGTGTATAAATAGCTCTTAAGCAAAAGGTTAAATTCGTGACAAACACATGATGACCTAGATATCTTTACATCCGTGCCAAAACATTCCACTTCACCATGCAATTTAGTGAAATTTGCATCTCTATTCTGAACAGACTGAACGCACAACGCTGTCTGGGTCGTCCAACAATTCCTTAATATCTGCGTTTGAATGATTTATGAGCGCAAAGCTACACTTTAAAGCTTACACAATCCTTAACCGCTAATAAATAGCTATTCCTTTTACACACCACGATTAAATGCTAAAAAGCTAATTATAAAAGCCTCATCTGCAGATTCACAATCTAATCATATTCATCCTTTTTTTTTTTTGGAGTGGAGAACCGACTGATTATGTAGCGATGCAGTCCGCTGCCTCGTTTCTCCACTTTCTCTCTAATTTGTCGTTTTTACAGAGAAAATCCGATTACGTTAAATCAGCGCCCGGGTGGAACGCAGTACTGACACCAACTAAAATAATATGAATGATTAGGAATAAAAGCAGACTGTAATTATAATACAGCCTTATAAACTCAGCCAAACAAAAAATATGGGTTAGTACGGGGAGTGTTTTTAATAAATGAGAATATTATTAACCCAAACCCAGGAATACTTATGAAATACTGAGAAAGCGTCGAGGCACGAGGGAAGCTAATTAGGGGTGGAAATGTAGTTTAGAAAATAGGCTGAGGGCTTCCTGGAAAATGGATTAAAGGGACTCCTTCACTTCCCAGGGATATTAAATAAACATGAAATACAGTGTTGGAAATAAACTGAAACCATTTGCTTCCTCCTGTATGCGAGTATCAATGACCCCTGCATGGGCAACATGATATTAGTTGACTTTGCCATTTTTAAAAATTTGACTTGAAATTGTATCCCTTCTTCTGTTTTCTACTTGTTTTCTACTTGGTCTTGTTATTGTTATTGTTATTGTAAACAGACACAGAACCAGAACAAGATGTAAACCAGGTGAGTAAGCGATACTAAGCCTGTGAGCTGGGGTGGTTTCACCAGGAGACCTTTATATTCATCCAAAATGAAATGATAATAGAAGATATTCACCAGTGAAGTGTAAATTTAAGAAAAAAATTATTAATTTATGTATGTATGTATGTAGGGCAACACGGTTGCATAAGGTTAGAAAGAATGTCCTCAATTTGAGTCCCAGGCTCAGGCGTTCACCCCATGCTTGCAGGTGTTTCCTCCCACAGTCCAAAGACATACACATTAAGTTTCAAGTTTATTTGTCATATACAGGTAACAATGAAACATCACTACCGGCAATGAAATTCTTGAATTCTTAGGCTAACTTTCTGTTCCAAATTAGTGAGAGAGGGAATGGTTGTGTGTGCTGGCCCTGCGATGGTCTGGCGAGCTGTTTAGGGTGTACCCTGCCTTCGCCCAGTGTTGGCTGAGATAGGCATCTATTAGGATTATGCAGTTCAGTAAATCAGCTGTGGCTGTTTTTTTTTGGCAAAACACAAAACAATTAATTAAACTGTCATTAAACTGTTTTTAACATTAAGGTTTGTTAAATTCTTAGCTGTATAGACCAAGTGGTATATTGGGTAAAATGGTCTTTTCACCCAGACAGCAATTAATAACTTATGAGATCTGGAAAAAAAAGAGGTTTGTTTGGTTCTGTCATATTCACATAACAAGCCATTGTTCAATATGCAAACGCTGTAATCACTCAATCAAACCTTTTGTGTTTTTTTCCTCTGCAAAACAATGTGCAAAGGGAACATTTGAGGATGAAATAACTTCACATTAAAAAAAAAAATCTTTCCTGTAAATCCGCCGCCAAATCAAAACACGTTGCCGCCACACCTTGTTTGTCAGTACACGACACTACTACAGCGTACAGTACTTGCAAATGGTTTGGATTTTACATGCTGTAATTTGATACATGGTGTTTCTCAAAACCCTTGCATTCTAATGTCACTCACTTGTGTGTCATCCTTGCATCTCAGCCCCTTTCACCAAGGAAGCAAGGAAATGATGTGAGGAGCGTGGAATCAAGCAAATGCGTTTTACCAGAAATTAGACATCGTTTCCTCTGAACTGTCATGTGAGGCGACGTGCGCTTCTGATGACAGCAGCGCGGTCAGACGTGCTGCATAAAAGTGGTCAATGTCATGACAGGGCTGGTTGTGTGTATACACTCTTCCAGCAAGGCTCCTCTCATGTATCCTTGCTCATCGCTCCTCGATCCTCATTCGTTGCTCCGTTATACACAAATAAGAGAATTGGGACGGCTGGTAAAGATGGCGCACCAGAAGAACATCCGGTTCAAGCAAGGATCAGGAGCGAGAAAAGAATAAATAACAGTTTTGGGATGTACCCATAGCCCAAAATCTGTTTGGGGTCATTCCATGTCAACTCAACCAATAGTCATATAGTTTCCATATTAACCATCTCAGAATTTGCTGGGAAAATTCCTATTTAGACATATATATATATATAATACAAGTGACTCCAAAGTTATGGTCCTTTCAAATTTGGATTTTCCGCACACTTTTGAACTTCATGACGATATTGATTTGGAACTTTTTTTTTGATAAACTATAACTTAAAATCTAAACAACATAGAAGTCTGAAATTTGGTACCTAGCTAATTTTGGCCCTAGCTTTCTACCTGCTGTCAAAATGGACCTGAGATTAAAAAAATTGCCTCAGATGCTTGATGAAAAGTTTATGGTCGTTCAAAATCTATTTTTTATTTTTTTTCAATTATGTTAAATAATTTTCGATAATTGAATAGATGTGAAGAAACATGTAGCATTTCACTTGATTCTTATTATAGAGATTATTAGCATTCATTGATGGATCATGGATTATAGCATTCATCAGCACAGGGAAACCCTACATTCTGTGTAAAAATGAATTATGAAATGTCTATTAGCTTCAGATAAATCCACTGGAACCCTCTATAGAATATAATGCATGACTATGTGGATTGACTGGGTACCAAGTTTCAGACTTCTATGTTGTCTAGATTTAAAGTTATGGTCTACCAAAAACTGTTCCAAATCAATATTGTCATCCGTGAAGTCCAAAAGAGGGTCGGAAAGTCCAAATTTGAAAGGACCATAACTTTGGAACCACTTGGAATTTTCACCTGAAATTTTGGAATGGCACTCTTCACGTATGAGTGTCTAAATAGGAATTTCCCCAGGAATTTCTGAGATATGTCAATATGCAGCCACTGGATGAGTTGGCTTGAAACGACCCTCTAGTCACATCCAGATATCAGTTTGAGGATTAAGCACACTGGTAAGGGCAGATAGATCTAAACGCTGTGTACATCACCAGCTTGTGTTGGAGGTAAATCCCCTAAGTTATCAGGGAGTTATCCTGAAGTCTGCTCCTGCAACCACCCAGCTATCGCTCTTTAAAGATTACAGCCTCGTCCTCTAATCTCAGCACAAGCCTGCTGTTACACTGAAATATTATCTTAAGCTCTTACATTCAACCAGACGGGCGAGTGAAGTCATTTGTAGTACAAAGAAACGAGCCGGCCAAACAAGACAGGCAGGATCCATTTAATTGATTTGTTTGCAAGTGTGAAAACACGGGCTGATAAAAACCCTGAGTGACATCCCGCCATGTTGAACAAACATAATCATCAATCAGCTTGCTCTCGTTCTCTGAGTTCCAGACACGAGACTGAAAATTAAAGTGCGCCAATTGACACTTTCTTTCAACTGCGCACATTGAAGAGAAGCGTGACATAATTTTGCTTTTGGGAGAAAAGACAAGTCTAAATATGTGTCATTAATATTGGTGAAAAAAGCCTGTCATTTCACCGCACAGATCTATAATTAACACGGTTTGGTTCGCAACACTGCTGCAGTGCAAACAGCTGCGGCTCGAGAGCCTACTTAAGGCTCCCGATGCTTCTGATCAGGGCTGAATTTAGCCTTTTGCACCCCGGTGATGGTGACACAGGGCTGTTTCTGGATCAGCACTGTTACTCAGATGTGATCTGTTTTTACCCCGCAGCTGTTCATATAGGAAATCGTTGGGACAGAAGCACAGATGCAGTGTGGGTAAGAAGATGTTAGCAAAGACATCCGGATAGCGATTTAGCCCTATTTAATCTGTTAATCTATGTAATCTTTCCTCTCAAAAGACATTCTGAGCAAAAAAAAAAATCATATCAGAAATATGTCACCTCTGTAATGTTTATTGCAGATGAATGTGGCATCAAAAAATAAAACAAACAAAAGAATCAGCCCAAATGGAGATCAAATCGAGATCTTGGGACAGGATTATCATTGCATGAATCTACAGCCTGGGTTAGAAAGAAATTAGCCCCAGCATCATTTCTCATTTATTTATGCAATTCTGCTTATGACCACTGGTGGCAGTGTTGGGCTCAATTTCCATAAAAACATTCAAAATAATTAACTGCAAATAATTGTTTTAGTATACACTACATGGGACCATAAGCAAAGCAAACAATTTTTTTATAGTTTATTTTTACAATTTTAAAGCATCACAGTCATCTTCATTTGAGCCTCTTTTGAACTCATTCAAACTGCTTTTTTTTTACCTAAAAAAACTAACAAAAACAAAGCAAAGGCCATATTACGTAGCTTCACATTTTTTGGGACGGAATTTTTTGGATTGCATCAGTGGCTGTGACAAACCATGAGTTTTTGTCCGCTGTTTTAATTCAAGAATTATCCTAAGAAAATAGTAATTCAAAAGATTTTTTTTTTTCTTCTTGGTTGATAGTTTATTCTCCAAATTTTAGGACAGTCGTACTAAGCATTTCACTAAATATTGTACTGTGTATGATTTTGTATGTGACAATAAATTTGAATTTGTTTTTGATTGGTGGAAAGCCATCAAATGGCTTCCATGGGATAACTGAATTATTGCATCGCTGCCATCGGATAAGCTAAATGATTGACTGGCACGCGCAACATAGTAACATGACTGTCTACTCTGAAAATATTTTGAATGAAACAATTATAGAATTCAGCTTTCGTGTGATAGAGTTATTCATTCTTGGGGGTGTTCTCTGCCGAGGCCAACCCCTCGACCGAATAATTCTCTATATCATACTTTGCCTCATTCAATACTCGCTTCTTATCTTTAGATAGTGAACCAATCAGATTGTGCAATTTCTGTGTAGTCAAATCATATAATGTAGTTTTTTAATCTTTAAAAGATCAGGAATTATAGATAACATGAAGTAATGCTTATTAAAGCATCTTTAGTGCAAATTGTTACTATTTAAATAGTCACACAGTATAATTGATTACAAGTGTATTTTCTGCCCAAGGAACATGGACCTGGTCTCTTACTTGATAGATCGAGCCAACAGATCTCTGTTGGAGATGGTGATTGATTTCAGGAAAAAAGTCCCTGGGGCTACATCCATTCATTGTGAGTTAGTGGAAGTCATGGATCGGTATGAGCATTTAAGTACCATTTTAGATAACACATTGAAGTCTGAACAGCGTGCAGAAAAAGAAAAAAAAAAAGAAAAAGGCTACTCCACTGGAAATGTTTTTATAGAAAGGTTCCCATCTATTTTATAAACCTTTAAGAGATCTATTATTATTGAGAGTATCTGACATTTATGCTGTGCTGGTTTCTAAACAGAAACCGCATTGTAGCTCTGGTGAATATTTAAAATAATGGGAGCAGCCCTCAGAAGCACAGCTCATTATATGAGAAACCGGCTGACGGAAAGACAAATCTCATGTTCCTGTTCACAGTCATCACCTGCCTACGTGAAGCAACAACCAGCGTAAAATAATTTATTCCTTAGGCCATCCGTCTGGTGAGGAAAACAGCACATAAGA
Source organism: Tandanus tandanus (assembly GCA_039654325.1). Classification (NCBI taxonomy): domain Eukaryota; kingdom Metazoa; phylum Chordata; class Actinopteri; order Siluriformes; family Plotosidae; genus Tandanus; species Tandanus tandanus. The sequence goes on along the minus strand of JBCNYH010000022.1, from coordinate 32,954,262 downwards.
ACTATAAACAAATTCTTTTTAGTGTAGTTCCATGTTGTTGGAAATCAAAGAAATGCCATTGTAGTCCAGAGCGCTGGTCAATAAAGCAACAAACAAGGAAAACCCACATACATTAACTGAAGAGCAAGTCAGAGGAAAAACGGATAATCACGTAAACTAGACTCCGGAAACAAGACATGGACTTGAATAATAAAACAAAACAATCCAACTCATCGGTGGAGTTAACATAGAACATTCATTTCACAGCCAATTCTGCATAAAATCAGCCCAAATGGAGATCAAATTTTGGGACATAAGTATTATTGCATGAATCTGCATCCTGGGCTGTAAAGAAATCAGCCTCAGCATCACTTCTCACTTATTTATACAATTCTGTGTGCAAACATTGGTGGCACTGCTGTGCTAGGTTTCCATAAAAAATTTTTAATAATTAATTTGCCAAACTGTTTAATCAAAACGTTTACTGAGTTTGCGGGGAGGCTGGAACCTATCTCATCTCAGTCTGGGCGAAGGCAGGGCACACCCTGCACAGCTCGCCAGTCCACCACAAGGCCAACACACACACACAACCATTCACACTCACAACTTGGGGCAATTTGGAACAGCCAGTTAGCCTAATGTGAATGTCTTTGGACTGTGGGGGGAAACCAGAGTACCCAGAGGAAATCCACACAAGCCCAGGGAGAACATTCAAACCCCACAAAGAAACGGCCTTGCCAAGCTCGGTACTCAAACTCAAGACCTTCTTGCTGTGAGGCAAACGAGCTAACCACTTCAGTACCATGCCACCTTAACAGCCAAAACCAAAACAAATGTGTATATCTATAACAAACAGAGGGAGTTTATATTCAAAATTATCTTTCCCCACCCTGGAAAATGCTCAAAGGACAATTTGTGATAATGGGGACACAAAAACACCCCAAAACATCCACTTTCTTCCCACATATGTACATATTCCCCAAGAGGCCTACTTCTCCTCTGTTTTTGAGAACATGTACTCCAGGGGCATGGTGGTTCATTGGTTACCGGGAAGGTTCTGACTCTGAATCTCAGCCGAAGGCCTTTCTGCATGGAATTTGTATGTTCTCCCCAAGCTTGGATGGGTTTCCTCAGGGTACTCTGGTTTTCTTCAACAGTCCAAAGACATGCACTTTAGGTCAACTGGCTACTCTAAATACCCATAGGTGTGAATGCGAATAGTTGTTTGTGTCTGTGTTAATACTGCAATAGACTGATGACCTGTTTAGGGTGGAACCCCGCCTCCGATCCAAAGTCAGCTAGGATTGGCTCCAGTCTCCCCGGTGACATTGATGGAGAAATGGTATAGATAATGGATAGATGAATGGATGGATGGATGGATGGATCTTGTTCTCTATTTTTGGTGAACTCATAATTCTTCATTACCTTCGGCAGAATTCAGGTGTACCACATCGCTGTACCTTTCAATCACCACGAGCATGGGTCAAAATATTACTAGACTAAAAGGGGTGAAGTGGGTGGAGCTTTTAGAGAGCATCAGTTCCTTTTGGAATATTTAGAAAACCTGCATATACAGTATATCCATTGGCTGTTAAAATAAGACAGTGCTGATACATTCTTTTAAAAAGTAACTGGGGATTAATATTGTCATATTGTATAATATATTCATGTTTGAATATTTTATTTTCCTTATTTGTATAAATTCTTGCACTTTGGTAGGCAGGACTAAACAAACCAAGCTGTATTCCCCGTCGTCCCCTTTGTTGCAGGACACACAGGAGTCTTTGTGTGAAACAATTACCTCTCTACCAGACCATGTACCACACAGAGAGCTGCCAAGGCCTGTTCAGTGATGCACCACTCAGTTAGCCCTGACAGTTTAAGTAATCAAGAGCAGAAGTGAATTTCACTGCCTAGTCTGGGTCGCACTCTGCAAGCAAGTCAAGGACGCTACTGATAATCACTTTCTTACTGACTCTTCAAGTCAAACCACAGACCACAGCTGTTGAAAATAAAACCTTGATGTGAGGGAGTGACTTGCTACTCATGAACCTCATGTATTACTTCACATGAGTAGAAATTTCTCCCAACAGCTTGGTACTTTTCATCACCTTAAAGCATACTGTACTATCTAGGGACATCTGCGCAAACTGTGCTCCATTAATCCCGGTTTGATCAGTGTTCCCTCAACACACATAAAACCTATTACTATATACTATACTACACAGGAATGGCACAATCTGATTGGGCCTCTATCTTGAAATTAAAAACATTATTCTGAGTGGATAATGCTTGAATTAAAATTACGGACACTCACAGTTTGTTCGGGTCACTTAAAGCAAGCATTACTGTCGGGCTTTAAAATTGAAAATAAGCCATAAATTCGTGCGCAGAGCGTGGTTTCCTTACATTTTCTTGTAACATGCACTAAACTCTAAATGAGTAGGCTTAATAAATGTCATTAGCACTATTAGCTCAAAGTTGGAGCCTGTCTCAGCTGACACTGGGTGAAGGGAGGGCACACACAACTATTCACACTCACTCTTTGGACTGTGGGAGGAAACCAGAGTACCCAGAGGAAACCCATGCAAACATGGGGAGAATTTGCTAACTCCACACGAAAACGGCCTCAGCGAGCCCGGGACTTGTTGTGAGGCAGACGTGCTAAACACTTCGACACCGTGCATCTGTCATGGTTAAAATATGCAAATCTATGTAAATATAAACTATTAAAATATAATTTTAGTTTGCTTTTCTTTATGTCACTGTGTAGTATATACTTAAACTCTTATTGGCGTTTAAAGAGACACGATTATACAGCTTTTAGTCCATGCACCTGCTTGCACATGGAGCTCATCTGCATCTGTCATGATTTTTAAAAATGGGGGGAATTGCATAAAAATAAAAAAGTTTATATGTAGTATGTACTAAAACAATTATGCGCCTTAGGCTTGATGGTCGATCTTGGGGACTATTTGGCGGCATCCACCTCGTAAGCTCATTTTGATGCCATGTAACTAAACATAACTTGTAGTGTGATAGGGTGAACTTCAGTGTCACAGTTTCTTCAGCCTTAATCATGGAACTTAACCAGGTCAGCGCAGTAAAGAAGAGACTTCTGGTCTTTTGGTTCCTTTTAAGTTTTCACACTTGAGGAAACTGCCTTGGCCGAAAAACACCTTTCTGGGCTGTATATACCTCGCTGCTCACAATACACTGAGTCATCGCCAAGACCTTGGCTCTCGGATCCAAGACTGCAAGTATGATGCTTTAACACGTCTGGTTGTTGATATAATGCTGAAAAATCCTTCCAAATCCTGCATTACTTTAATGGCACCCAAAAATTCTGCCAACATTTTTGCAGCTTGAAGCAATTTAAGGAGTGGAGGTAATGGAGGAGATGACCTGGTTCAAGGACACTGCTGGGTGTTAAGTACCAGTACAAATATCTGTAACGGGAATACTAGTTTCCTGGCTGTTACTGTCTGTGGTGTGATGGGTATTAAAGGCCAAATTTTTATGACCATTCTGGAAAGACAAGAGAATGTGTAGGATGTGAAGCTGTTCAAGCTTTTCCCAGAGTAACCGAAGCATCCAGAGGCACCGCATTTTCAAAATTCTACACCTCTGTTCATTTTTTTTCAGTTTTCGCAGGCTTTTTTGGCTTCTTTATTTCCCTTGGACAAAAACTGATACACTCTTTATTTGGACGGATTAGTCAGTGTCTATATTACACTCTCACACATCTCTCACTCATTCGCGAGCAGCTTAATTCTATTAGGGATGTGGGGAGGCTGAAGCCTATCTCAGCCAACACTGGGCAAAAGGCGGGGTACATCCTGAACAGCTTGCCAGACCAATACACACACATAACCATTCACACACACTGCCTTTCACACTCATGCCTGGGGCCATTTGGAACAACCAATTAGCCTAATGTGCTTATCTTTGGACTGTGGGAGGAAACTGGAGTATTCGGAGGAAACGCATGCATGCACGGGGAGGACAAGCAAACTCCACAAAGAACGCCTGAGCCAGGGACTCGAGCCCAGGACCTTCTTGCTGTGAGGCAAGTCCATTACTGTCTCATCTTAAGATGCAAAGTGGTGCAGAAATTAATAGAGAAAATGACTGGACTGATTTTGCCGGCAAGACGGTCCTGGTGGTTCATATTGTATTGTTAATTTATGTTTTCATTTAGTTTCTATTTTATTATGTTTTTTTTTTATTAAGAAGAACTTCTAGTTAAAAGAGTCAAAGCCAGATATACCAAAGTGTGTTGAAAGTTTTAGTAAATAAACAAAGAAAACCTTCAAATTTAGTAGTAAGTGGAAGAGACAATGGGTGGATGGATGAATGAGTGGATGGATGGATGGATGGATGGTTGGATGGGTGGGTAGATGGATGAATGAGTGGATGGTTGGGTGGGTAAGTGGATGGATGGCTGTGTGGAATGATGGATGGGTGGGTGGAATGAAGGATGGGTGGGTGGATGGATGAGTGGATGTGTGGGTGGGAAGGTGGAATGATGGATGGATAGGTGGATGGATGGATGATTGGATCGATGAATGGGTGAGTGGTGGGTGGGTGGATGGATGAGGAAGTGAGTGGATGGCTGAGTGGGTGGATGGATGGTTGGATGGAAGGATGGATGGGTAGGTGGATGGATGAATAAATGAATGGATGAATGGGTGAGCGGATGGATGGGTGGATGGATGAGTGAGCAGATGGTTGGATGAGTGGGTGGATGGGATGGATGGATTGATTGGATGGAAGAATGGACTGACTTTAGGGGGGAATTCAATTGCAGTGACATTATCTCAACCTGTGTTCATGTGCTCCCCGTGTGCTGCCACATGTGCCGTGATTTGCTGTAGCTGAATAAGGCTCCTGTTAGTATTAGGTGGGAATGAAGAGGCTGTTGTGTGCAGCTGTTTGAGCTCTGTTGGCTTCGGATCAGTCAGTGTGTGAATTATAAAGCTCGGTAATTACAGGCTCGGATGCACTGAGGCTCTCTATACAGGCAGCAACCTCTCGAGTCTATTTCTGCTGGATTCACAATACACACACACACACACACACACACACACACACACACACAGGCAAATAGTAACATTTTGCTAATGACGCATTTACTGATGCGACATGGACACTGGGCCATATACACTCTCGCCTCTCCTCGTACATACACACAGCGATGTTATTTCTGTCCCTTTGTTTCGAGAAGGTGACATTTAATTTAGGTCGCGCTAACATCGTTCTGCTGCTGGAGAGAAAGAAAAGACTGTTCATTTTTCCTTCGAGCACCACAGAGTACAGTACACTCAGTGAAAGTAGCAAATAAAAGAGGACAGCAGCATCACAGACCACTAATCTCCCAAAGTTGTGTAATCTCTTGTTAATTTGGACTGCCTTCCAGATTTCCAGACTAAATAAAAACAAATCAATCCTACAGGCCAAACAAAGTACATGAACCCGTGCCAAAAAACTGTTAAAAAAGATAAAGGATGTAGACAAAGCATCTTCGTCTTACATCTTTTTCCAATGTATATGGTGTTAGCTTGGGTGGAGAATGCTAAGGGCGTTGTGAAAGGGTCCAACAGTGACAGCTTGGCTGTACTGGGGCTCAATTGCCCAACTCTCTGATCAATACCCCAGAGCCTTACCCTGTTGAGCCTTACTCCACAATTGTCTGTTCCACCAAAAGTTTTTGCACGTCTCTTCTTTTCACATTGGCTATTTTCGGGTTCTGTTTAAGACACTTACTGTGGGGCCGGTGGCGCAGCAGTTAGGGTGCCGGGCTCACGATCGAGAGATCATGGGTTCGAATCCCCGTTGGACCCCCACCGTGCTAAGAC
>JBCNYH010000022.1:32937721-32948325 GCA_039654325.1 Tandanus tandanus | reverse complement strand
CGATGGACTAGCGTCCCATCCAGGAGGAGTTGAACTCCTAGTCACTTCATGCTACAGAAACCGGGGATAAGCACCGGTCTGATGAGCCACTAGGCTCGGGTGTAAAAAGCCAAACAGACTTACCTTACCTTAAGACACTTGTGGGTGGGGCTTTTAGTCCTCTGTTTATGATTGCTTAGGTCGCTAATTGGTCAAACAGATACTAAGCAAAAAACTTGATGTGATACAGTGCATAACCTACCCCAAATTTCCATTAATTCCCAAGGAAATTCCAATTTCCAACTTGGAATATTTGCACAATTCCCCAGCCAAAGTTCCCATGGAAAGTTTCTGAAAGGTTCCCTCTACAACCCTAACTCAGCACTGTTGCCTTACAGCAAAATCTTTAGGGTTTACATCTTAAAAAAGAGCGTTTCTGTGCTCTGCATGTTCTCCCCATACTTGCATGAGTTTCCTCAGGATATGCCGGTTTCCTCCCACAGTCCAAAGACAAGCATATTAGATCACAGTGACTACTTTGATGTGAGTGTGAATGGTTGTTTAGGTGTGTGTTAGCCTTGAAAAAGACTAGCGGTCTGGTCAGGGTGTAACCCCGCCTCTCTCTCAAAGTCAGCTGGTATTGGCTCCCAGATAATGGATAATGGGCAATAGTCCTCGGAAGTGTTATGAAACTAACCAAACTTTATCTGAAATTTGGTGGCCAGTGGCTTTTTTTGGACATCACAAACACAACAGGCACCTGATCACATTCTAAACTTCCTGAATACTGCATTAATGCACTTAACAATGAAACTGTCATTGCATATATTAATACATTATCTTTGCTACCAGTTTTCAGTCTCGTCCTGCTATCGGGGCAACCAAAACACATACTTTGACTTGCTTGGTGGGGTAGCTAAGACATTTATGATTTGTCCACCTCTAAGACATGAATATAAAAGCTCATTTCTGCCACATGTGGGAAAATATAAGGCAGACTTACAACCTTTCAACTGCCATTCCGCCTTTTAATCTCGCAATGGCTTTGGTTGACAAGCAACAGTATTGATGAGGGAATTAAATGCTCTAATGCCTACAGTAACATCTACAATACTAACCCAGCCAGATGGTCCAAATACAGTATACAGCCAGCAGGTCCATACAGCATGGGGCTGAGGGTTGGATCCCAGTCCAAAGTTAACAGAATGGAGCTGGAGCAGATTTAGCTTAGGCCATCTGCTGCGGCCGGCGGAGAAGAGCCATGGGGCGCTGGGACTGAGCATGATGAACACGATGCTTGTAGCTTCACTAAAGTTATTTATAGAGTTAAACTCCCCGAGAGGTGATTTTGCTCTTCAAAGGACGGTCTGGGACGTGACACTTACTACGCTGTTACTAAACTAAGCCATCTTTTGGTCCAAATGATCTACGATCAGGCTCAGAAGGACCACTTCGATGTTAATTCAACCAGTGCTGATCTGTAAGTAAATTTAAAAGCCACTGCATAAAAAGAAAGAAAAAATAATCGAGTATCTTGAATTACTGGCATTCTGCCACTGTGATGAGCTCTCTTATCAAAAAACGTAAGAGCAGAGGCATGGTGAAATCAACCATGTTATTCCTACTTGTCCTAAATTCACACTGGAGTGAAAGGAGGCCATTACTTGTGCAAACGCATAACAGTAAGTCCTTGGGTGGCCCAGTGGTTAGCACTTCCGCCTCATATTAAGAAGATCCTGGGTTCGAGTCCTGGGTTTGGTGAGGGCATATCTGTGTGAAGTTTGCATGTTCTCCTCATGCTTGCATGGGTTTCCTCCTAGTATTCCAGTTTCCTCCCACAGTATAAAGACTTGCACATTAGGCTAATTGGCTATTCCAAATCGCCCTGCTATGGACTGGCAAGCTTTTCACCCAGAGTTGGCTGAGATGACACGAGCACCCAGAGTTGGCCCCATGACCCTAGTAGGATTAATCGGTTCAATGAATGAATAAATGTATTTCCATGAAGGGTTAGTTTTAGTGAAGATTAGTCAGGATTTGAGCTCTAGTGGTTGAGTGGATAAACTATGACAACGATCAACTACAACAAGTACCCTTTGACCTTTCGCCACTGTCTTCTTTTTACACAAAATTAGTAGCCAATAATGTGTAATAAGATTATAAGTTGACGGTGCTAGCATTTGGCTGCTTCTTAGCCTAATTATAATACTTGAAGTTATTTACACATAAAAATCTGTTCATACATATTTGGGGCAGCACGAATGGTCAAATGTGCCTTCAATGTCCTGTGTTTTGTTTTGTTTCTGCTGCCATAAACTGAGTATTAGCGAAGGTATTGTAATTACCACGTTTTGTTGGCATGTCTGTTTGTCTGCAAACAAAACCCTGGCCACTCCCATGCAAGGATTTTCACCAAACTTGGTGGGGACACTACCCAACCTGAGTCAATGACGTTATTTGAATTTGGAGTGTCAAGGTCAGAGGTGAAGTTCGGAAGTCCCCAAATTTTGGAGATAGGCATTTCCCATTCTAAAATTAAAATTGCTTATAGCTCAGAAACAAAGGGATATAAACCCCTAGATGCAATGAGGGACAGATAGGAAACCATGTACACACTTTCTGTTAGGACTTGAGTGACCTTGGAAGGTCAAAATCACGGTCGCAGCATTTTGAGCGCTTATAACTTGGAAACGAGTGCAGATAAACACGCTGTTACTATGGAACACTAATAGAAAACCATATATGGACTTTCAAATCAGATAATCACCTTTGACCTTAAGTGACCCTAAAGACTCAAACCTCCAGCCATCTTTTAAATCCTTCAAACAAAAGAGTAGTTTTTGCTAATTTGCTCACGTCCATGTACTATAAAACATACAGGATGAGCACATGTGTATTTAAAACCAGTTCCCATATAGGGCCTACATAGGTACCAGTTCTAAAACAAACAGCTCTCAGGTCTTACCTTATGCCTGCATTTGAGCACGACTCCATATGCTCCTGCATGGGAGAGAGAGACAGAAAGAGAGAGATGTAAAATTGTAAACAGATAGTGTCAGTTCACAGCTATCAGGTGTTAAAACATCATGGAGGTGAGTTTCTCACCAACGCCAGCAAACACACACACACAAACCCTGCGATGAATGAACTGTGTGGAGACCTTTGGTGAACAAATCAATTGATTGTTTTTTTTCCCGCTGAGGAATAGCCAATGAGTTCATTTACACGGGGTTACCTCTGGCGAGCGAATGCGCCACACAGGTAAATAAAGCAAACAGCACACTGGGGAACCCACTTGAGGGCACTGACCCAGCGTTCTTTGCAGTATTCTGTGAACCAAAACAAAAATCTGAGTCATATGAGTGGGCATTGGTTATAATTGATATGGATATAATTGATAAAGCTTGTCGTGTTGGATCATCGACTACTGCGTGGAAAAGATCAGAGTCTGTGTAAGAGTGTGTATGTGTTTGTATAAATGGGGCACAGGAGGCACTGGTAGAGTTGGGAGACGAGATGCTATCAGCACTATCTGAGGCATAAATCAAAACTCCCTGTGGAGAAGAGAGCTTTGAGCACTCTGAGCTCCTCGAGACTGCATCCAGTCCTATCGGCGCTGTTACTAAAAAGGCCAGTGATAGCCTGGAAATTGAATTAGACAATAAACCATTTAGGGCAAAACCAGGAGGCCTGCACTCTAATATTTTGTTGGTTCCCCTTTAACCAGGATTACAGCACGTAATCGCTATGGCATTTTGTTTTGACAAACTTAAGCAACATCACAACATTTATTTCCATGCAAAATGAGTTGGGTTCTTTCTTTTACTGACATCTTGTATTGACGATGGGGAAACTGAGCCACTCCATGAAGTCGTCTCCCGCGCATACCAAAGACTTTCAATAGGGTTAAGGTCAGGACTCTGGGGTGCCAAGTACATATGTGAAAATGATTTCTCATGCTTCCTGAACCACTCTTTCATTATCCGAGGCCCAATTTTATATCCGTGGCATCAGCCAGGAAAAAGTGCATTGATGTGATAACCTGCTCATTCAGTACATTCAGGTCATCAGCTGACTTTATTTTATTGCCACATTAATGTTGCTGAGCCTCGACCGGACCAACTGGAGCAACAGTGCCATGGAGATTACACGCTGTGATCAAAGCTGTAGGCGCTCCAACAAAATATTAGAGTGCACAGCTTTTTTGGCTGGTGGTATATATTCATTTTACCAGAAATGTATTTTTGCAAAATGTGAAGCCTTGGAAAAAAATCACAGAAAATAAAATTATTAGCAAGATTTCACAAAGAATACTATACTATATAGAAATTAGTAACACGATACAGCACATTAAGCGAAAAGTTTCATTCAGTGAGTGACCGTTCTGCAGGTAACACCCTATCAGAGGAGAATAGCCTGACGGGCTATTCAGTAGACCAGATGGGCTACAACAGCAGAAGACCATGTGGGGCTGCATTCCTGTCAGCCAAGAACAGGAAACGGAGGCTGCAGTGAGTTGTTGAAGTTAAAAAAAATTCTACGGGCTAAATTTTTTTAAAGGTGCACCCCCACCCCCCCAATCCAAAATACACCCCCCCCAAGGGGTAAGCATGAACATGAGCTCTCCATGACATCCGATGCTGCCATCGTCATCCTTAAGAAGTGCTTCATATGCGCACACGGAAGCATCGTAACATAATCCCCTCTGTATGAATGAGCTCACAGACCTGCATGATTACCTGGGGATCGCTGTGAGTGACAGGGAGGTGAGCATATGACATCCCTTCCTCTCGTTAGAGCTCGGCCAATCGGTTTCTATGGACTCCCGTTCGCAGATGGCTGCAGGATCAACCTGGGAACCTGCAATCTCCAGATTGAAAGTCATGCACCTTGTTGATATGCTACTCGGGAGCCCTTTTCCCCTACTGATTTTCAACCTGCCTCCTGGAATAAACTCTGACCTTGACCAGGATATCACCCGAATCATCTACAATCTACAAAAGATGGCTTTAGTATTACTTTAAATAAAAAAAAAGAAAGCCCCCAAGCCTGGATCAATATCTCAGTGAGTTTACTGTACAGTACGAACAACGCAAACAACAAACCTCATAAATATATATATGAGGTTTGATGTTAAAAAAAAAACCTTCACTCTATAGAAGGCATCTGTACTGTAGTCTTGCCAGTTACAGATGAAAGGCTGAAATCTTGCTCATTATCTGCCTTGCAACTCTGCATGGGAGATGCGGTTAAAGATATGGCATAGATTTTTATGTAACCTCAGAGTCCAAGAGAACATAATTGGCCATGCTCTCTGGGTCAAAAGGAGACCATTACTCTCTCCCCTGTCAATTAGAGCGATGCTGGCCAATTGTGGGCGTCTGTAAGCTCTGTGTATACAATAGAGTGCTTTCAGCAGTTCAGAGGATTGAAAGGATGTAGTTGTCTGGGTTAAAAAGTGTATACAAGCATGCAGCACACAGCATACATCCATCAATCCATTAATCCATTCAACCAACCATCCATCCATCCATCCAGTTATTCAACCATCTATCCACCCACCCATCCCTCCATCCTTCCATCCATTCAACCAACCATCCGTCCATCCATCCAACCATCCATTCATCATCCATCCTTCTATCCATTATCTATAAGATGACATCAGTCAGAGTTATGAGGAAAGCTAGAGGAAATCCCAGCAGGTTACAAGCTGGGCTAACACGGACCAAAACTAAAACATTGCATAAAGCTCTTTCGATGGGATGTCCTGGGGTGGTAGCCCCTCTCTGTGACATCATCACAGATTGTGTAGGTCATGTGACACACTGGCGGGGCATCATGTCAGAGAGACAAAGGAACAGAGATCGACAGAGAGACAGAGTCAGGTTGTCTAGCCTCCCTGTAAGCATCGCTAAGCAGTCCACCCATTACATGCTATCCCCCTATCTGTGACATCATCACTGAGTGTGTACCTCATGTGACACACTCACAGGACATCTTGACAATGAAACAAAGAGACAAAAGGACAGTGTGACACGAAGTCCGGCCTCTGGTAGAGCATCTCTATTACATGGGACATCCCACGAACAACCATTAACACTCACATTCGCATCTATGGGCAGTTTAGAGTAGCCAGCTTCATGTCTTCGGACTGTGGGAGGAAACTGGGGTGCCTGGAGAGAACCCATGCAATAAAAGCTTATGACTTCCATTCGAATGTCTACCATTCGAAACTTAAAACTTCTGGCTGTGAGGAGACAAAGTTAACCACTGAGTCACTATGCCCCCAGGCGCCAGACTCCAATAATACCTTTTACAAGTGATGTGAGGATGGAATCCCACAGTTCCTGCCCACAATACACAACAATCTCTAAAATATTGATCATTAACACTCATTGATGAATAAATTTGCATAATGTACCATTCTATACTGAATTAAAGACACACTGTTCTTTTTGATGCTCTTTTACGAAGGTTACATGCCGCTACATATTCACGCCAGGAGTCAGACGCATTTTCACTTTCCGATTTAATCACACGGTTTCATCCAGCATGGAAAACACATCTCCTCTCAGGCTCGCAGCTCAGCCTAAAACTCCATTAGCACTTCAGCGGCGAAGGCCTAATTAAACTGATTAAAGTCGTACTCCAGGGGAAAGCCAGCTGAGAAAGTGGCAGCGAGGCACCTTAATGCTATTCTTTCAGCAGAACCACATACAGGAAGCACTTAACCATGTGGGCACTGGCTGAAAGAGTTTACCCTGGTGTGGAAATGTTTGAATCAATCCGACATGATGACTCACGGATGGATTTAGATCAGCGTCCAGTCCATTATCACAGGTGTGCCATATAGAGCTATAGAGAGGTTTTTAAATACAACAGTCAGCTCTGGTCCAGTGATTTGTTTGGACCATTGGTGTTCCAAGTAGGCTTATATTTACCATACTGGGAGGTTTCACACTACTTGTCTTTGTTCGGCAATTATACCGTAAACGATACTACAGTAGAGTTCATGAGCATCATCATGAATGTGGTGTGTTTTCACGTCTGATGGTGAGCTTGTCTGCAAAGGACCACCTTTTCTGTGACCACGTGATTATCTTGACCTTTTTATAGCCGATCAATAAGCAGCTTACCATGATTAAAACACATACACACACACACACACACACACACACACACTCGTGTACTTCTACCGTTGTGGGGACATTCACTGATACAATGCAGTCCATAACCCCTTATCTTAACCTTAACTATCATAACTTAAACCCTAACCCTAATCTAAACCTAATTCTAACCTGAACCCTAAAAGGGAGTCTTGACCCTTATAGAGTCATCTGAAGAAGTCAGGACCAGCCAAAATGTCCTCGCTTTTCAATAATGTCCTCACTGGTTTGGAAAAAAATGTGTTCTGGCCCTCAATATGTAGCAAGTTCAAGTGTATAGACACATACACACACTTGTACTTCAATCTTTGTGAGGACATTCATTGACATAATGCAGTCTCTAACCCTTTATCCTATCCGTGACTACTAAATACCAAGCCACAACCTTTAGCCTAACCCTAACCTAAGTCTAATTCTAACCTGATCCCTAAAACAAACTCTTGACCCTTAAAGAGCCATTTGAAAAAGTGAGGACCAGCCAAAATGTCCTCGCTTTTCAAAAATGTCCTCACTGGGTTGGTTAAAAGTGTGTTCTGGTCCTGAATATGTGGTAAATTCAAGTGTGTAGACACACACTTGGACTTCATTGTCTGTGGGGACTTTCACTAATATATCACTACAGTCCCTTCCACGTTATCCTAACCTTGACGATCACAACTAAATACAAAACTTCAACCTTTACCCTAACCCTAAGCTAAACCTAATTCTAACCTGAGCCAAAAAAGGGAGTCTTGACCCTTATAGAGCCATTTGAAGAAGTCAGTACCAAGTCAGCCAAAATGTCCTCGCTTTTCAAAAATGTCCTCAATGGGCAATGTTCTGGTCCTCAATATGTAGCAAGTTCACGTGTATAGAGACACACTTGTATCTCTATCTTTGTGGGGACATTCAATGACATAATGCAGTCTCTACCTCTTTATCCTAACCTTGACCATCACAACTATATACTGAGCCCCAACCTTTAGCCTAACCCTAACCTAAACCTAATACTAACCTGGACCCTAAAACAAACTCTTGACCCTTAAAGAGCCCTTTGAAGAAATGAGGAATAGCTGAAATATCCTCGCTTTTCAAAAATGTCCTCACTGGGCTGGTTAAAAACACTTTTACAGACACACACGAGTGTTTGAGAAACATGATTACTTTGCCTGAGCGCACCGCCAGTCTCATCAACTCAGTGCAGCGTGAAGCGTGAATGGCTACCAGGGTGTTAGCATCACGCCACCAGCACTCCATCCGGAGACATTCTGGGGCACCACGGGCCAATTTCTGACCCATGTTAACTGAAGAGAAGGGATCAAAGAAAGCAAATCTGAACCAAGTCCTAACATTAAGTTACCCTTTCCTCTACTATCCTGACCTTTCATTTTTCAAGTCACTGCATTACTACAGAAGCAATAAGGTCTTAGAACAGTGGTGCAGCCTCACACATGACGAGAATTTGCTTCTACAGTCACACAGAAGCCTCGATATCACCACCTGCTCACGCTTGCATCTTGTTTACATGAAGTACAGTTACAGAGTCGTTCACCGAAGGTGCCGCGCGACAGGACGAAAAACAGAATACACCACTACACCTCTTTATTACTCCACTTGAACCGAGCCATGAACACACTGCAGCTGGTGCATTTATTTTTATTTACTTCATTTGATCCACTTCGATCTAAGCCCTAAAATATATATATCCTGCTATATTTTCTCTATGTGAGCGAACACTGTGTTCACTCTAGTCGTCCTTTAATCCTCTTTTAAACCTCTCTGCTTGTTTATGCTAATACTAATACCTTTAATAAAACTCTTTGATCATAGTGATAATAATGCTAATTACACGTAAGTAGCTTTCTTGTATTAGCGATTAAGCTATCCTATATGCTTTAAAATGATATTTAGCTTATGTAGCATTTAGTATATAACCTGAAATTAGAATTTACTGTAGTATCTATCAATCTATAAAGATGACCTTGTTTCAAGAAGAGAGAGGGTGAATCAAAAAAGAAAAGAAAACAAAATGGCGTGTATAGACCGGTTTAGTTACATGTGTTGGCAAAACAATCATTGACGAGAGTGACGGGTTCGAGAAGATTACATTGTTGTGTTGCTCGTACCTCCTTAAAGCAATCACATGTTTGGACACGCTGCATTTGTTTCATTTATCTCTATTTTGTATTCTTTTTAAATGGGGATGAGGAAAACACTTTAAAATGGAAAAAACAATTTAATAAAGAATTGAGGTTAAAAAAAAATTTAAGGAAAATGTAAATAGTGTCATTAGCACACATGTATCCTTTAATTCCTGAATCCGAATGTGTTTTTAATGATGAACATAGCTTTTAATTCAAATTACTTTAAATAAATAAATAGCACTGACAAGGTTGGAATACAGCCATCCGTGGCCGAGAGTCCAATGGAGCTAATTGGCCGAGGTCTCACAGGAGGGATGGAGGAATGGCATACACTCACCTCGCTGTCACTCAAAGCAATCACCAGCCAATCATGGTTGTCTGTGAGCTCATGCATACAAGGGGGCGGATAGCGCTTTTCCTCTGAGTGTGTTAAGCTGCCCCTAAATATCCATGCGAAAGCAGTTCGTAAAAATACGAGTAGCAGCATCATGCGTCACAGAGTTCGGGAGCCACGCAATATTTGATGGTTGGGAATTAACTATGACTAAATTATGGGAAGAATTTTTTTTTTAAACGAATAAATAAAATTTTTCCAATATAAGTAGCTTTATAGGGTCATGGGGAGGTGGGGCCTATCTCAGCCCACACTGGGTAAAGGCAGGGGACACCCCGAACAGCTTGCTTTCTCACACCCACACCTATCGGCAAATTGGAACAGTCAATTAACCTAATTTGCATGTCTTTGGACTGTGGGAGGAAACCGGAGTACCCAGAGGAAACCACACAAGTACGGGGAGAACATGCAAACTCCACACTAAAACGCCCGAGCCAGGGACTCGAACCCAGGACCTTCTTGCCACCATGCCGCCCCATATAAAATAATGTTTATGCTATCAGTAATTCATAATAATAATAATAATAATAATAATAATAATAATAATATAAATATATAGTAAAAATCAGGACCTTGTTTTATGGGGTTTACAAACTTTTAAGTGGGAATGTAAAATAAATTAGCTTCCACCTACCTACTGGATCAAATCCCATAAAACTGACAAAATCCAATTTATATTTGCGCTATGCTAATAAATCGGGCTAATAATGCTATGCTAAAGATGAGCCGGGCTAAAGGGAGGGTTACACTTGTGGCCAAAAACAGAATGAAATCCACTCCTCTGACAGCTGAACACACAGCAGGCTATAATCACCGCCAAAACATGAGTTAACACACACACACACACACACACACACACACACACACACACACACACACACACACACACCCACACACAACCCCATGAGATCAGAAGAGCACACGCCTAAACTCAAGTCACGC
>JBCNYH010000022.1:32917626-32936339 GCA_039654325.1 Tandanus tandanus | reverse complement strand
CTATCTATCTATCTATCTATCTGTCTGTCTGTCTGTCTGTCTGTCTGTCTGTCTGTCTGTCTGTCTGTCTGTCTGTCCATTCATTTGTCTGTATCCATCCTTCCATCTGTCTGCCCATCTATCTGTCTGCCTGACCAGATGAATAAATGTAAGCCTTGTACACTCTGTGTATGATTGTATGTTTTGGCGTTTGGTTATAAACCTGTGACCAGTGAAGTCGCTCTGAGCATTTCCGTTTCTCAGTAGCGCAGTAAGTGATCAGGTCTAGCCAGCTTCCTCTTTCATTACGTATCGAGGTCGACTAAATGAATAGCGAGACAGATCAAAATAGCTTGGTCTCCACACACTTTTGCCCTTTCTCAAAATGTAAAGAAAACAACTGTGGCATTGGTGGTGAGGGGAAAAAGTTGAGGGGAAAAGGGGGGAGGGAAGAGGGTGAAGGAAACAGAAGCAAAGAGGATGAGGGAAAGGAGATGAAGGGAAGAGGGTGAAGGGAAGAAGGTGAAGGGGAAGAGGGTGAGGGAAAAGAGGTGACATGAAGAGGGGGAGAGGTGAAGAGAAGGTGAGGTTAAGAGGGTGAAGGTAAGAAGGTGAGGGGTAAGATGGTGAAGGGGAAGGGAGTGAAGGGAAGAAGGTGAGGTTAGGAGGGTGAGGCAAAGGAGGTGAAGGAAACAGAGTAAAGAGAAAGAGGTGAAGGAAAGGAGAGGAAGGGAAGGAGGTGAAGGAAAAAGGTGAAAGGAAAAGGGTGATGGGAAGAGGTTGAAGGGAAGTAGGTGAAGGGAAGAGGGTGAAGGAAAGGAGGTGAAGGGAAGAGCGTGAAGGAAATTAGGTGAAGAGAAGGAGGTGAAGGGAAGAGGGTGAAGGAAAGGAGGTGAAGGTAGGAGGGTGAAGGAAAGGAGGTGAAGGGAAGAGGGTGATGGGAAAGAGGTGAGGTGAAGAGGGTGAAGGGAAGAGGTTGAAGGGAAGGAGGTGAAGGGAAGAGGGTGATGGGAAAGAGGTGAGGTGAAGAGGGTGAAGGGAAGAGGGTGAAGGAAAGGAGGTGAAGGGAAGAGGGTGAAAAGGGAAAGAGGTGAAAGGAAGAGGGTGAAGGGAAGGAGAAGAATGGAAGGAGGTGAAGGGTTTGAGTGTACTTCAGTGTTAACGTGGAGGAGGTGCTCTGTTTTTGTCATGGCCCACTTTAGCTTTATTTACGCTGGTTTATTAGAAGGTAAAAGGAGATGCAGGGAACTGTTGTCACACACGGATGAGCAGTGAGAGGAATTCATCGTTTTACATGTGCACCACTTACATAAATGTCATTTCAGCTCTTAAAGAGACGCCCTTTATAAAAATAATAATAAAGGGCAACTGATATACACAACAGTTCAATGAGCTGATTCATAATAAGAGTTTATTAGAGCTCGTATCAATTCCATATAAATACCAGCTTTCCTTATAAAAAATTAAAGGGTGTTTCAGTGAATCAAATGATTTCCACAGCCTGTAAGAAAAAGTCTGAATTTATATTGTAATTAATGTTACAAATGTTTTTGGGTTTGATTCCCGGGCTCGGTGAGGGCGTTTCTGTGTGGAGTTTGTATGTTCTCCCCATGCTTGCATGGGTTTCCTCTGGGTACTCCTGTTTCCTCCCATAGTCCAAAAACATGCACATTAGGCTAACTGACTGTTCCAAATTGCCCCTAGATGTGGATGGTTGTGTGTGTTTTGCCCTGTGATGGTCTGACAAGCTGTTCAGGGTGTACCCCGCCTTCGCCCCGTGTGTGAGCTCAGATAGGCTGCAGCCTCCACGCGACCCTGAGAGGATTAAGCGGGTTGGCAAATGAGTGAGTGAGTGAGTAAATATATAAATACATCATATAAGCATACATGTAGTATTTCTATACTTATTATATTTAGTAAATTACGATTATTTGTCTTAATAAAATGCGGAATATATAATTACAACATCATAGAAATTAACAACATTCATTAATTAGCCATTATCATTACATATAATATAAAACAGTCAGACAGGGTGTCAGCATGAAGTCAGAAGAACCCTCACCTTCCCCGACGATCCCAAGCACCTCAAACTTGTTCATCACATCACCGATGGCAGGGTTCCTCATCAAGACTAATGGTGTTTGACCGAGACAGGCGGAGCTCGAGGGGGTGCAAGGTCGTCTTCTGGGTTACAGGTGGGCATGGGGTGGCCCAGTATCAGGTGGTCCAATCAGAATAGGCTGTTCTGTATGCTCCATACAAGTACACACTCACATCTGTGGACACATCGTTGAATGAAGGATTGTTATGGGGTTAACAGAAATATCAAACAATGTTTTTTAACAGTAAAATGGAATCAATTTAATATAAATTTGAACTTTTGGCCCAAGATCTATTGTCTTACCACCACCGAATTTGGTAGGCATCATCTACAAATGGTTCTGACCAAAAACCCACCCACTCACTCACTCATATGCCAAACCTCTTAATCCTACTAGGGTCACAGGGAGACTGGAGCCTATCTCAGCCGACACTGGGCGAAGACGGGGTACTCCCTGAACAGCTCACCTGACCCCATTGTGACAGACTGACGCGAGTTCCAGAAATGTTTGGAACAATCCAGGTCAGGCAAAGGAATTTGGTTTAACAATTTATTACAGGTGAGCCAATGAATATAGCAATTAACAATAAATTGAATAAAAGTTAGTAGGAGGAGAGGCAGTCGTAGGGCGACTACCAACAACTAAACTCCAACCCAACAACCTGCTGTTCTTGCCTTTCATGCTGTGTAGGAATATCAAAGGGTTGTGGTCGGTATATACTAGTATGGGTTCACTGGAAGAGGACAGATACACTTCAAAATGTTGCATTGCCAAAATTAGAGCTAACGTCTCCTTTTCGATGGTGGAATAATTTGTCTGGTGGGCATTGAATTTCCTTGAAAAGTAACAGACGGGGATGTTCAACGCCATCATCATTTAACTGTACCAGTACAGCACCTGCGCCAACATCGCTGGCATCTACAGCCAAACTGAAGGGTTTGCTGAAATCTGGGGCCTGAAGAATGGGTTAAGCACATAGTAGGGTTTTGACATTGTTAAAGGCCTTTTGACAAGATTTGGACCAAACATACTTTCTGTTTTTCTTCAATAGATCTGTTAATGGGGCAGTGATGTCAGCAAAGTTTTTGAAAATTTTTCTATAGTAGCCTGCCATACCTAGGAATCTCATAAGGCCGCATTTGTTTTCTGGGGCTGGGAAGTCCATGATAGTTTGGAATTTCGCTGTAATGGGAGCTAACCATCCATGGCCGACGACATAGCCCAGATAGGTCACAGTAGCTTGACCGAATTCGCTCTTAGCCAGGTTGATAGTTAGATTAGCCCCTAGTAATCTAAGGAAAACTTTCTTCAAATGAGATGTTCGTTTAGCTTCAAGGCAAGGGCTTCCTCAGATTCAGCCTGAGGACAGTCACTCACCATTAAGACTTCACTGGTCCTTTGGTGGTATGCTTTTAACATGTTGATGTGGCATAGCTGAGAAGTTTTTCATTGGTCAGGGGTTCTTATGATGTAACTGATGTCATTGCCTTTTCTGATGACGTCATATTGACCATGGTATCTTGCTTGCAAAGGGCTTCCAGGGACAGGTAATAACACCAACACTTTGTCTCCTTGGTTGAAACTGTGGTTTTTGGCTTGACGGTCGAACAGTCGGTTCATTTTTCGTTGAGCACATTTTAGATTTTCTTGGGCCAGTTCACATGCACGATGTAGCTTCTCTTTAATCTTTGAGACATAGTCTAGTAGGTTGACATCCCCAGGGGGCTCTTGTAGCCATCTCTCCTTCAGGAGCTTTAACAGACCTCATACCGTGTGACCAAACATTAACTCGAATGGGCTGAATCCCAGTGATTCTTGCACCGATTCTCTAGCATCAAACAGGAGCAGTGGAATCCTTTCATCCCAGCATTTCTCGTTCTCGAGGAAGTAAGTTCTGATCATATTCTTTAGGATCGAGTGGAATCTTTCTAGGGCTCCCTGAGACTCCGGGTGGTATGCACTGGATGTTATCTGCTTGGCTCCAAGTTGATATACCACACTTTGGAATAGGCCCGACATGAAGTTTGACCCTTGATCAGACTGGATTTCCTTTGGTAGGCCGAACAGTGTGAAGAAATGAATTAGCGATTTCATGATTTTCGGAGTTTTCGGAGGGATTGCCTCCGGAAAACGTGTGGATGCACACATAAGGGTTAACAGGTATTGATTGCCGAATCTAGTCTTGGGTATGGGACCAACACAGTCAATGATCACCCTACTGAATGGTTCCTCAAAGGCCAGTATAGGCTTCACAGGCGCAGCAGGAATCTTCTGAATCGGCTTTCCGACCATCTGACACGTGTGGCAAGTCCGGCAGAAGGTAGATACATCCCATCTTATCTTCGGCCAGTAGAAGTGTCTCGTAAGCTTATCACAGGTTTTGTTTACACCTATGTGACCTCCAAACGGGGCTTTGTGTGCCAATCTTAAGACCTCAGGATGATACGCATTTGGAATTACAATTTGGTGTATGGTCGCTCAGTCTTCGGAAGCTGGAACATCTGGGGGTCTCCACTTCCTCATCAGGACTCTGACAGAATATCCGACTGGAACTTCAGCCAACTCCGCTTCAGGAAGAGTAGCATCAAAGAGAGACTTTAAATCGGGATCACCTCTCTGTTCCTGAATCAACTTTTCTCTTGACAAAGGCATATCCGTCTTGGACTTTACTGACGTCTTATTATTTACATCCGAAGCATGATCAAGATTCTGACTGCGATCAGAAAACATCTGTCTCTTCTTGATCAATGTCATCTTTTGATGATGGGATTGGTTCATAGGCTTTGGGCTCAGCAGTGGCAACACCTGACACCCGTTAAATCATTTCCCAATAGTAATGAAACACCCTCAATTCCTAGGTACTGGGTAATGGCAACGACGACGGGAACTGATACTAAGTTTGAATTTAACATAAAATTATGTAGGGGAGCTGTAACGCACCCACCCTCAAAACCATGCAACATTGTAGATTCACCGGTGGCTGAACTCGAATCTAAAGGTAATACACCTTTTAGTAAAACAGATTGAGCTGCCCCAGTATCTCGCAAGATCTTGATCAGAACAGGGTTGCTTGCACCAACAAGTGATACTGTGCCCTCGGACACATTAGGAAAGTATTCCCTTCTAATGTCAGACTCCTTGACATAATGTTTAGGAACCATACTATTAATTTCGTATGGCTTTTTCGAGGAGACAAGCCTCAAAGAGATAAGGGTGCTTTCTCCTTTTTAGAGTATAACATTCGTTCATCACGTGACCTTGTTATCTACAATATTGACATACAGGGTCTGGTCTTTCCTGGATTTCTTCGCCTGGGCACTGGATTTATGATGGCTATCGGAAGACTCAGGTTTTTGATCAGAGTAAGGCCTTGGCTTTTCGTAGTCATCACTTTTCTTCACAAAGACTTTCTTTTGGGTAAGGACGTAGTTATCAGCGAGAATGGTGGGATCTCTAAGCGTATCAACTTTGCGTTGATTCAAGTAGGTTTTGAGGTCATCGCGGACACCTCTCCTGAATTCTTCAAGCAGTATCACTTGGTTCATTTTGTTGAGGCTGTCAACTTTACTTGACCTGCACCACCTGTCGAACAACATTTCTTTTTCACGGCCAAACTGCATGTAAGTGTGGTCATCTGGTTTGCGATAGTTCCTGAATTTCTGGCAGTAAGCCTCTGCTACCAGCTCATAGCCTTTGAGTATAGCGGCTTTGAGCACTTTATAGTCATTCCTGTCTTCTGACATTTTTCATTGTCTGCCTCGATTCGGCGGTTTTCTGCCCCCATTCGGCGGTTTTCTGCCTCCATTCGGCGTTTTTTTTTTTTTTGCCTGCATTTGGCGGATTTCTAATTCTTTGAGCCAAAGTTCTCTATCTCCACCCTTTACTGCCCCCGAAGTGCCTTGGGAATCATAAGAGTCTTGTGCCGATTCATCTTCTCCCTTAATCTCTCCTGGGGGATCACTACAGTCTTGTGCCAATCCTCCTGGCAGCAAACCTCTTTCAGTTAAAGCGTTTTGCATTGCTTTCTTCATGTCCGTCTTCTTTTTTGACTTCTTGATATCAATCTCAAAGATTGTTGCAATCTTCTTTAACTCTTCTATTTGAAAGACCTCCAGACCCTCTAGAGTGGGATTTATTAAAAAGTCTGTTAACTCAGACATTGTGCTACAATCAATGGCTTAATACAAACAAAATTGTTCCATCCTGGACGAGCCCCCAATCTGTGAGCCCACACAACCATTCACACTCACACTTATACCTAGGGGCAATTTGAAACAGCAAAACTGGCCTAATGTGCAGGTCTTTGGACTGTAGGAGGAAACCAGGGAGGCCGGAGGAAACCCATGCAAGCACAGGGCAAGCTCCACACAGAAACGCCCTTGCCAAAACCAGATCATCGCAGGGCCAACACACACAACCATTCACACTCAGACTCACACCTAGGGGCAATTTGGAACAGCCAGTTCGCCTAGTATGCATGTCTTTGAACTGTGGGAGGAAACTGAAGTACCCGGAGTAAACCGACGCAAGTATGGAGAGAACATGCAAACTCCAGGACTTAAACCCAGGACCTTCTTGCTGTGAGGCAGATGTGCTAACCACTACACCACCATGCCACCCACATCATGTTACGTTGTGGTTAATTATTTTCCTGCAAAGCATGCCATCGCATTTCTAAAACAGCGTAACCTGAGATCTAAGAGACAAATTTATCTTCTCTTAACCAACAAACATGCACATGCCCCATGCATCCTTCCTTGTCATCTCATCCAACAAGTGAAATAAGGGTTTAAATTTCACATCTGGCATTGTTGCGGTCGTCACTTTAGGTCTAAGCAAAGGAAACAGATTCAGAAAATCCTTCACAAACCCCCCTTGTCCTCCTCCACCTTTTCCTTCCTCATGGAGGTAAACATGCCTCTTCATGAATTGTGAGTGTGTGCGAGAGATTTGAGGTCACTGCTGAATGAAATTGATTGCATAACTCTGACTCAGAGAAAGCGTCAGCTGACTTTGTTCCAGCCTGTATAATCTCTACAGAGACATCTGGATCTGCTAAATGTCTATGACTACCAGGAGTGAAAGTCAGGATTGAGCTGCTGCTTTAGGAGCAGAAAGTCGTAAAATATAGAAATCCTGCTTCATTCATTCCACACGACAGCGATTCCCAAGAACAGAATCGGTGACTTGTTTGCTAGCGTTCAAAAAAAGGCTACAGGTGGGAAAATGCTGTTTTCTTTCCACAAACAGCATTTCAGTGTTGAAGAAGAGAAGCAGAGAGAGCGCAATGAAATGATCACTAGCTATTAAATATGACCTTTACAAATATCTGACACTGTGAGCCTTGATCATGTCAAGACGACTGCTGAGGAAAATCACGACGCTGTGGTAAAGGTTCTCCCATGCCAGAGCTCTATATTACTGAAGGCAAACTCCGACTGTCTGAGAATTTTTCCATCAATGTTTAACGTCACGTTAATGAAAGATTCAGAGACAGACCTAGACTTGCAAAGGTTGAACTCAGAGTCCCATAATGCAATGTTGCTATATGACAATGATCTGTTTGACAAATGTCTAGTGCACTCGGGAAACCTCCGCATTTTCTGTAGAAATGTGTCAGGTGGTGGAGCTGCCATGTTGGAGTCAGTGATACTTATATACATATATCTGGGGCAGGAGCATTGAGGAATTCCTCGGCTATTTCCGGATGTTTCAGCGACAGTTTTCAGCGGCTATTTCCTTTGATTTCTGCTACTCCCTCTGCTGTTTCCGGCAGTGTCACTGACTTCATCGGTTATTTCCGGCAGTTTCTGCTACTCCCTCAGCTATTTCCAGGAGTTTCTACTGCTACCTCGGCTATTTCCAGGGCTGACCATTAGACCCTCCGATATTTTCAATGGTTTCTCTTACTCTCTCGTCTATTTCCGACAGGTTCCGTCACTACCTTGGCTATTTCCAGCAGTTTTTCTACACCCTCAGTTATTTCTGCTGGTTTTTGCTACTCCCTTGGCTATTTCCAGAGGTTTCCACTTCTCCATTGGCTATTTCTGGCAGTTTCCGCTTCTGCATTAGCTCTATCCAGCGGTTTCCGATACTCCATTGGCTATTTCCGATGGTTTCTGCTACTCCATCTGCTAATTTCGACAGTTTCCACTATCGCTGAGGGTTTCCTCAGTGTTGTTTATAAATTAGTAAATTAGCTTAGTATCAAGATCCCTCAAAAAAATTTATTCATTTTCATCTTGAAATGTTTTCTTTATTGCTAAATATCTACATTTGTACACAGGAAGTCAAAAGAATGTGTTATTATAATGCAGAACTCCCTGATTCGGTTGGATACACCCCCTGAGGCATTTCTGCAAAAACTCAAGATAGTGGTACGTGAAGATGGCGCCGAATACACCTGAGGCTATATTCGAAATTGCGGAAATCACTGGAAATCACTGAATGAGTCTAGAGATTAGAAGGTGAGAGAGCTGGACAGAATAAAGGATTAAAGCGGGGGTGATAAGGTGAAGACAAAATCCAATGACATCACCATCAGGAAACATGCCATCATGTCTAAACTGAGAATTTCATTCATTCATTCATTTTCTTAACCGCTTAATCCTAATTAGGGTCGTTGGGAGGATGACGCCCATCTCAGCCGACTCTGGGCGAGGGCAGAGTACACCCTGGACAGCTCGCCAGGCCATCGCAGGGCAAAACTGAGAATTTAATCATTTTTACTGATGTGGAGTTCACGAGTGGTGGATTTTTCTCCCTTTACAATTGTTTCACGAGAGAGAAAGGTAAAGTGAGTTCCTAAAAGACATTTAGATTAGTCATAGCGCGTGAAAAATTATCATGTTGTCAAACCCACGAGCAAGAACATCTAAATTGTCTTTGATGTCACCCACACACGTATACTAAACATAAGCAATTGACTCAAAATTAGCTTAATTTCTCTCAAAATGTCAAGTCATAATAATATCTTCATGTGCAGTCAACATGTCTCCCTGTCTCCAGCACCACTTCGAGGACAGACTTCAGCATCCAGCCTTTGCCAGGCGATGTGGGCTGCTGGAGCTGAAGCAGCAGAAGAACCCCATGCTGCTCATTTGCACCGTCCAGAGGCATCACCTCGCTCGACATGGTGAATCAGCTTTGACGAACAAATGGGTTCATTTGAAGACAGTGTTGTTAATCACAATTTGTGATGCCAAGTGCAGCTTTTAATCACTCACTCACTCATTTGCCGAACTGCTTAATCCTATTAGAGTTGTGGGCTCCCAACTGGCACATCAACTAGGTGCGTGACTATCAACGTGGAGATCGCAAGTTCAAATCCAGGTTGATACCGCAGCCATCCGAGACCGAGAGTCCACGGGAGCTAATTGGCCGAGCTTCCACTGGAGGGAGGGATGGCAGACATACGCTACCCTGTCACTCACAGCGATCACCAGCCAATCCATGGGCATCTGTGAACTCATTCGTACAAAAGGGGCGGATATCGCTTTTCCTTCGAGTTAGGCCACCCCCAAATGTGCATGCATAGCAGTTCGTAAAAAGGCAGGTGGCAGAATAGCATGGCACGGAGGGGGCTTGTGCATGCTTAATACCTTTCTGAAGGATGCATACAAGCCTTTTTTATTATTATTATCTGCATCATATGCTGAATTTTTAATAAAAGGTGGGTGAGTTGATCAAATATTTTTTGCCAGGCTAGATTACTCTTACTGTCACTCATTTTGCCAAACTATTTAATCCTACCAGGGTCACGGGGAGGCTGGAGCCTATCTCAGCTGACACTGGTGAGGGCAGGGTACACCTTGAACTTTGCGCCAATCCACCACACAACCATTCACACTCTCACACCTAGGGGCAGTTTGGAGCAGGCAATTGTTTCCAGCCTAATGTGCATATCTTTGGACTGTAGGAGAAAACCAGAGCACCCAGAGGAAACCAGGTATGCTTGGGGATAACATGCAAATTCCACACACACACAACCGCCCTCGCCGAGCCCAGGGACTCGAACCCAGGACCGAGTTGTTTGGTATTTTGAAGATGGTTTCAGAGGGTGTCGTCTAACACAATTCCTAAACCTTCCATGAGTGTTTATTTGGGTGGATATCTTGTGACTATGAAGGCCATGACATGTGAGCAATCCTGTCAAACCATATCGCTTGTGCCCCAGGAAAAGGGTCCTGGAACAGATCACTCACACCAGGATTTAAATGCTTCACTACGGGATGAAAGTAATCAGTCCATTTTTCCAGAATTCGGGTTCATTTACACAGTTAGGTCCTTGAAATGACATGAGATTCGCTCTAAGACAGTGGGCTCGGTGGAACACCAACCAGCTGTGTATACACAGGGGAAGCCTGAAGGAGCCTGGAGGCTAATTCACAACATATGCAGAGAATCACCGAACTCCTCTGGGAACTGCAAGGGGTTTCTGATGCAATGAGCAATAAATCCCAGCCACCAGACGGCTGGCTACCACAAACAAGACGAAAGTTTACTTTATCTCCATCCTTCTGAATGAAAGAAGTTTCAGTTGGAGTTCACCAGCAAATTCACCAGTGTAGCACATCCACTCCACAAGCAAGAAGGTCCTGGGTTCGAGTCCCAGGCTTGGTGAGGGAGTTTCTGTATGGACTTTGCATGATCTTCTCATGCATGCATGAGTTTCCTCTGGGTACACCGGTTTCGTCCCACAGTCCAAAGACGTGCACATTTGGCTAATTGGCTCGCAAGACCATCGCAGGGCCAAGACACACCTACTATTCTCACTCACATTCACACCTAGGAGCAATTGAGAATATCCAATTAGCCTAATGTGCATGTCTTTGGACTGTGGGAGGAAACCGGAGTACCCAGAGGGAACCCACGCATGAGGAGAACATGCAAACATCACACAGAAACGCCCTCACTGAGCCCGGCACTCGAACCCAGGACCTTCTGCTGTCAGTCGAACGTGCTTACCACTACACCACTGTGCCGAATCCTGGAAGGGATGTTGCAGAACAAAATAGGAAAATGCTTGATATACCTCATGCATAACAAGCTCTAACGGGGATCAAGCAATTAGTTGAGCTGCACCCTTACATGCTTTAGGAGTTTTGCCAGCTGCTTCATGTTGGCACAGGTAGGCATTACCTGATTTACTGTCCATGGTGAGGTATAGTAAGAAGTACTAGAATAAAGCTAGCGTTTTATTATTTTACACTGATTGTCATGGTGTACAGTAAATGATTCATTCATTCATTCATTTTCTAA
This sequence comes from Tandanus tandanus, assembly GCA_039654325.1. NCBI lineage: Eukaryota > Metazoa > Chordata > Actinopteri > Siluriformes > Plotosidae > Tandanus > Tandanus tandanus. The sequence continues at coordinate 32,924,994 of JBCNYH010000022.1, read as the reverse complement.
GCCGCTTATTCCTAATTAGGGGTTGCGGGGAGGCTGGTGTCTATCTCAGCCTACTCTGGACGAGGGCGGGGTACACCTTGAACAGCTCACCAGGCCATCGAAGAGCCAACACACATGCAGTACAACCGTTCACACTCACACTCACACCTAGGGGTGATTTGGAACAGCCAATTAGCCTACTAGTGCATGTTTTTGGACTGTAGTAGGAACCCAGAGTACCCGGAGGAAACCCACGCAAGCACGCGGACAAGATGCAAACTCCACACAAAAACGCCTGAGCCCGGGAATCGAACCCAGAACCTTCTTGCTGTGAGGCGGATGTGCTAATCATTGCGCCACCGTGCCGCCCTACAGTAAATTATAACAAAGTAAATTACCATTACCCATGATGCTTAGGACCCGTCACCTTGGATAAGGTAACAGGACAGACCTTTGTAGCACTTCAAATATGATAAATGTACCAGCTCTCACTATCTCTGTGCATTCCGCCTTCCCAGTGGTTATTAACATAGTCCTTAGACATATGCTAAATAGGTAGATGGCACATTACATAGAGAACATATTAATCTATTAGACGTCAGAAGCGATACTTGTCTCCTGTGTGTGCTACGTGCTCCAGCACCTTATGTAAGTCGATCAGTATGCCAAGTTAAAGAAGTGCGAGTTTTACAAACCCACCATCTATTTCCTGTGATATATTCTCTGCACACAAGCCGGGCAGACTGATAAGGACAAATTAAAAGCTGGCACTAACCGGCCATCACTCCACACTTTCAATGAGTTACAAAGTCCTGGGGTTTGCTAACGTTTAATCCCATTTGATAAGAGGGTTTATTTCAGAGACGTAACTCTCATGTTGCTTTCTAAAGGAGCGCCTCCATCCCAAGCGCCTCCCTGCCATTTATAGGAGGTGGATTATGGAGGTGGATGCCCCCAAGGTCAGCTAAGGAGCCATTCTGTCAAAGTGCCATGGAAGATGTTGGAAATAGTAGTTGTTTTAGAGAGCAGGGCTTGAAGAGTGGGACCACTGGCTCAAAATTACACACCTAGAATATAGAAGAGGTGCCAAAAAGATCAATCTTAAACACACATGATTACCAGAAGGTAATGGTTTCACCTGTTATGTGTAGGATAATGTAAGATAACTCAAAATGTAAGATAACTCGAAAGGTTATGCACGGATTTGAATGGATTTTTTTTTAGTGTAGTTGGTGCTGCAAGTAACAAACCACAAACTTTTGGAGCTAATCTGTGCAATGGATCATGCTGGGGGAAAAAAATCCCGAAAAATACCCATTTTTACCTCTGCCAAGGAGGTTATGTTTTCACCGGAGTTGGTTTATTTGTTTGTTTGTTTGTGTGTAAAATAACTCAAAAAGTTATGCACAGATTTGGAAGCGTAACTTCCAGGCTTGCGTTCGATGGTGTAGTCTCATTCCTTTACCTTTCTATACAACGTTTAGGCCAATTATCACAAAAATAATCCAATTAATAATACGTCCTCATTAGAGGGCAAGGCGTCTTATTCAAGGCAGGCCCTATACACAATGCAATCACATAAATGGCTGCGCGTTTGCATCGTAGAGCTCAAATAATAAACAAATGCTGCATTTTTAAAAATGCTGCATTTCTTACAATACCATATGGGGTACTGAACGGCCTTGGCGGAGGCCTGCGTTCTCCGAGTGCTTTTCTAGTTTATAAGATGTTTTTATAAATGTTGATCAGATGCCCACTAGGCGGAAACATTTCATTATAACTATGCCAAGTTATAATAATCCATTTCTGCCTGACGGAGGTACCTTACCATCTATGAGTGCCCCTCTAGTTATCTACGCCACCTGGAGAGGAAGTTGTGTATTCACTAGCGTATCTCTTTTTATTTGTTTGTTTGATTGTTGGCAGAATTATGCAAAAACTACTAACCTGATTTTCATCACACTTGGTGGAGGGGTAGGGCCTGGGCCTGGAAAGAACCCATTAAACTTTGCAGATGATCCAAGCATGGAATCATGTTGAAAAAAATAATAATAAAAAAACCATGAAATCATAAAAAATCCCTCACTAGAGGGAGACATTTCATTATAACTATGCCAAGTTATAATAATTCATTTCTACCTGGTGGAGGCACCTTGCACTCCAGGAGTGCCCTTCTAGTTGTTTACGCTTTAAAATTCACAATTATCCACAGACCAAGTTTAAAGAGAACGATATTGTTCCTTTACTCTGCCACACTCGGGAAACATCAGCAATTTCTGTCGAAATCATGCCTCGGGGGTGTTAGAGCCAGTGCTACTTTTATATTACTATTTCTGGCGCTAATGGAAGAGGATTTTCCTGAGTGGCCACCATATTGCTTCTCGGGATAACTGTTAGTATTCAGTATTAGTTGATTCCTTTTTTTTGCATCTTGAAATGTTTTCTTTCATGCCAAACATCTACATTTGTACGCAGGAAGCCAAAAGAACTTGTTAATATAATACTTCCTGGTTCGGTTGGATACAAAACTGGTTCATCTCCAGCCGTATTTCCTCAAAAACTCAAAATAGTTCTTCACCAAAATGGTACTTAATACATCCAAGGTGATCTTCAAATAGTGGAAACCACTGAAAATTGCACAGGGAGTCCCAAATGAGGTCTGCCTGCATGATGCATGAGTTATTGCTGCTCTTGTCAGGTAAAAAAAAAATCTCCTAAAATAAATAATAAATTCCGACCTGGCACTGCTGGACCCCCAAATAACACCCACGTTCCCAGTTTACAATGGAGTGGGTCCACACCTTACTCATTTCAGGTCTCTAGTCATTTACCTTGGCTTTTTAAGGCAATGTCCACATCTAGATGGACTTAGATCAGTTCTGGAGGGATTGGTTTTGCTGAGATCGGTTCAAGGACTCGTTTCTGTTCAAATCCACACCACTAAAACCGGATCTGAATGGAACGCCTTCACCCTGCCACTTGTTTACAAGTGTGGCATGCGCACACCCTGTAGGTTCAAACTTAAGTTAATAAGTAGCAGGTTGTTTGTGTGTGAATGTGTTGGCCCTGTGATACCCCACTTTCTCCCAGTGCCAGCTGAGATAGGCGCCAGCCTCCCTGTGACCCTAGTAGTATTAAGCGGTTCAGCAAATGAATAAATGAATAATAAGTAGCGAATTTAACTCAAACATGCATAAAGAATTTAAAAAAGATGAAAGTCTTTACTCCAGTTATTCCATTCAGGATACTCAATTTGGAAAGCTTCATAATAAACAGAGTGATTCACTAAGAAACAGGCTACGGCCTGATTAAATCCTCCTCCTTTGACGAGGGATAGAGCACTTTTGTTCCTAAATAATTTCAAGTTGAAGTACTTTCATTACTATAACAAAAGAGGAGTTACGTCCATCAATAACAAGATTCGGAGAGGTTTGTTAAGTGGTAAAACCGCAGACGGGAGTAAAGCTCGTACTGAAATGAACCTGAAACAGCCTGGATTAAGGAGATTCATGGGTTCGGAGATATTAGAAGGATCTCATGCGCACAAACACTGATTTAAAAAGCCCTGCCTATAGCAGCATCATGTTATAACATGTCATGAACCACTTTATCCTTCAATAGGGTCACGGGGAGGCTGGAGCCCATCCCAGTCGACACCCAGCGAAGGCGGGGTACACCCTGAACCACTCACCAGACCATCCCAGGACAACACACACACACTCAACCATGCACACTAGGGGTAATTTGGAACAGCCAAAAGTGCATGTCTTTGGACTGCCGGGGGAAACCGGAGTACCTGGAGGAAATCCATGCAAGCATGGCGAGAACATGCGAACTCCGCACAGAAGCTACGGATGGGACGCTAGTTCATCGCGGGCTACCTTCCCAGTATTTCTTACTGGTACTCATTTATACTGCTGGGTGGACAGAGGCTCACTTGTGATTAAGACCTTGCCCAGGGGTCTTAGCATGGTGGGGGTCTAACGGGGATTCGAACCCATGACCTCTCCATCATGAGCCCAGCACCCTAACCACTACACTACCAACCCTCAACACCACCTAAATACCCATGCAAAAAAGAAAAACACTCATTTTGACTTTCTGAATGTGTGGTTTATGGGAGATGGGCTGATAATTGCTTTTTTTTTTTTTAAATAGCTTTGAAAATGGAACGACGTGTTCGCTTCTTAACGTTTAACTTTACAAATTCAAAGGCCAAGTATGAAGAGGGAAAAAAACCCTCACTAACTTAGGTTTAATCGATGAATCATCCTCCTACCTTATATAACAGGAGCCAGAACGAGCACAAATAGGTTCAAAAATGATTCTTGGCACCGTTCCTCATTGTGCACAACACCACCGAAGCAGCGCTGATCCACCACATTGAAAAGAAGAGCAGGTGCATCTTCTACATGCTCTGAGTTGTAGTGGAACCTTACAGGTATCAAGTGATTTGGGGATTTTCTGTTTTCAAAATTGTGACACTCTACTGGGTTCATGTGACGTTTCAAGTGGCAGCAAACTTGGTACCTGCTGGTGTATTTTACAGTAAAAGATGTGGGATGAAAAATTACCCAACCAGTCCAAATGGATCAAGGTCACTCACCTATATAACCACCTGACATGATACTTTATCACTGATACGATGCACGAACATGATACAGTCTGGGCTGGAGAGAAATCAGCGTCAGCTTTGCTTCTTGCTTCTACCTAACATCACATTTATTTCCCTTACTCTTCTGGAGGTGAAATAAACATCGATGGAAACCTGTGGAATCCTGCTACACCATCTCCTCCAGCCATTCATCTATTTCTTAAAGCTCTCCGGCTTCCGAGTCATGCAAAATACCATTAGCATGATGGTCACGTGTCCTGTATCGATGTAGGACATGTTGTTCCACAGCACGTCCGCCTCACAGCAAGAAGTCCTGGGTTCGATTCCTGGGCTCGGAGTGTTTCTGAGTGGAGTTTGCATGTTCTCCCCGTGCTTGTGTGGGTTTCCTCCGGGTACTCCGGTTTCCTCCCACAGTCCAAAAACATGCACAGTAGGCCAACTGGCTGTTCAAAATCGCCCCTGTGTGTGAGTGTGAGTGTGAATGGTTGTAGGTGTGTTGGCCCTACAATGGTCTGGCGAGCTGTTCAGGTTGTACCCCGCCCTCGCACAGAGTCACAGGCACCCGACTTTAATTAGGATTAAGCGGCTTAGAAAAATAATGAATGTTGGTCCACATAGTATGTCAAATCTATAGATACAGTAGATACCATTCTAGAGATCCAGGACAGCACAGGTAAGTCCTGAGATGATGCATCAGGATGTTCCTCTCGCCCAGAACGTTCTTCTGGAATTCAAAGACGTCTCTAAATGCTGCTCTTCAGGTTTGACGTCTTGGGCTTTTTCAAGTTTGTTTCTTAACGACTGGACGGTGAGTCACTGCAGCAATCATCGTACAGCCTAATTACGCCTTGTAGGCTTCGTGTGCCAAAGTGAATCCAAACTCTGCATCTCCACCACCATCCACCGACTCCATTGAGTGACTCAGATGATGTTATCCTGACCTCCATCAGCAGCTTGATCACTCTCTCCCTTCACGCTTTAAAAAAAAAAATGGCCTAGGGTAGGGGAAAGGGTTGGGAGAGGTGGGGGGGGGGGGGGGGTGTCAGGCTGTGAATCAGTTAGAACCGAGTCAGGGAGTCGGTTCAGTGTTGCAACTCTGTTTTGGTTTGCGACGCAATAGGCTGGAAGTGCGTAGGTGTGAGACTGTGCTGAACAGCAGTATTACACTGCAACAACCAGGCACATACCGCAGATCCTAACCACTAATACAGGTGTCGGTATCTGGGGATGTTTGTTTTTATTTTATAATAAACATACAGAAGAGGATATATGGAAATTATAAGGCGTGTTTATAAATTATAGCTGTGCTGTTATCACAACATAAAGTGATGTTAAGGACGTCAGCAGCTTCCTCAGTGGAAGGGAATAAAAATCAAAATGAATCATCTAGTTCATGATAACACTATTAATAACAATCCTCCTGCTGTTGCTATGTTTCCCCTCATCCTCTCTGCGCTCTTGATCATTCCGCAGGCTGTTATTTCATCCCCAGCAGAGAATAAAGCAGATAAATGAAGGAGGAAGGAAAGCAGACTCACTCATTGTGCGGGGGGTTGAGAGGAATGTACGGGCGCTCAGTCTTCCAGCCCGGAGTACAGCCGCACATCTCCACCGCTCCTCCTGCTCCTGGTCCTCCTGCTCCTGGTCCTGGTCCTCCTGCTCCTTACTGCTGCTGCATACTTGAGAAACCCTCACCCGCAGTTGTCATCGGACTGGAGAGGTGATAGCAACAGTTATTTTGAGCGACGTAACGTCGTCCAATCAGGGCCGGGCTGCCGTGTCTCTCACGCGCACGCCTCTGCTCGAACGAACCAACCGGAACGCAGATCAGCCGCTAGGGGGCGGGGACACGGGACTATGGTTACGTCTCTTGGCTGAACTTGTCAAAATAGAGTTCTGGAATCACAAGTGTGTGTGTCTGTGTGTGTGTGTGTGTGTGTGTGTGTGTGTGTGTGTGTGGAAGGTATTAACAGGTCTGATTCTAGATTCTGCCACCCATTTGTGGGGAACAACAAAAAAAAAAAGTAAAACTAATGGGGGAAACAACAACAACAACAACAACAATAAAAATAAATAAATAAATAAAGAAATAAATAATGATAATATTGGGAGTCTTCATATTCTCCGGGAAAGTTCTTGGGGGGTTACCTAGGCAGTGCTTCCTCGGAGAAATCCCATTCACTGTCTGGGCTGTGTGTAGAAGCGGCGACGGTACCTGAGCTGATGAGCCTGACCAGCCTGGACCACCCAACCCTCTTCTGCTGCATATATTTATTTTTAACTCATAATAAAAATAATAATAATAATAATAATGATAATAATAATAATAATAATAATAATAATGATAATAATAATAATAATGATGATAATAATAATAATAATAATAATAATAATAATAATGGTGGTGGAGGTGGTGGTAATAATAATAATGATAATAATAATAATAATAATAATAATAATAATAATAATAACAATAATGGTAATAATAATAATAATAATAACAATAATAATAATAATAACAACAACAACAACAACAATAATAATAATAACATTAATAATAATAATAATAATAGTGGTGGCACAAAATAATTATATGTAATTAGTCTTCCAAGCATGGAAAAAAAATAACATTGATTAATTAAAACAAATAAATTGATATACATGTAAATGAATAAATGAAGGAATAAGTAAATAAGTAGACAGACAGACAGACAGACAGATAGATAGATAGATAGATAGATAGATAGATAGATAGATAGATAGATAGATAGATA
>JBCNYH010000022.1:32890161-32904919 GCA_039654325.1 Tandanus tandanus | reverse complement strand
GTCGTAATAATAAGTCGTAATATTAAGTCGTAATAATAATAAGTCGTAATAATAAGTCGTAATATTAAGTCGTAATATTAAGTCGTAATAATAATAAGTCGTAATAATAAGTCGTAATAATAATAAGTCGTGATAAAGACTGAATTTATACTGAACTGGTGCTCAGATCTGATGAACAGTAAACCTTGCTCATTAGTGTTTACTCTCCTCTTCATTTGTATGTTGATTTTGTTCTAATCCCCTGAACCGAGCCTTAAACACATTATAAACCCAAACGTTCCTGCAGATCGTAGGCATCGAGCCGTCACGTCCAGTAACTGACTGTTCTGCCGGGTTTCTGCGGTAGATTTTTTTCCCCTTCTGTCTTACTCTCTCGACACGTTATAATGGTGTGAGAGGCAACAGTGCAGTACCTTCCACTAAAAAAAACATGGAAATCAGCCCTCTTAACAGGCCACAGATTTATCCGAGCATCTCGGATGTTCCCAGAGAGGAACCGCAGGCTCTCACGTGACTCGCAGGCAAATTCTCATTCGCATGCCTTAGCAAACGAAAGCAATCGAAGTGCTCTGCCATGTGCTTTGCATTAGCGCCCGGAGAGCGTTCTGTGTGGATGCTTGAACATGAGTGTGTGTGTGTGTGTGTGTGTGTGTGTGTGTGTGTGTGTGTGTGTGTGTGTGTGTGTGTGGTCACACTCCTCTACGGGTTTGTAAAGAGGAAGCTGACAGCCGTCCATGTGCAACTGACAGGAACTCTGGTTTACTGCTCTGTCACCTGATCGAGTTTCTGTCCTTGTTTCCGTCTTACAGGTCAGGAACCACAACGCGTGTGTGCGTGCACGTGTGCGTGTGTGTGTGTGTGTGTGTGTGTGTGTGTGTGTGTGTGTGTGTGTGTGTGTGTGTAGCAGTGTTCCAGTGTTGTGGAGCTGCGGTAGCCAGGCTGCGGTAGCCAATGAGCATCATGGGCAGGACAGCACTGAAAGGTGAAACCACACGCCTGTAACACACTGACATTTAAAACACATCACATCTCACACCTCGGATCTCAGGCCGTACGGCGAAACACACGTTCATGTGTTTAACTGTGGTTGTATTTGTCTGATATTATCAGTAGCCTGGCAGATTTCATGGCGTGAGTTGTCCAATTATTAAATAAAAAAATTATAAAATCATTAATTATTAAATAAAAAATTCAACAACCAGTAGAAAGAAAAAAATATTCCTGATTGACATTTTAAACAGTTTTTATTCGGTTAATGTTCCTTTTTTTTTTTCCAGGTATTTGTGTTAAACTGAGATTACGAGTCAATGTCTGAGGGGAAAAAAAAGTCAAAGAACCTCTGAAAGTCAGATTTCAATCAGTGTGTTTGTGATGCCGTATTTCAGAATTGGGTTGTCAAATATTTCAGAACGGGCCCATAATCGCCGCATCACACGCCGTATCCATACACTGAAGCGACGCCGTCACAAACTCGCCCTGTGCTGAAGAAAGAATTCTGACTGTACACCTAAAAATAATTTTTCACTTTTGTTTTCCTCAGAAATTCTGACTCAGAAATATACTGAGGGAGGCTGGAGCCTATCTCAGCCGACGCTGGGCAAAGGCGGGGTACACCCAGAACCGCTCGCCAGGCCATCGCAATGCCAACACACGCACAACCGTTCACGCTCACACTCACCTAGGGGCGATTTGGAACAGCCAGGTAGCCTAACGTGCAAGTCTTTGTCGGAAATCACGGGGAGAACACTGATCTCGGGTTCTTGCTGCGAGGCGGACGTGCTAGCCACTACGCCACCCATATTTGTAACAAAGATCTTAAAAGACTTTTTGTACGCACGTGTTCTATTGGTTCGAAAACCACAGGGAGTGCTGGATTGCTCTGAACTCACGTTATTGCGTTACATTCTCTCTTTTTATCTGATTTATATCGTTATCTGATTCTGACGTTGAATGCGTTCGTATTTTTTTTTCCATTGAAGCCTCAGTGCCTGTTTTTTTTTTGCCCTCCAGATCAGAAGGAGAGTAAGAAGGAGAAGGCAGGTCGGAGTACCCCTGTCAGTACAGGACCTGCCCCGGTGAAAGGTGACGCACCTCACGTCCTGATTATTAGGCTTTTTGAACCATTAACAGAGAATACCAGTCCGAGCGTGAGGCACTCTGAGGTTAACTGGTTCTTTTTAATATTTAGCTCCTGACTCATTCTCATGGGAAGAGTATCTGAAGGAGACGTCGTCCACACCTGCCCCTCCCAGCTGCTTCAGACAGGTAAAAAAAAAAAACAACCCGAAATCGGTACAACCTGGGGAAATATTGTTCGGTGCTTCCCTCAGAATGGGTCGGACTGGTAAAAGTGTGGGCACGATTTACCAGAAGTCGTCTGGGTGCTGATTAAATTTGCCAGAATTCCCTTTAGGGGTAGGAATTCTTTCCGGAGCAGGAAGTATTGTGCGGAATTCCTTTAACGGACCAATGGATTGGTGGGAATTTACAGATTAGTCTGAATTCCTATCTTAGTATGCAGGACTCGTCGAAAATTATTTTGGGAGTCTGCTGTTTATTATTTATTAATAAATGTTTTGTTCTGTCATTTAACGTTTTTCTTTTGCAGTCCCGCATCCCTCCGTCAAACGACTTCAAGGCTGGGATGAAGTTGGAAGCGCGCGACCCTCGTAACTCCACCTCCGTCTGCATCGCTACGGTGATGGGCATAACGGGCATCAGGCTACGCCTACGCCTGGACGGCAGCGACAACACCAACGACTTCTGGAGGCTGGTCGACTCCTCGGATATTCAGCCAATAGGAACGTGTGAGAAGAACGGAGACATGCTGCAGCCTCCGCTGGGTGGGGAGGAAACGCCGTCCGTGCTGGTTCCGTCTTTTCGTGTAGAGTGCGTAACAACTGCCTCATCTTTTTTTCCCTTTGGTTTTCTGTAGGATTCAGGATGAACGCCTCTTCGTGGCCCATGTTTTTATTGAGGACGCTCAACGGGGCTGAAATGGCTCCAGCGTCTGCATTCAAAAAGGTGAACCAATTAGCTTCGTTCCTGAAGTGACGGCGGTGGTTTCATCTCCGTCTCGGGTTCCACCCGTCGGTTTTCTAAATCGCATATGTGTGTTTTGTTTTCAGGAGCCTCAGAGACCCTCGCAGAGTAGTTTCAAGCCAGGAATGAAGCTCGAAGCGGTGGACAAGAAGAACCCTTACCTCATTTGCCCCGCTACCATCGGCGAGGTCAGAGGTGAAGAGGTGTTCGTGATGTTCGACGGCTGGAGGGGCGCGTTCGATTACTGGTGCCGTTACGACTCCAGAGATATCTTTCCTGTGGGATGGTGTGCGGTGACTAAACACAGCCTTCAGCCGCCTGGAAACAGCAGTGAGTCAGAAATCCCCGTATCTTCCTTTTCGACACGGTTTCCAGTGTGTTCTGGTGTCTTATTGTTTTTATGGAGTACCACGTGGAGCCAAGATATCACTAGTGATGTATGGAATAAAACGCTTGTGTTGTCTGGGGGTCATGTTACAAGAAAACCGGCAACCAACTGGTGTGATGGTCGTGTAGGGTTTAGCATGTCGGCCTCACAGCAAGAAGGTCCTGGGTTCGAGTTCCGGGCTTTCTGTGTGGATTTTGCATGTTCTCCTCGTGCTTGCGTGGGTTTCCTCTGGGTACTTCAGTTTTCTCCCACAGTCCAAAGACATGCACATTAGCCGTTAAAGGCTGCCCCTAGGTGTAATCCTGAATGGTTGTGAGTGTGTTGGCCATGCAATGGTCTAATAAACCGTTCATGGTGTTCTCCACCTTCGCCCAGTGTTGGCTAAGATAGGCTTCAGACCCAATAGTAGGATTAAGTGGTTTGGAAAGAGAGTGAGTGAGAGAGAGAGAGAGTAATCTGTCAGGCTGGAGAATTGAACCCGCTAGTGTGCCCTCATGTGTAACCACTAGGGGGCAGCACAACTCCACTCACATTAATAACAATAGCAACCATTATAGAGTGATTTACATAAAGCACAATACATGGCAGGCGAAGTCAAAGGACGAGGAAGTTCCAACTGTATTCGACCCGAGAGCAGACGCACAAACTGTAAGTAAGTATTATTTCGCTCTAATTCAGCCTTCGCCGTCTGTTTCTTAGAATCGATAATAGTTCGCATTCTGGATCGTATTGTACGGCTGAGAACTTTTCCTCTCCTTCAGATTCACTCTCTGTCAAATATCTAGGGTGCCATTATTTATCTGTTGAGTATTTAGTTATTCATGTGTGGTTTGTGGCATGTTGCTGACCATCCAATCAGAAGGGAGCTCATTTACATAAAGCATAAAATCCTAAAGGCACAGTAACGAAAAAAGATTTGAGGGTTATAGCCCTATTTGGATCGTATTCGCTTATCAGATGGAAGTCAATAATAATAATAATAATAATAATTATTATTATATATACATGTATGGTCTCACAGTGCTTGCTTGGGTTTCCTCTGGGTTCTCCGGTTTCCTCCTACAGTCCAAAGACACACACATGAGGCTAACTGGCCGTTCCAAATTGACCCTATGTGTGAGTGTAAATGATTCTGTGTGTGTGTGTTTGTTGCCCTGTGATGGTCTGGCCAGCTGTTCATGGTGTGCCCCGCCTTTGCCCGGTGTCGGGTATGACAGGCCTCCCCACGACCCTGGTAGGATTAAGCGCTTTAGCAAATTAGTGAGAGAGAGTATAAAGTCATCAGATCACTGCAGGGACAACACACACAAGCATTCACGCTCATACTCACACCTAGGGGCAATTTGGAACCGCCAATTAGCCTAACGTGCGTGTCTGTGGACTGTGGGAGGAAACCAGGGTACCCGGAGGAAACCCAGGCAAGCATGAGGAAAACATGCAGACTCCACACAGAAACTTCTTGCTGTGAGGCGGACATGCTAACCACTGAGCCACCGTGAGGCCCTGCAAATATGAAATAAATAAATAAATAAATAAAAGATGTTACTGGATGATAGCTGCTGAATAAAACATGCACATAAAATCGCACAAAAAAAATTGTGCTACGTTTTGCTAAACACCCTTGTGAGGTAAATGATGATACGAACATAGTCGACGAATTTACATTTTAGGAAGCAATAAATCATCCTGTTCTGCTTCGCTCTAAAGTCACACCTTACATTTATAACTGCAGATGTGTAACGGCTATTAAAACTACGCATACCGACTTTAATTACTAACGATATACGGGTTACTATGACAACACACGCCTAAGGATGTCGCTTCCCCATATTCTACCCGCTTGAAATTCTGTTCCAGGTGCAGATTATGATGAATTTGACGTCTCGGATCCTCCGATTTAAACCTTGAGACAGGATTATCTAACATGATGGAAATGAAAAAAGTAGCTCCTGATTGAACTCAGCAAAAAATATAATAATAATAATAATAATAATAGTGTGAGCCAGGTCAGGTTCTCGGCTGTCAGTCATATGTGTTGTCATAGCAACTCTGGCAGCGGCCTCTGCTTTTTCCATCCAGCGTGTTCGCTTTACCGTCTCGCTACTTAGAATCAAAATGATTTAATTATACGAGCCCAACTTCCTTAGACGGTTATTATGATGGATTATGGTACTTGTGGTGATTGTGGTTGTTTCTGTTGCACATTTTTAAGCCTGGCTTTTACCAAAAAATTTCAATCCGAGAGCGAAACCGTCTTGCTCTGTATCGCGTCACTTCTGCCTTTATAGTGCGTTTGACTCTGTATCCAGCGAGTTTAACATGAGATGAGATCTTTACAGCCCAACGTCAAGGCAGTGGTGGCTTAGCGGTTAAGGCTGTGGGTTAGTTATCGGAAGGTTCGGGGTTCAAGTCCCAGTATCACCAGTCTGCCACTGTTGAGCCCATAAGCAATGACCTTAAAGATAAATGTAAGTTGCTAAGGGCGTCTACCAATGCCATAAACGTCTGTGTGTAGTTAGCGTACGTGATGTGGTCTCGGGAAAAAGTCGACGCAATTCTGGAAAAATCCCTTTTTTTTTTTTTTTTCCAAAAACCTTTCTTTTCTGCAAGTAATAGTTAGTTAGGCTTCCATCATGACACTTACCTTAATGAGTAACGAACCCGTTTTTAACAAAAAGTGTCTAAAACCTCGCGCGCTAAGCTACGTGTGATTTGCTCAGTATTTGATCCGCTTGTCGAATACTAACCTGGTAAATCATCATCAGTTTTGTTTGTAATTGTAAACAGTTTCTTTACCTGTTCCTGCGTCGTCACACCATCACACTCTGTGTACACACACTGAGTCAAATCGCCGTGATTTATACGTATACTACCATGAACACATGAGTGTCGGCCATCTTGGGCATGAATCCAAACAAGAATCCAATCATTAAAGGGGTTGGATTGCCTTTCCCAGAATCCCATTGTTTTTTTGATTTTTATTTTGGGAGGGGGGGGATATTTTTTTAAACCCTTATCAAAACTTCATTCGTCCAAAACGGAGAAGTTTTAAACACACAGCCATGCTTTAGATCTTCTTTCTTAAACAGCGGCAAGCGAGACGGTCAAAACCAGCTTGGTTCCATGACAACGGAGTAACCAAACAAAAACTAGGAGTTTCAAATTTTTTAAATATAGACACTTCGTCAAAACGTTTAATTTCACAGTAAAATGTAAGATCTTTGTCCTAGGGTGTTGCTGAAATGCGTTTGGAATATCTCCGGCACTGAAAAACGACAATTCGCTAATCGGCTCAAAGGATTCAGGGCATTATGAGCCGCCCCTTTAAAAAAACGAAACCATACATTAAAAAAAAAACCAGTTAAAATGCAAAACACTACTACAGATACTATCCCTCCATCCATCCATTTGCTGAACTGCTTGATCCTACTAGGGTCGCAGGGAGGCTGGAGCCTATCTCAGCCGACTCTGGACGAAGGCGGGGTACACCCTGTCGCAGGCCTAACACACACACAACCATTCACACTTCCATCGACGGGCAATTTGGAACAGCTGCTTAGCCTAATCTGAATGCCTTTGAACCGTCGGAGGAAACCGGAGTACCCAGAGGAAACCCATGTGAGCATGGGGAGAACATCTAAACTCTATACAGAAACGCCCTTGTCGAGCCTGGGACTTGAACCCAGAGCCTTCTTGCTGTGAGGCGGATGTGTTCACCACTACGCGTTAAATGCCGCCTGATTTCTGAACCAGGTTTTTTTTTTTAATAAAACGAGGCAGGAAATTTTTTTCGGTCTCTCTGCGTTCTACTCTTCCTTTTTACTTCTGCTTTATATTTCTGTTCAGTAAAGTGAACTGCTGCTTTTAATGAACAGAGAGAGAGAGCGAGAGAGAGAGAGAGAGAGAGAGAGAGAGAGAGAGAGAGAGTGTGTGTGTGTGTGTGTGTGAAGCACAGAGGAAGAGGAATTGAGGAACTGCAAATTGGTTCTTTAAGGAAAATCAAACAGTGAAGATGGAGGGGGAAGGAGCTGCAGACGCGGGGGGGGGGGGGGGGGGGGGGGGGGGTTTGAAAGGAGTCCCACTTCCCCCCACCAGTTTTTTTCCCAAAAAAAGCCAAAACACCCCCCCCCCCCCCCCCCCCCCCCCCCCCCCCCCTTCCTTGTTCGACAGGATGTACGCGTCTCCTCAGCGAGTGTGTGTACAGACGGAGCTGAAGCACATCACTGCAGCTGTAACTCACATTAAACACCGTTTTACGGTCTGCTGTGACACCAAGAGGAAAAACTCCAGTGTTCAGGAGGGCTGTGTGGCCTTGAGCGCAGTTAAATAGGGGGTTGGGGGAGGGGGGGTGTTGGACGCAGGCCTCGAAATATATTAAAGAATCACGTTTTATCTTTTAGGGAACGATTATAAACATGAAGGTTCCTGTTAATTAGAGATACATCAAATGTTTTGTTGAATAGGAACAGTGTTGATGTGATTACACGGGTTTCGGCCCAATACCGATCCTGGGGGGAAGGGGGGGGGGGGGGTTGGGTGTTCAGACGCGGGAGCATTACCTTAATACCCCAGAGAGGAAATGACCCACAACCCGTCGTGTTGGTTACATGAATATGATTTTTATGAAGGTGTCTGTGTGTCGTGGTATTGAGAACCCTGGAGCTTCTATAAGGTTATTATAATTATTGTTGTTGTTCTTCTTCTTATTATTTCCTTATTATATTTATTAATTATATAAGATTTTAATTTTAAAAAACACAAAATAAACGTATTTTTAAAAAAGGGTTTATGTTTACTGTATATTATAATAAATCAGCGTTTACTTTTACACTCATAAGACACTCGCTGTCACTCACTCATTTGTCAAACCGCTTAATCCTAATTAGCGTCGCGGGGAGGCTGGCAGCCTGTCTCAACCGACACCGGGCGAAGACGGAGTACACCCTGAACACCTCACCAGACCATCGCAGGGCCAACACACACACACACACAATTCACACTCACACCTAGGGGCAATTTGAAACAGCTAATTAGCCTAATGTGCATGTTTTTGGTCTGTGGGAGAAAACCTGAGTACCCTGAGGAAACCCACACAGGCACAGGGAGAACAAAAGACGCTCCGAATTATTATCTACATTTATTTTTTGTTGGTATAGTATAGTCTGGAGCATGAAAGCAGTATTATTTTTACTACATCACATTATATTATATAATAAAAGTTCAAGGTAACGATCCTAAGCCAACACATAGTGTGAGTAAAAATTAAGAGTTTATAAATTAATTAATTAATGGAAAAATAAACACAAATAACGATGGTGGAAACACCGGGATGAGGGGAAAAGTTCGGGTTTTGTTTGGTTTTGCTTGTTTGAACGCATGAATGAAGGCTAACCGTTTAGCATCAGAGAGCATTTTACCTCAGACGCAGGCACCTGTACGTGTCGCGCGCTCCTCCGCTCTCTGCCGCCCACGCGCCCTGTTATCATTCCCTCAGACTCCACCGCTCGCGCTCCTCTCTCTCTCCCTACCTCCCTCTTTCTCTCGCTTTCTCTCCCTCCCCGTGTGTGTGTGTGTGTGTGTGTGTGTGTGTGTGTGTGTGTGTGAGTGTGTGTGGACTGGAGCCCATTACACATAAATCATTTCTTCCAGGTGAGACGAAACGTCTCCTTTGTTGACACGTGCGGTGCGATTCTGGTTTAAACCTGTTGTTTTGGCGCGTGCGGTGAGTCTCCTCAGCTTTTGTTCCGTTTTCTGCTTAACCGGACAGTGTGTGTGTGTGTTTGTCTCTGTCTCTCTCTCTCTCTCTCTGTGTGTTTGTGTAAAAGATTTACAGCTATTTCACCAGTTATCCACCTGATCTCGTGCAGTTCCTGTCGGGACTTTTATTTTGATATCCATTTGTATGAGAAATATAAATACATTAGTGTTAGATATCTTATCTAATAAACTCTTTCACTCTGAGAAACATTAAATCCGTTTATATTAAGTTATCTCTGGTGTGTTTCACCGTGCTGAAGGGAACACTGTTGGATATTTCTGCAGGTTCGGTTGTTCTGTGAGAACTCAGTGTTTATGTCCCACTCTGACGTCACGGGGCGACCTTGTTGTTATGACTGCGGTGGACGAGAAAACATTCGGGGGGAAACTTTTAACAGTTCGCTCCGAAAAACTAAACAAAAAAACTCAGTCACTATGTTCCCAGAGATCAGGTTTAAGACGTTGGTGCAAAGGTTGGGAGTTGGAAGGAGAAGGTCCTGGGTTCGAATCCCAGGCCTCTTGTGTGGGTTTCCTCTGGGTACTCCGGTTTTCTCCTGCAGACCAAAGACATGCACATTAGTCTATTTGGCTGTTCCGGATTGCCCCAATCTGAGTGTAGGTGGTTGTGTGTGTTGGCCCCGCGATGGTCTGGTGAGCTGTTCAGGGTGTACCCTGCCCTTCTCCCAGGGTCGGCTGAGATAGGCTCCATCCTCCCGACGACCACAGTAGGATTAAGCAGTTTGGCGAAAGAATGAATGAATGTTTTTAAGAGTTTATAAAATATAATAAATACGTAATTAGGTCCATGATTTTTTTTTGTTTGTTTGTTTGTTTGTTTGTTGTCCCCCCTTTTTTTTTTACCCCTTAACCCAGTGGGTTGTCTGTTCGCACTAACTCAAACACGCCAACACCAATCACTATAATTTTTGGTATGGATGTTGGGGCTGGGTTATTACACAAGCCTATCGATTTTTGTCATGGTCGGATATCCAATATGGCCGCCGCAGACGGCCGTTTGAATTTGTGTTCCACGCAATAGCTCAAACACGCCACCACGGATCATCACCATTTTTGGTGTGGATGTTGGGACTGTGTAGCTGCATAACCCTTTTGATTTTTGTCGCGGCCCGATACGACAATACGACAACCACTGCTGCTATCTTGAATTTGCTTTCTGCGCATTAACGTGAAAATTACCGCCGTCACTGATTATCACCATTTTTGGGCGTACCTTTCGTCATGTGGCTGAGGGGTGTTGTTCGCTTTGTAGGGCTAACGCCTTTAACCTCTTTACCTTTTTTTAAAAGCATCGCCCCAGTGTCTGGCGTCCTCTTTAAACAATATCAGTTTGGTTTTTGGGATTTTTGCTTTTTTTGTTTGTTTGTTTGTTTATTAAAATCAAGTTTACTTTATTTTATTCATTTATTACCGCGGTGTGAAGTGAATTAATTGTCTCCCAAGTGTGTTCTTTTATTCCTCGCTCTCTTTCCCTCCCCTTCACCCCATCTTTTGTCCCTTTCTCTAGTCTTGCCTTCATCATTTTCAAATTATTTTGTTTGTTCCATTACACACACACACACACACACACACACACACACACAGCTGTCGTGGCCAGGCCGCAGATTCACCGCACGGCACACACGGCCGTTTCTCCCCTGCCCCGGGGGAAGAGGGTCACGGGGAAATGAAGCAGCGGACCGGTGATCATTCCCATATGTCGTCCCAGCGGCACCACGGGGACTTTGGCAGATCGTTCCCGGCTTTTGCTCTCTTTTTAATCTCACTCTCTCACACTGCCCTCCAATTTACTTATTTAGGGGTATGCACACACACACACACACACACACACACACACACACACACACACACACACACACACACACACAACTAGCCAACCTTACTCAACCTTTTTCTCTCCCGTGTATCTGCTACAGTGCGACCTTTATGATGATGCCCCGCGTTATCTTTCCTTCACCTCATATCTTTCCCGCGTTCCCTATTCGTCGTCATTAGTCTCCGATTTGTCTTCATCAGCTGCTTGAGCGTCTCTCTATTCCCACCGACGCCCTCCTCCCGTCGTCTTGTGTGGTTTATTAAGACGAAATACTTTACATCAGTGTTTGTCAAGTTAAGTATAACAGGATGTAGTAACATGACAATATAATCTCAGTATCACTCAACCACCTGAAGTCGATTCACTCACTGAAAAATACAAAGTGCGACCAGGTTGTGGTTGCCTAGAAACCAGATTAATGAGGCTAAAATACTGTAAATGGTAAAATATCGTACGATAAATAAATTAGCAGCGGGACGGTGGCGCAGTGGTTAGCTGCGTGAAGGCCTGGGTTCGATGCCCAGGCCCGGGCGTTTCTGTATGGAGGTTGCATGCACTCCCTGTGCTTGCGTCGGTTTCCTTTGGGTATTTCAGTTTCCTCCTACAGTCCAAAAACATGCACAGTAGGCTGACTGCCAGTTCCAAATCATCCCAAGGTGTGCGTGTGAGTGTGAATGGTTGTGTGAGTGTTGGCCCTGCGATGGCCTGGCGATCTGTCCACGGTGTACCCCGCCCTCGCCCAGAGTCTGCTGAGATGGGCGCCAGCCTCCCCGCGACCCTAATTAAGATTAAGTGGCTTAGAAAATGAGTGAAATAAATTAGCCAATTAGTTGTCCGTCTATGTTCCGATCCTCAACTGTGGTCATAAGATTTTGGTAGTGACCAAAAGAACGAGATCGCGGATACAAGCGGCTGAAAGGAGTTTCCTTTCTTCTCCGGGGCTCAGCTGTAGAGAGAGGGTGAGGAGCTCCGACATTCTGGGATGGCTCGGGGTGGAGCCGCCGCTCCTCCGCATCGAAAGGAGTCGGTTGAGCTGGTTCGGGATTCTGATTCGGATGCTTCCTGGTAGTCTCCTTTCAGAGACTTCTAAATTATATAACATGACACACATCGTGTGTTATAGAAACCGTCGTCACGTATCGCGACATGCTGTTTCTGCCCTCCATACTTGCATGTCGTTCTAGCAGAGAAGTTTGCCTCGTACTCCTCAGTGTTTCTGATGTTCCTCATTCTGAAAACATCAACAGTTATCCGTGCGGGCTGATCGATCCGTTTTTATGGTCAGATCGCACCTGGGTGATGTGTGTAGTGCGGCAGGTGGCGGAAACGAAGTCGTAGGGAACAGGACGCTGTAGTGATGGCATTAGCGTGTGCTGTGAAGTGCTTGCGAAGGAGTACAGTACTTTTCCGTGATTCTGTTGACTTTCGTGGATGCTATGATATCATAGGATGCTTTTGTCATTTCACTGCTGAATACACGTTTTCCCGTTTACAGCAGGCACGAATCTTGGAGCGTTTCGTGTGAACTCGCTGAGTGATGTCATGAAATTGGAAACAGCTTCAACCCATCATGTCCGACATGCAAATTATTAAAGGATGTTGTGGTAACCGCAAACGTTTAGTGACAGAATGTGCTTGCTCAGCTCGCGTTCTACCGAACAGCTCATGAGCGACGAAGCTCTGCTTGTTGTGGTAAATCTGGACAGCTTCGGTCTCTGGTGAATAATTGCTGTAAATAAATGACTGAACCGCCATCGCGTCGACCTTTTCCTCGACACCCAGGCTATAAAGACGAGCGCACACATTCCGAGACCTTTCTGAGCAACGTGCAACGAACCCTAGCTCGCGTTTAATGATTAGAAAGAAAACATTTCGCGACTCTCTACGTCCGTTCTCACCAAACGTCTCTCTCTCGGTTTTTTTTTTTCTTCGCAGTCACCCTGCCCAAGCCGCTGTCTGCACCTTCATCTTCCTCCACCTTTTCTTCCTCGCTGTCCAAGCAGACGAGGCGCTCCATGCACTCTTCGTACCGCTTGCCCACGCCGCTGCCTCCGCTCCCCGTACGGAAGGGCGTGAGGGGCCGGAGACCTAAAAGCGAGACCATCGCCTTGCTCAAGGCCCTGGCCGCATCGTCAGGCACTCCGTGTCCGGCGGCTCAGATGAGCACCACGCCGCAGGACTCCGCTCCACAGCTCGTCCCACGTCCTTACAAGAAAAGAGGACCCAAACCTGGCAGCAAGGTATGGAACCACGTCTGAAAATAGACAAAACAGGGTTGGTACCACTTGCTTTGTGCAGTATGGACAGCAGGGTTGTAGTTCTGTTATACCACAGCGCTTTATAATCTGTTTTATTTATTAATACGGCCGTCCCAGAGAAAATCAGTGTGTGTGTGTGTGTGTGTGTGTGTGTGTGTGTGTGTGTGTGTGTCAGAGGAAACCCAAACTCCTCCACAGATCCTTGTCAATGCCGACAGCTTCAGAATCCAGACTGCCGTCTTCTCAGGTGTCCAGGGACGGCCTGTCTCCAGTAAGCTCCCCTTCCTCCGTGGTGTCCACAGGTAACGTCTGAGCACACCATCATCACACACACACACACACACACACACACACACACACACACACACACACATCTGTATTCTTTCTCTCTCTGCTTGTTGTTTTTTAAGGATTAAAGGTGCCGTCATTGATTGTGGAGAAAAATATATTCAGATTTTAACTTGACCCGAACAAATACACCCAGAAGCTCCGCCCACTAAATTAGTGGACACGCAAAGCCAAGGCAAACAGCTACACCCCGGTCTCCCCTCCCCCTCCCCTGGTCCTGCACATGAACATTAATGCCTCCTTGTTACTGATTGGCTGGAATGGTGTTGTTTGGCTCAGTTCTAGGGACTACAGAGCCAGGGCTGCGTCCAAACACCAGGTTTAGTTCCTGCGGACCTCAAAAACGGACTGCTAGAGGACCGTGAAGAGATATCCGCCGAATTTGCCAATTAGGAGCACTTTGTGTTTTTAGAGTAACGCCGTGTCCTGGCACCTATTTGGCGAATATAAGAAGGAATTCAATGAAAGAATGTATTTTGCACGTGAACCTGTTTATGTCACTTATCCTCTTGACGCCTGTGTTCCTCTGCATGTCTGTCAGTCTGCGTGTACGTGAACAAACACGGGAACTGCGGCCCTCACCTGGACCGCAAGCAGGTGCAACGGCTGCCGGATCACTTCGGACCCGAGGCGGTGAATCTGGTGCTGCAGCAGACGGTGCAGGCGTGTTTGGACTGCGCCTATCAGCCCAAAGTGCTGCTGGGGTGCCTGCAGAATCAACCGGACGGCGGAGAGGTGGTGCGAGGTACTCGTTAACCCCTCGACTTCACTTCCTGTGTTAAATGATTTAATATATATCAAACGAAACAGTACACGGTCATACGGATTAAAGTGTATTTTTCTCCCGCCCCCGTCTGCTCCTCGCTCAGTGCGGACGGACGGAGGGACCCGGATGGTGAAGCTGCCGATGGCGTCCAGCGCCGTGTTCGTTCTGCGCTTCCTGGAGAAAGTGTGTCGGCACCTGCAGTGCGATAACCTGTTCAGCAGCCAACCGTTCAGCCCGTACAGCAGCTTCGACAGGAGCAAGTCAGGTGTGTATGCTGCATAGCTGCCTCAACACACTCACACACACACACACACACACACACACACACACACACACACACACACACACACACACACACACACACA
>JBCNYH010000022.1:32862405-32873579 GCA_039654325.1 Tandanus tandanus | reverse complement strand
TGCGATGGCCTGGCGAGCTGTCCAGGGTGTACTCTGCCCTCGCCCAGAGTCGGCTGAGATGGGTGCCAACCTCCCTGCGACCGTAATTAGAATTAAGCGCTTCAGAAAATGAATGAATGAATGAATGAATCTTTTCAACTAGCCGAAAAATAATTCCGAGCCTGCATCTAATTAGGTGGCACCGAGCTCTAATTTGCACTCCAGATCCTGAACACATCTGTGAAAATTGTGATATTGCCACAGCAGAGAGGAAACATGGACACAGACACCAAGGGAGGGTCTAAAGAGATCAGGAATGCATCACTGAACGGAATGGCTTCAATTGCCTCAGAGAAAGCAAAGAGGGAGGAATTTGATGAAATTAACTTGGAGAGCCTCGGTTTATTTGTTTATGAGCCAGACAGCGTGGAGTTTGTTACACAAAATGCTGGCAGCACTCTAAAGTAAACCTCCATTTGGCAAACGCGGAGAGGAAAAGAGTAGAAATGCAGATCGGGAGACAAGGAGGACGAGGGAGAGGGGAAGAAGAGATATGGTTGAAAAGAAAAGCTGAGAGAATGATTGGAGAAGGCAAGAATGATGGTTGAAAGGTCAAGTTCAGGGCAGTAGTTGCTTAACAGGGAAGGGTTTCATTACAGAGCTGTGACCTCCTTAAGCACAGGCTTGGTTGGAGTCTTCTCGCTTGGTAGCAGTTGTTTGTTAGGGGAGAGCTGGCTGGTGGTTGGGAATTGGCATGCACCCAAATTCGGGTGTGTGTGTGGGGGGGGGTCAATGAGGGGTGGATTGTAATTGCAAATTTAATTGCTTGATTTCCAAAACAGTACATCCAAATGACTCCAAGCCATGTAGCAATTCCCCGGAACACACCAGAACACCGAACTGAAAAGCCAACCTTCATGCAAACAGCTTTAAAAACCTCCCCACCTACATGACCTCATCCCTTTTGCTCTGCACGTATTATTAAACTTGCTGTCTCCCTTCAGGAGCCTGTCTTTAATTTCCCATCAATCTCAGTCCTCGCGATGCTCCTGCCAAAATGGCAACATGACATCATCAACAGCTCGGCCTGCACGGAGACGCTTGTTTAAGGCTTTGTAAAACACACACGCACTTCGAGCGTTAGACCCAGCTCATGAATCTTATCTCAGGGTGTAAAATCTGCGAGACGTCCTGCCAAATGGCTAAGATGTAAATCCTAAACAAAGAGGGAATGTCAATAAATTATAATCCATAGTTGGAAAGGCAACAAGGTGGACCGCCAGCTTTCTCACTGATTTATCCCAGAAGATAAATTCCAGCTCGAATCACTGTATAAAAATATAAAATGTTTGGATAGAGGATCTTTCAGCTTGATAGAGCTCATATACAGAAGTTACCTACCACTACGTTACCTGTCATTCATATGCAGTGGAGACCAGCAGCAAAGAAGGGGGGGGGGGGAGAGAGCCCATGTTGGGACCTTATCTGATCAGAAGCACTTGGAGGTCACTTCTGATAAACAAATATGTTTACCTTAAGGTTTTTTTTATGGTGGACAACCTGGGGAGGCATGCTGGTGTAGCAGGAAGGTCCTGGGTTCGAGTCCCAGGCACGGCAAAGGCAGTTTGCACGTTCTCCCGGTGTTTGCATGGGTTTCCTCCCACAGTCCAACGACATTCACATTAGGCTAACTGACTGTTCCAAATTGCCCCTATGTGTGAGTGTGAATGGTTACGTGCATGTTTTGCCCTGTGATGGACCGGTGAGCTGTTCAGTGTCGGCGGTGATAGGCTCCAGCCTCACCGTGACCCTTGTAGTATTAAGCGGTTCCGCAAATGAATGAATGGAATCGATCCACCTTATCAACGTTACCTAAAAACCAGTAATTATAAGATTTATTCATAAGAATATAAAAGTTCTTGGCGGGCATGCTCTTATAGAAAAAGAAACACCATACAACCATTATACTCATGAATTTCCAATCAGTCGATGTTGAACGTCCAATCTCTGTCATGACAGAAACAACAACGTACTACAATGAGGTCATCAATATAAACCTGCTACTTCTGTCCAATCAGAATCGAGTATTCAACAGCACTGTGGGAGAAAAACCCAGAATATCATCATCAATTATCGTAATCATTTTAGTGTATTTTCTCCTCCCTTCCAGCCATCTGTTACTCTCATCATGGCATCGTTCCAGAATCATCAGGATCAGGCAGATCAGGTTCACGCACACACAGTAAATTGTGAAATTTCCTTCCGAATGTGATTCTGTCAGATGACGTTACCAAAAAATGAATGCCGGGTCCTGTTTTAGACCAAGAAAATGAGCTGGATGTAACAGTTGGGGACCAATTTTTCTTTTTTTTTTTTTTTTTGGGTCCATCTCCAGGACTGTTTCCATGCCAACAGCAAGGGTAACAAATCCATTTCTGACGCTGCATGCTGGGACGTCCATTTTGTGCCCCAACTGCTCTGGTAATAGAGAGGACAGCGGGATGAGAGATGGAGCTCGATAATGTACTCCTACAGCTCAGAACGTGTACAGAATCCTCCGTCTGAAACGGCACATAACAATCAAATACATCTTTCCTTTATGTAGTAGTATGTATGTAGATTTATTTTATCTTACTATGTCTCTTGATATATTCTTTCACCAAATGTATATTTGTGGTTATTTTAGTATATTAGTAGGTGGCCTACTGTACATCCAACCCTTGTGTGCACCCAGAGCGAGTGTGTCAGCATGGCAGTACCTCCACAAAGTTAATTATTACACAGCAAAGACAAAAAAAATGGTCACAGATCAGCAGTCTGCAGAGCTCCTGGACATCACTTCGATCCACGGCTTCCTGCCCTCCACTGAGCTAGTGCACGTCATGCTGTGCTGCTCCTGCTACTCTGTACGCCACCATCATGTCCGAAAGCCGCTGACTGTAGCGCTCAGTCAAAAGAGAAGACTCCGAGACATGACTGAAAAAAGTGTTACCACTGACTGTTGAGCAGGCCTCACACCGGGGTGGTTCTGATGGCGAATCTGCAGGGTCGCAAACCACAGTGAACCGCCAAAATATGACGGTGGTGTGGCAAGACAGTCTCACATGGGAGACTGGAGACTTCTTTAAAAAATGCTAAATAATAAATTCTAATGGAAAAACTTCTCCATTTTTCTACATCTGTTGATGTGGAGTATCTACCATACTAGTCTTTGTGTATCTTGTTGCTATAGAAACATTTATAGAAACATTACAGTAATATAACCTTGTGGTTTGTCTTCGATGCTTACTGACCAATCAGAATCGAGAATTTGAATAGTGAAGCGCTGCAGCACACGCGGGGGGTTTGGCTCAGTTGGCCACCGAGTCGAAATCCAAAGACACGAAATGCATCATTAAATATAATAGCCGCCAAGTCAGTGGGAATCCTATGACTCATGCAATGCACCGTGCAATCTTATGGAGGGAAGGAATTGATGGTCACATGACTCCTGATGGTCCTGCTCTGGAAGTTCATTCATCCTGATTAATTTTTTCTGTATGCACAAAGATTCGTTTTATGTCTAAAGACACGAAACAGATGCTATCCTAAACACAAAGCTAGACAGAGGCCAGGCATC
The DNA here is from genome assembly GCA_039654325.1 of Tandanus tandanus. Taxonomy (NCBI): domain Eukaryota; kingdom Metazoa; phylum Chordata; class Actinopteri; order Siluriformes; family Plotosidae; genus Tandanus; species Tandanus tandanus. The sequence goes on along the minus strand of JBCNYH010000022.1, from coordinate 32,869,981 downwards.
TCGTAGCGCACCAGGAACGTCTTCCAGCGAGCCTACAGCTGACACAGCTAACCACCAGCATTTGGAAGCGTGTGCCGACTTCATCAGAACCAAACCTTCGATTCGCTTCCAGAGACACCGCCTCCCTTTGAGACCATGTGAGCTTCTGCAGGACAAGTTTGGCGCTGTACAAACTGGCATCTTATCTAGGCAGTGAATGACCTATTTGTCTTGAGCTCAAGGCCAGAGCTTTGAATCTGCACACACAGCTCGACTGAAGCCCAAGGCTGCGATAGAGAGCGAGAGACAGAAAGGGAGGGAGGCTCAGAGAGTGCTATCTGCAAAAGCAGAGCTAGACTTGCACACACATATACATGCACGCACACACACACACACACACACACACACACACACACACACACACTGATGCATATATGCCTTAGAGAGGAGCATCTGGCTTGAAAGCAGAGATGGATGTGTGCTGAAGTAGAAGGTCAAGGGATGGGGGCTGATAGCTTGGTAAAAATGCAGTCGTTTATGAAGGCTGAATTAATGCAAAGACAAGCTAATGTTCTGAGGTAGCCTCAAACACACACACACACACACACACACACACACACACACACACACACACATGCACGAAAAGTTAATGATTACAGCGAGGGCACAGAGTCCAGAAACAGAGGTGGCGGTGTTTCAGGGTCTCCATGAAAAATGCATCGTCATGAATCCAGCCTTGAGCCTCCCTGAGCAGAATGCTAATAAACAACAGCCTGTGATCTCGCTGACCGCGAAATGTGACCCCTGGACTGTTCCTATCTCTACCCTACACATGTCAGATCCTAATTCTGGTCAACGGTTTGGAAAAAACTTGGAAATCACGTTTTCAAACACAGCACTCACCTCAGATCAGTGCCTCGAGGCATGATAATGTAAATGGTGACGACTTACCGAGTGGTGGAGGGGAGCCGTTCTGACCATAATTTGGGATGTCAATCAAATTTATATGTACTGACGTGCTCGGTTGACTACAGCATTTACATTTACATTTATGGCATTAACCAGATGCCCTGATCCGGAGCGATACATACATTTCATCACATCTATACAACAGATACAAGAGTTAAGGGTTAAAGGGGTTCAATCACATCCCAGGTACATTAAATAAACATGAACTACTGCGGCAACAATGTCTTTCTGAAACCATATGCTTACTCCTGTACGCGAGTGTCAATGACTCCTGCACCGGGCGCCATGATATTAGTAAACATCGCCATCTCGAGGTGAGTGAGAACGCAGAACATTCGATCTCGGACTTTTCAACTTTCTATGAATTGGTGTTGCCAAATCCTCCAGTCACGTGGTCTTGATATTGTTATTGTAGAAACAAAACAAGATGTAAAACAGGTGAATAAGAGATACTAAGACCAAGAGCTGGGGTGGTTTCACAAGAAAATGTTTGTATTCAGCCAAAATGAACCAATAACGCAAGACAATCCATATCGACTCTTGACTCGTGAACAGACACCTATAAGGGCCTTGCTTGAGGGCCCAACAGTTGTAGATTGTCGGTACTGGGGCATCTAGATATCAGCAGACTGATGGTACCGTGTCATCTAATCAAGGCCTTATAGGGTAGATACTAAACATGAACTAAACCTAACAACAAATGTATTAGTTGTATTAAGTTACTTAACCATGGCAGCACCCGCCCGCTTGAGCCTTCGAGGCCCGGATTGGCCTCACCAGTCACCTCAGGACCCACAGCCATAGATCTCCCATTTGACTTTGAAGCCATGGTCATCTTCGACTACGAAGGACGGACAACATCTGTCGTATCATCGTCAAAACAGAAAAGAGGGGTAATAGTGGTGGAAAGGACGTTTATAGCTGCTATAATGCTTGTTCCGCAGACATACATTAAAATATAAAAAAGCCAATAAAACTTGTGCCTCAAGCATCAACTTCAGGCGTCATCTCTGCCAAAAGATTAAATATACATAAATATCAAATAAAATAAAACTCATCCCGACATCCCTGATGAAGCCTGCAGGACCAGACGCTATAAATAAGCTTGTAAGGAGGGAGGCTTTAATTAAATATGACGTAATATGATCTGGGATCTGTTGAGTGTGACAGCAGACAGACTATCCCTACACATTCGTTATCATTACCACTAAACGCTCCTCCAGCACCGAAACTCTACCCTGCTGTTATGACAACAGGGTCAAAGGGCAGCATGAGAAAGGGATTAATACGATAGAATGGATACTAGAAACAGTTATTCCCAATAATGAAATACACCGATAAAAGCCTGGGTACTCCTCTGAGACGTGCGGATCAAGTAATTCTTACATATCAAATAAAAAATATATAAATATACGCATAACAAACCAAAATATGCAGCTGCTCATAAAATACAACTCCAACCAATGAAGATAAAGTGATACTGTATCTCTGAATGAGAGTTGAAGCATAAATATTGTGAAAACAGGGCCAAATGGCTAAGCCTTAAACGTTATCTAGCTGAATGGTTTCCATCTGACGCAAATCACCATGATCTACTCCAGCACTTTTTAATTCCTGAATCGGATGAATTTTCTACAGCGTCAACTCTAATTCCATTTATTTATATTGCTGCACTCTTTCAAATACTACGTTATCATTTATATAGTCTGAATAATCAAAAGCTAATAACTAGAAATGCACTCGGAGAGCGCAGACCTCCACCAAGGTAGTGCAATCACGCCTTTACACAGGTCTTATTTGCAGATGATGTAGAATTACGGCGCCCCCTTGTGGCCTGTACTGCGATTATTTTTCAGGTCTGTATTTTTTCCTCCCGGCGCATTCTTGGTGATTTCCGCCTCCTTGCCCTATCAGGCGATGTTAAAAAAAAATCCTTCAAAACCATCCTGGATCAGGATTACGCCAGGTCAGGTGGCGTCAGATCAGATGGCGTCATCATCACATTTTTAGAAGTTAACCATAAGAATTCTTGTGTTTCTGTGTAGTTTTTACTAAAACTTGAATGAGTATACGTAGCACGGTTACTTACGTTTCCATGTAGTACGCACTAAATTCTGAATGCAGAGGCTAAACGTACGTCATTAGCTACACAGCGCTTAGCTCAGCTTGAAGCACACAGCTCACCTGACCTGCCTCTGTCATCCAATAGTGTACAAAAATAAAGAATACAATCCTTGTTTTAGTTTGCTTTTCTTTACGTTTCCATGCAGTATGTACTTAAACTCTGAAATTGGTTTAAAATATTAAATAGCTAGTATTATTGAACAAAGAAAGAAATGTTTCATAATTTCATTTTGACATGGCGAAGCTTTCTGCTAGGATCTGTTCCTTTAACATTTGAGGAAGGAGTCTCCAGTGCCGGTGCTTTGTTTTCCCACCACAGGAAAGTCTTTGGGATTTTGTGCTACGGTATTAACCTCATGACAGAGAGAGAAAGAGGTGCTGTGAAAAAATGTTGATAGCTGCTATGATACAAGTTATAACAGGAAGTAACATGATTTCCATTTAAATATAAATGGTTAGAAAAGGGAATGCGGTTGGGAATTGAAGACAACAAGATGCCAAGGTGCGCCATTATAGGGAAATAATTAACTTTGCTATCCTCTTTCAACGTTCTGCTTCGTACCAACGGGTTACAAAGAATCAACAGCAAAACCAATCAGTGATCAGAGCTACGAGAGTCTAGCTCTAAGCCCAGCACCCAGGTGGCTGCATGACGGATAACGCTGGCACGAGGTTTGGCGCCTACGGAAGGTTAAAGTGCCAGCTGAGAAGACTGGTGCGCATTCCAACCCCTCCTTTCTACTGTAATGGCTTCCACATTTCACTCCTCCTCTCCAAAAAGGGCCGTGCCAAGTAATGTCAAAACAACACAACAGAAGCCACAGTGCATGACTACAGAGAAGAGCTCATGGAGATCAAACACCTCGCTGCCCGTACTTCAGAACGGTTCGGGTGACGATGGACGGTTGAGCAACGCGGCCCTAATTTTAGATCTTTAATTAACCGTAGCAGGGCAAGCCAGGATTTTGATCACGGACAATCTGATGTGTTCTATCACGCTTCGTTCTCTCCTCTGTATTTACCCAGAATAAATCACACCAATGAAAACGTCAGGAGAGCAGAAGACTTCGTTTTTCCGGCGCCATTACGGGCGATACTCCTGATCCTGTCACGTAGTCATGTTACTCTAAGTGGAACACATGAGACGACGTGCCTGAAAGGAGGACACTAAGCCTTAAATGTGATTAAGGAGCTGTTTAGGAATGAAAAGGAACAAATGATGAACCAATAATGTGTGTACACAAGCGAGTCCAAACCCCACCTCATCAAGAAATTAATTTATTTTCGCTCCATTAAACATTATAGAGTGTTTGAGTTCTATTACTGACAGTATGTACCCTTCTGTGTATTGTTCTGATAAATTCTATTTTTCTCTGTATGCACGTGTTCACATGCGCAGACCCAGAACGAGCTGAAAACAGAAGTGAGTACATGAACTAATGCCTTTTAAAATGTGCAAATGAGGCAATAAAGCGGTGATCAACCTCTGCTGAACCCTTCCAGCTCACATGCACACGCACACACACACAGCCAGACGTCAACGATCACCATGGAGACCGCTTAACCCCTTCATGACCCCACTACAGTCCAGTTGAAATACAGTAGCGTCATCCGGCCTCTTAAAGGAACATTAGTGAGATTAAGACTGAAGGAGTATTGAACTGAAAGGCAGTTGGAGACGTGTGGAATTTTTTAAGCTGCAATGATCCTGGCACTCGGCGGATCGGAAGCACGGCTTCGTTCGTTCTTCGACTTCTCTGACGCAGCTCTGGCGTGCACTTCCAGGAATGACACTGTATAGAACACAACAGCAGCTGTAGGACCCAAAGGTGATTATTTATTTGATCGAGGATGGACAGTGATGTGACTCAAGGCTCCGTAAGATACCTTTCATAAGATACCCTCCATAAGATACCCTCAGCAAGATACCCTCTGTAAGACACCTTTCATAAGATACCATCTGTTAGATATCCTCCGTAAGATACACTCCACAGGATACCCACCGCAAGATATCCTCCAAAAGATACCCTCCGTAGAGATGCTTTCCATAAGATACACTCCACAAGATACCCTTAGTAAGATACCCCCCCCAAAGATACCCTTCCCATGATACCCTCCTAAAGATGCCCTCCGTAAGATACCTTCTGTAAAATAACCTTCGCAAGATACACTCTGTAAGATACACTCCACAAGCTGCCCTCCGTAATATACCCTCCCCAAGATACCCTCGGTAAGATGCCCACCGCAAGATATCCTCCAAAAGATACCCTCCGTAGAGATGCCTTCCATAAGATACACTCCACAAGATACCCTTAGTAAGATACCCCCCCCCCCAAGATACCCTCCCCAAGATACCCTCCCCATGATACCCTCCTAAAGATGCCCTCCGTAAGATACCTTCTGTAAAATAACCTTCGCAAGATACACTCTGTAAGATACACTCCACAAGCTGCCCTCCGTAAGATACCCTCCCCAAGATACCCTCGGTAAGATGCCCTCCGTAAGATAACCTCCGCAAGATACCCTCCACAAGACACCCACTGCAAGACGCCCTCTGTAAAAATGCCTTCCGTAACATGCCCTCCGTTGAAACCCCATAACCTAAACCAATAATCAGCTGTAGGAGGAAACTTGAAAACCCAGAGGAAACCCACAGAAGCATTGGAAGAACATGCCAACTGCACATAAAAGGACCACAAACTACCGTGAGGTTCAAACCCAACAACAATACTAACCACTACACCACCATTCTGCCCTCACAACAATCCCGGGATCTGACGTGCAACCGGAGCGACTGTCAGCGCTGTGGAATAATCGGGTTGATGTTTTTTTGCTAACATCTCGTCAGATTCTGGGATTAGCCAAATGCAATGATTTCGAGTTTTTATAGAGGCTGCAGTGAATAACCACAACTGCTCTATACCAGAATATTCATATTTCACTTATTTATTTATTTTTTATTATTGTTATTATTATAAATTACTGATATTCTGGGACAAGGAATGAAATAAGCACATTAGCCAAACAATCCAAGAAGTTAAGCTGGATTCGCTGACATTTATCCTGGTTTAAAAAATACCAATAAACCGTGTTTACTAAAACATTTAAATGTGAATCATGTAAATATTTGCAGTCGGAAACAAAAGTACCAAAGTGCACCTTCTTCTACTCCTTTGTACCAAGTACTCTTAGCGCTGGACTGTTCGCCTACCTTTCATTATCCCTGTAGTGGTGTCATGACCGGAGGTGCACGTTTTGTCCCTTTAATATCTATATCTCACCTGTAAACACGTCTGAAGTGTATATAAACAGGGGTCGGTTGTGGAGTGAAGGAACAGTGATAGGATCGGTCCAGGTTTAGGATCATTTCTTTAATCGCAGTGTAATGAAGCCTATAATAAAGATAATGGGTCTGTGAGTCTGGTGCAGCCTCCACATGACCTGGAGTCATGGCTGGGAGCCTGGAGGGTATTAAGTGCTGGCTGTGAATCTCTGTCTCTTTAGGATCCAGCCTACAGTCCCTTTAAAGCCCAGGCGGCACCAAGCACCTGTGTGGCCTGCTGCAGCTTCTGTCTGCGCAACAGCACAACATCCGGGGAACCAGCTGATCTGAACCAGGATCTGCGGCTCGATCCCAGTCAGATCCCATCATCGGGCCCGGGATCCACTGGATCCATCAAGCTAAACAGATCGGGCCCCGGACGCAGTGACTGAAGACGGAGGTTCCACCTAAACCACATAATGCGACCCCCGCACTAAATCATGCGACCGACGGCGGGTAACCATGGCAACCCGTGCACGGTGATTGCAGTCGGGTAGACGGTTCTGTAGCCTATTTGGGTTCGGAGCGTGTTCTACGAGGCGGCTCGGAAATGTCACAAAGCGGTGTTTTATTTATTTATTTGTTTGTTTGTTTGTTTATTTATTTATTTATTTATTACCTTCGGATAAACTCGATGAGGATGAAGACCGGGAGATGTCAAGCCTCGGCTGGCGGTTAATCGCGCATTATTTCTGGATGTTTCCGTTACCGCGAGCTCCGCTTTCTCCCCGCAGACCCACGGAACCCGCTGCGGTTATTCCGTAACCGAACCGCACGACTGGGACTCCCGATCACTCGAGTCGCGGAGTCGGTGTTTCTGATCGTCTCCCGACAGAAGAGCTGACAGGCGCGCGCCGTCCTCTTTATCTCCTCCCCGCGCGCCTCCGAAATGAAGAAGGAGCACAGAGCCGTGTGACAGGAGAGCTGCGCGCGCAGCGCTCGGGCCGCCGAGCTCGCGATACCCGCCCCACCACCACCAACACTCCTCTCCTCCCTCCCTCTCCTCTCCTCTCCTCTCCTCTCCTCCCTCCCTCTAGCGGGGCGCGATAAATATGACGCTGTGGATAAAAATCCTGGTTCAAAGAGCTCTCTCTCTCTCTCTCTCTCTCTTTCTCTCTCTCTCTCTCACACACACACATACTCTCTCTCTCTCTCTTTCTCTCCCTCCCCCCCTCTCTCTCT
>JBCNYH010000022.1:32830369-32844693 GCA_039654325.1 Tandanus tandanus | reverse complement strand
CCAATCATGGGCGTCTGTGAGCTCATTCGTACGAGGGGGCGGATAGCGCTTTCCCTCCGAGTGTGTTAGGCCGCCCCGAATACGCATGCGCAGCAGTTCAAAAAAAGGCGGGTGGTAGCATTGCATGTCACGGAGGGGGCATGTGCTTGCTTACGCCCCTCCCTGGTCGGTGGTCGTGTGATAGGGAAGGCAAAACTTGATGGGTGGGAATTGGATACGACTAAATTAGGGAGAAAAATGGGGGAAAATAAAAAAAATAAAAAATAACCCCAAAAATGTATATGTAACTTATATAAGCTTTCGGTATGTACTACACGGGAACGGTGCAATCTGATTGGTTCTCTATCTCAGGATAATCGACGATATCCACCCTGCGAATTTGGGATAATGTTTGAATCAAAATGGTAAACAAAAACTTAGTTTGGCACCATCACTGGTTATGAAATCCTAAAAAACGAAACACCCTAACCCCCATCCCCCCCATAAAGAAAACTACTGAATACGGCCTTTGTGTTTTTTAAGGATTTTTATTTTTTATTTTTAATGAGTTTCAAAATATGGTGCAGTAAAGAATTGTTACACCTTTTTAAATGAAACGTGAAAACCAACCATGAAAATCTTGTTTTAGTGCATTTTTTGCTTATGTTCCCATGTAGTATATACCACAACAATTATTCGCATCAGGATCTTATTCCACTTAAGGCTGTTCACGGATATTCCCCTCTCCTTTGGTGAATAATTATTATTAGTGCACTGGTTAATTCGGACACCAAATAATTCACACAATAAACTCCACACCTTTAGCATCACTATATACAGCTGTTTATTTTCTCAAAACATTTGTTTTTACTACATACAAAGCACAAAATAAAGGTGTAATGGAGCGACTTTCAGGAAGGTAGGATTGAGAATCATCAACACAACATGGACGAGGATGAAATCTAGGATTACATGGCGACACTAGCTGAGCGGAGCATGAACGTGTTACAGACCTAACAGGTGGAGTCTGTCTGTTATATGTCAGGGTTTTAGCTTAATGTCGGGTAGCTTGGGATTGGAGAAATACACGAGATGAGATTACATGTGTGCATGTATGTGAGTTAGCTGTACAGGCATCCAAAAAAAAAAGTGAGAGAGATGTGAACCTTTTACAGATGATCTGGATTTCTGCAGAAACAGATTCTAAAATGTGGTTCATAAGAAGAAATAAATAAATTGCATATACTGTATATTTAAAGAAAACAATTATAAAACAAATTCTTGGATAAATGACTTGTTAAAAATAATAAAGGTCACTGATGGTGATACATGTGAGCGCTTTCATCAAAAAGAAACAAACTGTGGAACCTGTTCTACTAGATGATTTTTTTTGTCATTCATTAATCCCACGCCATGTTCCTGAGGCATCTTGGGACATTAATGTCTTTTGCGTACTGAACATTTTAATACGGACTTTTAGTGCAGGACTGCTTGAGTTCTAGATCTTAGACAGACATCTTGATGTTTTGCGGTGGACCTTTCCGCTAACACGTTCCCTTGATGCGTTTGGTCGCCGCTTTTATCCAACATCACTTCCAAGTTACGTCAAAACCCAAGCGCTTGTGGGTTGGGAAGCAGTCAGGCCTTGCTGGGTAGCATAAACAGATGTCTGATGGACTGATAAAAATTTTCAATCCGTTTGTCAGTGAGTTTCTTGTCGGTTTCTCATTCGGCGAATGCGTGCCTTGTCAGTCGGAGTCCGTTTAATCGGGCGTAAGGTTTTGTGCATTCACAAAACTTGGAACAGACTCCACCGAGCAAAGGCGTCCGCTGTTTATATGGTTGTTGTGTGCTGGGCGTGCGTTTTGTTCGGAACTTGTGCGTTCCTCGTCCTGTACTTGTAAGTTCAAACCCATTGATGTTTAGTGGACCTGACTCGCAGCTGGCTCTCCCTAACATGCAACCGGTGAACCAAAGGTGTGATGGACATAGTTCAGCGGACGACTACCGACAAGTAATGCATGGGACCCGTGTAACGGGGTCCACAGGACAAAACTGATGACTTCAAGATAAATAATTTCCGTACAGGTAACGGGTCGGACAGTGACGTAAAGCCTGTGGGGTATTGTGAGGGTGTAGAGGAGCAACAAAGACAATTTTCACCTGCTGTCGGACGTCCAATTACGCTATCCGGCAAGGTGTGACTACTCCCTTACAACCGTGCAGCTGTGGTTTAAACAGAATACTCAGAATCCAACCACTGGCTTTCTGGCAGTTCTGTTCACTTGTCTGAACCAAACTTTAACCGCTCAGTTAATTTTGTCAAGACACGATGTAGTTCCTTTACCTCTAGTCAACACTTCAGTGGGCCTCTTCCTCAAGCATTCGTCATCCGTTTGAGGATTCCCAAGATATCTGTTGGACAAGCAATTATTGCCAAAGTAAACCGCCAAATCGTGAGCCCCAATTTTGGGAAATTTGAGCAGATAGCTTTAATAGAGGAGGCATCGTGTGTTTATCTAAATTTGAAACACTGATAAGTCCAGAAAAACTTAACGTAGCATTATCAAAAATGATAGCCTTCTGGACATACCCCAAAGGGGTAAGTTTGATAAAGACTGGCAAAGTTTATCCCGAGATATTGCCTGGTAATTGTTGGGTGAAAAAAAAAAAAGGAGACAGAGAAACACATCAGGCCTCCCTGGATACCAAATTATAGCTCAACGCATTAACACTTTCTTTGGAATCTGATTTTAGGTTGTTTTTTAATGGCAGGCAACCCGGTTCAGCTGGAGAACCTTCATCCTGTTATACCCTTGTCATCTCTGTTCTGGTTCACCTGCGTTGTTCCCCATCAATGACCTTGATTATTTAATAACCAGGTAACCCGACATTCTATGAGCCGTTCCTGGAGAAACCAGAGAATTCCCAAGTGTTCATGAAGTTTGTGTTTTGGAAAGATTGGAATGGTCCACTAAAATCCACACCACCCACAACTGGTCCAGATGGAACCACATGGTCAGGCTTTCCCCCTTCGGAGTACCGTAATCAGGAAATCCAGGAAACGGTTCAGTTTGACATGCTGGTTAGTTAAGCTCAGGAAATAAATGGTACTAAACGGTATCTTTGCTCGTCACTGGGGTGGTTTTGGCGAGGTATCATCTTGTGTATCTTTTATTTATGATTATGTTGATGATGTTTATCATAATGGGACATAAGGTATCATTTAGTACAATTTCTCATGATGAATCCATCTTCGGTCTCCAATCGTGTTTCCTTGAATACTGAATACTGAGAGTGTCAGAGTCCTGAAGTGTGATGTCACGTTGTCATGACAACAAAATTCTCAGTTCTAAACACATTATTGAACAGTCAAAATCATATAGTGTCTTGAGCATTTTTCTTTTCCAGAGAGCATCTATCTGCTCCAATCTGAGCACTCGCTGAGTTCCTCATTTGTTTGCATCACATAATTATCCGTATAACGAGTTCATGTTCCGTGCTCCCGTTCATGTTTGGTGTTGTTTTGCTCAGCAAACGTTTGTCTTCCTACCTGAGTTAGATTGTGTTCATTCTGTGTGAGTCTGAGCAGTGGTGTATGAGCCTCTTTTTTTTGGGGTTTGAGTTTTGTTAGGAATCTATTTTTATTGCTGCTCGTTGTCGTCATGCCCGTCATCAGCCTCTGCTCATTTTTGGACACAACCATCCAAGTCATGTTAAGTGCCATGTTAAGTGCATATGGGCTTCACTCAAAAGCTATCAGTACAAATGGATTACAATATGACACCACTGACGCCATCTTTTATTTGGAACTGGGAATTTTGTTGTCATGACAACGTGACATCAACACCTTAAGACTCCATACAAATCTTGAAGGTTCAGTGTGGCAGTAGGCACTGTTTAATGTGTTTATACAGTATAATGTATGTGCTGATGCTAAACCATGGGAAAACCTGACCAATCGGTGCCCACCTTTATCTCCAGTAAGTCAGTCTCAGACAGAACTGGGTCAGACTCAGCACAAAAAACTGGTATGAAATTTCATTTCTCCACATTGCACACATCGGACAACATTCTGAAAATGACACAACAGTGATACAAATACATATATTATACGGTTTGTTTCTTTGTATGTTTGTTTGAAGCCTGAGTCATAAATTCACGATGAAACTGGTGCGCAGTTTAGTCTATGTTTTGACATATTGCATATCTGACCTTCCCTTGATGAATGCATGGTATTTCTTATTGGCAGCATGAAAGACATAGTAAGAAAACCTTGAACATTTACGAGATATTTGTTAAGTATTCTGCTTAAAAAGGATAAAACACCATGCTCAGCGTTGTACCTGAGAGAATGCACATGCAGCTGTACAATATACAGTGTATGTATGATGTGTGTATGTATGATGTGTGTATGTATGTATGTATGATGTACCAGACAGATCGAAAGCACACAGCTTTGAGGAAAATAAACGTTCCAATCTAAAGACCAAAAGTAAGGCAGCTGACTCCAGGCCTTTTGTCTTTTTTTCCACATCTATCTGAGGCGAGTGACGAATGCGTGGACGGCAACTTTCCTTCCCGAAAAGCTTCGGACCGTTACGGTTTCTTTCACACTGTATTAAGGATGCATCAATACCATTGTTCGGTTCTGAAAACCCGTTCGATACTGAATGCGAACTGAGTAACCCGCTTACGCTAGGGTCTCGAACAGCTGGCTGGGGCTCCTGAGTGGGGCACCGACAAGGTGCTCGACTGTCGTACCTTGGAGATCACAAGTTCGAATTCTGGTTGATGCACGCAGCTATCTGCATCCAGGAGTCCTAACTGGCTAAGCTCTGACCATTCCGGAGGACTCTGGAGGTGATCTGCTGCAAATATGGGCGTCATTTGGAAAATACAACGGTTGAATTGACCTCCAGTAATTCTCCAAACTTTCCAGGAACAGAAGTCCTGGTTCTCAAGGTAGCCTCGCGGCTCTCAAGTATTGCCTGGAACACTTACGGTATGATGCTGGTTGACTCCCGGGAGGCAAAAAAGCGTCTACCATTGCGAGCGTCATACAACATGTTATGTTTACCTATCTGTGGTTTAAACAGTGACCATGGAAAGCGCCCACATGTGCGTTGAAGCACTTAGACAACTGGGGTGCAAGAGTGACCTACTGCACCATACCCGAGCGATACGTTATACACGAATTGGTACTGATGCATCCCTAGACTATACAAAACCATAAATGAGACTCAACCAGGCTTATAGAACCCTCAGCCTTGAACAAAAGAGTGTGTTCTCGTTCTTGAACCCTCGGCCTGTAGATGTGTCTGGCAGAACCGTTTGGACCTGGACCTGCACTTCTTCTAGCGTTGGAACTCGCCACTGTAACCCTGACACTCTCCCCAAATAAGGCTTTGGGTTTTAGGCACACAAAGGTACTGTTACTGAGCTAGATGAGAAAAAAGTCCGATCAGGTGCAGTTGAGAGTCGAGTTTAACAAAAGACAACATTCGTAAAAACACAATTCCAGAGACGGACAAGAGGAGAGAACTGTAAACTCGAAGGCAAGAATGCTGATACGTGGTGTGTATGTATGTATGTATGTATGTATGAGTGTGTGTGTGTGTGAAAACCAACATTTTTATGGAGGTAGCAGAGGAGGATTGACCCAGCGAGGAAGCCTCCAGAAAAAGGAGAGCAGCAATGCCATGACGACTGAATGAACCCGTCAAGGTGTAAGTGAAGGTAAAAAATACAATCAGAGTGAGTTTGGTTGATATGAGGCTTGAAATGTGTCCTTGTTTTGTTTTTGTTTTTTTCTTTCCTGCTTAACTGCATAACCAAAGACAAGGCGATATCTGTCTTCGCCTACGTACACACTAGCAGGTGACAAGTAAGAAACGGAACACAAGGAAAAAAAAAACATAATAATCACTGTAAAATAACACGTTGTTAGTATACATGTTAAATGCTAGCTTTTGTGCTAGCTTCGGTTGCAGATTAGCAGTGCAAGCTAACTCTATGAACACTCACCAGAGACACCATCGACCTCTACGACAGTACTTCCTCTACAGGATAAAATGAACCCGCTGGTGAATTAATAAACGGTGGTAAATTCATTCATTACAGGAATCATTTGAGTCAGTCATTTAGATTTTCCACTTCGCCACATTTTTCCCAATTTGCATAGAGTTCAGAAAATCTCAATTTAAACACTGTTTGGCTGCTAAATCCGCAGCGAGAAAAACGAACGCTTGCCTGCCACTCGCTAGTATGGACGTAGGGTTTTATAACAGAATGTGTGATTCGAAAGAAGTAGCAGAGCAAAAACGATTCAAGCAAAGCCCAACATTACACCCTTCAACATTTGCCAGAAACAATTCATTCACCAGACGATGCTACGTAGCAACACCACAGACGCTGAGCAAGACACATCCAGGAAACATGTCCAAGCCTAGCTAGGACAATTAGCATAGTCGGTTTGGTTGTTGATGCTGTGCCGGTTGGCACCAGAGAAAGCTAATACTGACTGCGAGTAGCGTTCGAGTAGCATGATGAGTCTGGGAATCGACACCGGTTGGAACACTGTTTGCACTGCCGCTGCGCTACGCACAGAATGTAAGGAAACAGGGTTCAGTTAACTGGCAAGAGGCGAAGCACCTCCTTAACTATAGGCTTGAGGTAAACAGTCCAGCATTTAAGTTGGAGAGGAATAAATAAGAAAGAGATTAGTGTGTGTTTGATTTCTTTAAAATAAAAAAAAATACTAATGAAACACAATCGTGTACTGAATACATGTGCGGATGGGAGAGGTAGATCATTCTGGTAAAAAAAAAACAACAAAAAAAAAAACCGGCACCTGTCTGTGTTTCCTTAAACAATCAGCGTTCTCTGCTTAATTCGTCTGCACCGAGCAGAACCCACTGGACTCGACTGGAGCAGATTTCAACTCAACTCAACTCAAATGGAGCACTCAACTCCAGAGCCTGATACCGTGGTGGGGCCGAACCACCTGTCTGATCCAGCAAAAAATACAAAGACCTATCCCTAAATCCCAAACTCAAAATGTCTGACTCATGAAGCGTTCCTCTTCCAAGCCCCACCGTTATCATATATAACCTGTCTTGTTAGCACATGAATGTAGGAGCTAGTCATTTCACTAATGACTGATAACCTCTTCTTCTAGCTTATGGCAATTCAGAGAGGAACAGTGAACAAACAGTCACCATCGCTTCGAAATGCTGACGCAGATACACTGGGTTTTCATGTCACCTTCTTCGCTGTTACATACTGCAGTCGAACTATTAGAGGCCTGGGATTTTGAGATACGACACGTTTTAAAAGATGCTGTAGCCTACGTATTAAAGGAGCCCATTCACTTCTCAGGGATATTACAATAAATGAAACGGAATCGGCGACAACGTCTTTCTGAAACCATTTGCTTGCTCCTGTACGCGAGTATCAATGATCCCTGCACCGCGTGTGATGATATTAGTAAACATTCCCGACTTTTCCACTTTCCACAAATCGGTGCCAGGTTATCACGCATGCACAAGATCGTTCCTCTGGCCACGCCCCCTTGTTATTGTGATAGTAAACATGCAGAACCAAAACAAGACATACATTTATGGCATTTGGCAGACACCCTTATCCAGAGTGACTTGTTGTTTGTTTTCATACAACTGAGCAATTGAGGGTTAATGGCCTCAACAGGGGCAACTTGGTGATACTTGGGCTTGAACCCCTGACCTTTGGATCAGTAACCTAGAGACTTAACCACAGCGCCGCCACTGCCTGAGAACAGGTGACAGAGAACAGGTGAATAAGCGACACTAAGCCTGTGAACTGGGGCGGTTTCACCAGTAAACCTTTATATTCATTCAAAATGAACTGATAATAGAAGATAAAACATGTTGGCTACTCACTTGTGAATGGGCTCCTTTAATCTCACAGAGGAAACTCTGGTCTCTATATGATCCCAGGGGAAGGGAAAAACACTTGGAAAACCAAACAGGACAAGAAGTCTTTACGTCTGTGTTTTTTAACTTGCCTGTTGGTCCAGAAAGCGCACGCGTTTGCACAACATTCAGCCGTTCTACGACACAGAGCTTTGGGGGCGTCGCTTTGGAAGGGATTCTAAAAACAGGTCCTTCAATATACCTCCAACAACCAAAATCTCTGTCTACACCTTCAGAGGTGGACCCCTGTCGTGTACCAGATCCATCTGGGATCCTTTCTTAGGGTGCTTTCACACTTTTTTTTTTTTTTTTAAACAAAACGCACCAGAGTTTTTCACGTGCTTGTACAGGAACCTCCTGACCAATCAGGTCACAAGAGAGGTGCTGGTGAAAAGTGACTCCTGTAAGTGAGAGAACCTCAGCAGAGTTAAGATAAGCTGAATTTGACAAGATTTACTAAGAACTGCAGACTCTTTTTGGAAAAAAAATAAAGTGCCAGTGGGCGTGGCTAATTCTCCAGGTAATCTGCTAATGATGCTCAAATTAAAGGGGTGGGGGTGGGGGGTGTCATGATTGTTGGAAGAAAATAGCCAAAATTACAACAACGGGGTTTTCAAAGAAGATGTAATCATTCACTCACTCACTTATTTGCCAAACCGTTTAATCCCACTACGGTCACGTGAAGGCTGGAGCCTATCTCAACCGACACTGGACAAAGGTGGGGTACACCCTGAACAGCTCGCAAGACCATCGCACACACAACCATTCACACTAACACCTGGGGGGGGGGGATTTGAAATAATATTATAATAATTAGGCTGACTGGCGGTTCCACATTGCCCCTAGGTAGTGTGAGTGCTAACGATTGTGTGTTGGCGACCATCTGGCGAGCTGTTCAGGGTGTACCCCACCTTCGCCAAGTGCCGGCTGTGATAGGCTCCAGCCTCCCCGTGACCTTAGTAGGATTAAGCGGCTTGGCATAGGATCGAGTGAGTAAAATAAATAAATAAATAAATAAAACACTAAGTATGAAAGCACCCTTATTAAGCTGAGCTTATTCAAGCAACAGACTGACCATAATGATGAACTCTTCCCTGCTGAAACCAAGATGGACACAGTCCTAAAAAAAAAAAAACGGTGTGTGTGTGTGTGTGTGTGTGTGTGTGTGTGTGTGTGTGTGTGAGACTGCTTTGTTTCCCATGTTGAGTTTCTGCGAGTTATCCCGGCTGTCTGTGAGTCCTGTAAGGCTACGGAGTCTGAACACTGGGTCTGAAAGGGTTAAACAAGGTTGGTATGTAGGAACAGCAGCCATTTCCTGGGTGCATCCTTTCACAGCGCTGGATGACAAAGCACATGCTCCTCAGTCATTACAAAAAAAATCCGGATTGAAGCTTAATTTATATATATAGTAAGTAGAATGTACACAGTATATGTCGATTCATCCATTCCAGTCCTCCAGATGGCGCCGACGTCCTTTCCCCATGTCGCAGCCAAGACAGTCAGGTGCGTGTCCATCTCCTGAAATCCACACCCAACAAATTCCTGTTTGTTTTTGTACCTCACAAAGAAAGAGTTCGACGTTTCCAGTCAGAGCATTACAGCTCCTTTCCAGCTTTTCATACTCATGAAGCAGTTTTAACACCAAACATTTACGGACGGAGGAGCCGAGAGAGGAAAAAGAAGAAAAAAAAAAACCCCTCTCAGAACTCCGTCCTATAGCAGCACCACCAGACGCCATCGTTCCTCCTGTTTCCGTTTATTCCACAGAGCGATTAAAGCTTCGAAAGAGTCTCAGACATAGATGGCTACGGTATTATGGCAGAACTATAAGCCATAAGAGGAGGCGTGCAGGTGTAACGGTATATATTTCTATGGATATACACGTGGGGATCTACGGGTAGGCCACGTCCCCCGTTGGTTTGATTGGATTCAGGCAGCATTCGTGGTGAGAACCGAAGTCTGGGTTCTGTCACTTCTCCAAAATGTTAGAGTTCTAGCAAGGCTTTGTGCAGCAGCAAGAGTACGGTTTGAGATGACTGGTTGATTTGCCAAAAAGAAAGAAAGAAAGAAAGAAAAAGAACGACAGAAAAAAAAACAAAAAAAAAAAACTCTTGATTTGGGATATCCATCCGAATGTGTACAAAAACAATCATGATGATTAAGCTAAGAGCGAGTGATGAATTCGAATCTAACGTTATAACAACATTGATAAAGTTGTAAAAGCTTATTGTGGTCTCAGAGGAAGAGAACAGAGACAGAAAGAGATAGAGAAATAGAGGCAGAGAGAGAGAGAGAGAGAGAGAGAAAAATAATATGCAAATAATAGGAAAATATCATATTTGCATATTTCTCCCAAGCGTCTTTTCAACTAAACTGAATCCTCTTAGTACTTGCCTATGCTTGTTTTCGTTAGACTTACTATATACAGGAATAATAAAAAGTGGTATTTACAACGTATGACCACAAGAGAGCAGCACAAAACCGTAAACTGGCGTGCCGTGAGACGTCTTCTAAAATGTAACTGCCTAATCTGAGTAATCCATAATCAAACCGTTCTGCTGGGAGGAGCGCCGAAAATGAATTGTAGCACATGCTGGCAAAGTGATCTGGAGCTGGCGGGATATTATATACACAACGATGCGTCTGGCATTTGACGGAAAACCTGTAAGACACACAGGTCCTGTAGCAAGTAACACAATATACTTAGTTAAAGGTGCAGATTGTCATTTTTAGATCCCCCTGCTGGCTGTGAGGTGACTTACATTTCAATTCCCATGACACACCACTCCCTCTGCTGTAACTACACCTGCCCTGTAGCTTCACTTTAAAGTAAAGTGCCCCATCATTAGCATTGTTTGTACTGGTGCCTTAGTGTTATGGATGATCGTATCATAGTATAGTATATCAAGAAAAAAAATAAATTTATATATTTTTTAAGATTTTCTCATTTTCTCTATGAATGATTCATCAATTCTTCTTGGAAAATCTAAGCGAGCCACACAACACCATTCCAGCCAATCAGAAACAAGGGATGTTTATAATCGTGCATAGCACAAATGCAATCTGTTGCTGATTGGCTGGAGGGAAAATGGATGTGCCATGTTATTGTCAATGCCTCGGGAAGGTGCGTCAAACAATTTGGAAGGGGGCGGAGCTTCTGAAGTAGCACGAGAAGAGGGTTTGGATTTGTTCAGCTGTTAAGTACAAACAGCAACAACGTTTCTCTAGAACGTCTTGTCGACGGCATCTTTAAATGCTCGCTAGAATGTACATGTTCCGCCCCGGTGGGCGTGTCTTTCTCGACAGTAGCAGCTCATTAGCAGCAAACCTGGTTTGTCTGTGTGGGTTTGGCTTTGACTTTATTTCACACACGACTTCAAACCAGGGTTAGTGGTGGAAACTGAACCGGAAGCGGGCAGTCACGTGACAGCCGGCAAACTTACCGAGGCCTATCTCAGCCGACACTGGGCGAAGGCGGGGTACACCCTGAACAGCACGCCAGACCATTGCAGAGCCAACACACAACACAACCATTCACACTCACACTACTTGCCTAGGGGCAATTGGGAATAGCCAGTTAGCCTAATGTGCATGTCTTTGGACTATGGGAGGAAACCGGAGTACCCGGGGGGGAACATGTATACTCTACACAGAAACGCCCGAGCCCGGGACTCGAACCCAAGACTTTCTTGGCGTGAGGCGGACGTGCTAACCACTACGGCGAAAAGCAAAAACAAGGCTATTCTCCATATTTAGCTCTTTCAACAAAAATCTGTCAAGTTTGTACAGATGTCGCAGATGTGTAGGAAATTTTAATGCTATTGGCTGGTGTGTAAGTCAATCAAGCCCTTCAGTAGTTGTTTTTCGAAATGGAATACGTCGATATGCGAGAAGAATCATGACTCTCGAATTAATTCATGAGCTTAATTCTGATTGGTTAGGGGGCGGAGCCTGTTTTTGGGCTAAGGGAAAATGGCTTCAACGAAGGCACATCTGGATGCAGTGCTTTATAAAAATGCTCTAATTTACCTACATAAAATAATCTGTAAAGAATCTGATTAAAAATGACAAGCTTTTAGAACACCTTTAAAAAAGCGTTTCATTTTCGCTCCTTTGGCACTTTGGGGTTCGAACAGTCTGGAGATGGACAGCGTTTGAAACTGAGCCTTTTGTACCAAATACACAGTAAAGTGAGTAACAAGTCATCGGATCATCGGAATTAGCCCGTGGTTAGCGTTAGCGTGTACTGCTGGGCTTGCTCTCTTGTGGTCCTTAAATAGCCTATCTATACAAACGTCAAAAAAATAGAGCGCCCCCTGCACTTCATTCAGTGTATGTGCCTGCTTGTTAGTGTCCTTAATCTTTCATATACACAACAGAACACACCTCTCAGCACAAGCACGCACACACACACACACACACACACACACACACACACACACACACACACACGCAAACCAAAGAGGCTTGCTAATCCTATTTTACAAAGCTTAGCCATACGCTTTTTTAAATTTAGTAGAAAGCATCTGTCTTAAATATAGATATTAGCTTATATTTATATTTCTGTTCATATATGCGTAAGTACATTCTTAATATTCCCTTTAGCTTCCAAAACCTATAGCCCTTCTCCGGACTAACACACATAGGACCTTCCCACCCCTCCCACACTCCCACACACACACACACACACACACACACACTACAAATTCCCCGAAACGGGATACCAGACAGCCCCCGGCACACGCCTGCCCTGGAGACACTTTCACTTTCATACTTCACCACACACACACACACACACACACACAAACACACACGCACACACACACACACACACACACACAGTCTGCTGTAATAGGACTCCTCAACACGTCCTCTGGCCCACCTCTGCTCCATACTGTACCCCTATTTCCACCCCTCCTCCCTCCCCCATGCTCCTGTGCTGAACTGGCATGATGGGAGTCGCCGCCCTGGCCGCTAGGACACCTCGCTGCCGAACACCTCGAGCACGAGTGGTGTGAGCTGCATGCTGTGCTCGGGCTGGAAGGACAGCGAGCGGTACTGTTTGGAGTGCTCCTCATTCAGGCTGCGCAGGTCGGCCAGCTTCTGGATCATCTTAGCGTAGAGCAGCCGGCCGCCCGGGTGGTGCACGCGGATATACGCCTGCAGCGTCTCACACAAACGCTCCTGCATCGACTCGATCCGAACGTGGTCCTGCACGCCGGGACGATCTGAGAGAGAGAGAGAGAGAGAGAGAGAGAGAGAGTGTGTAAAAGAGAGCACCAGGAGAGTGTGTGTGGGGGGAGGGGGGTTTATAAGGGAAAGTGAAAAAGGTGAAATACAGGAAATTAAAAAGAAAAGGAAACGTGTGGGGGAAAATGAAAGGATTAAGTATTAAAATTGTGAGGAAAGAAAGAAAGCAGAAAAGAGAGATGTTGAATAAGAATGATAAATGGGTGGGATGACAGATAAAGATTTAAAAAAACAAAGGGAATGAAAAAGTTAAAAAGTAAGAAGAGTGATATAGTGACAAAGGAGGGGAAGAGAGAGGGAGAGAGAGAAAGAGGGTGGGAGAGAGAGCAAGACGGAAAGAGGGAAAGAGAGAGAGAGGGATAGAGAGAGAGAGAGGGAGAGAAAGAGGGTGGGAGACGGTGAGGGGGAAAGAGAGAGACAGAGAGAGAGAGAGAGAGAGCGAGAGGGAAAGAGAGAAAGGGAGAGAGAGAGGGAGAGAGAGCGAGAGGGAAAGAGAGAGAGGGAGAGAGAGAGAAAGAGGGAGAGGGAGAGAGAGAGAGAGAGAGAGCGAGAGGGAAAGAGAGAGAGGGAGAGAGAGGGAGAGAGAGAGGGAGGGAGAGAGAGAGAAAGAGGGAGAGGGAGAGAGAGAGCGAGAGGGAAAGAGAGAGAGGGAGAGAGAGAGGGAGAGAGAGGGAGAGAGAGGGAGGGAGAGAAAGAGGGTGGGAGAGAGAGAAAGAGGGAGAGAGAGAGAGAGAGAGAGGAGGGGTGTGAGGGGGAGAGAGAGAGAGAGAGAGAGAGAGAGAGAGAGAGAGAGAGAGGTGTATGATAGATAGAGAGACAGATGGAGAAGAAAAACAGACACAGAAATCTGATCTGAAACCTTCCACAAATTCCACATCAAAAGCTCCAGGTCAGGTGACGGGGTCGAGTGAAACCACACACACACATACACACACACACACACACCTGGAGAGAGCAGACAGATGGCCATTAGCAGCACGTGCTCCTCTTCATGCATGTTGAGTTTTTTCAGCCCCACCTGAAACTTCACCAGCGGCTCCAGCAGCTCCAGAGTGTGACCAGCTGTAGCACACACACACACACACACACACACACACACACACACACACACACACACACACACACACACACACCCACACACAC
>JBCNYH010000022.1:32771989-32785448 GCA_039654325.1 Tandanus tandanus | reverse complement strand
TCCATCCATCCATCATCTATCTATCCATCCCTCCCTCTCTCTATCCATCCATCATTTATCTATCTATCCATCCATCCATCATCTATCTATCCATCCCTCCCTCTCTCTATCCATCAATCATTTATCTATCTATCCATCCATCCATCATCTATCTATCCATCCCTCCCTCTCTCTATCCATCCATCATTTATCTATCTATCCATCCATCCCTCCCTCCCTCTCTCTACTTATCTATCCATCTAACAAAAACATACAATTCTTTGTTTTTTTATTTTTGAAAACAGCTTTTCTATAAAATTTCATACACTATCAGTTTTTAATTATATTGTTATAAACTAAAAGAAAGAATGACCCTGAAGAATGGTAGCATGGCAAAAAAAAAAGGTTACCTAGCCGCGTTTTATTTTTCGTATCTCACGGCGTGACGTAACGGATTTCGCGCTGAATGAGTTTATTCCGGTCGGCAGGGAGAAATTCTGACGTATGATTTATGGTTACAGTCAGAATACGGAACTTATTCAGATAAAGAACTTGTATTTAAATCTTCCTTAAAAACTCGACAGTGATGAAGGTTCGCATCAAACACCCTGATGAACTGGGACACGACAACATAACATGCAGCGTATAATTAAAGAGAAATATCCTCCAGTGAAAAATCCATCTGTTTAGAACGCCGCTCGTAAATAAACGTAACCTCTCTCCAGACAGAAAAATTCCCAGCAGTATGAAGCTGGGTTCCCGAGCCAGACGCTCAACCCACGACTGCTCGACTGGATGATTTTACACTGGAATGAAATATGGATTATATGAAAGCAGGCAGCTTTGAGTAGAAACCCTGCTCTGGGCACAACTTCACTTCTACTATTACTATTACTCAAAAATTGTGTTTTCCTCATAAATCTAATCTTGTCTGAAGCCCTCGTGGTAGTATACCACCTCGGAGCTGCTCCGCAACCCAAATAACGCGGCGGAGGCCAGAGAAGCCTGGGAAGGGAGGGAAAAAACATCCAGACTACCTGTGAGAAGCGGAGAGGGGGTAGCGTTTCCAAATGCCCTAGATCTGCACACAACGACTCTGAACTTTGGACCTTGTTCTTCGGCACTGGCGGGAAATGAAAAG
The DNA here is from genome assembly GCA_039654325.1 of Tandanus tandanus. NCBI lineage: Eukaryota > Metazoa > Chordata > Actinopteri > Siluriformes > Plotosidae > Tandanus > Tandanus tandanus. Next base: position 32,784,328 of record JBCNYH010000022.1, on the reverse strand, counting down.
AGCCGCCGCGTAGCTGGCAGCCGGACAAAAAAGTAGAGGGGGGGGGGGAAAATCCCAGAAAAAAAAAAAGTGCTGCTTTGCGGTTGAAAGTGGTATGAGAGGCCCTCCATCCCGAGCAGGGAGGGGGAAAAAAATCGTCCTGCATGCTCCGCTCTCCAAATCTTTGGACGTCGGACATGCACACATGTTCGCTTATTGACTACTTAACGATTAAGGAGCGATGTGTGGTCTTTGGGAGCAGGAAGGAAAAAGAAACGGTTTGAAGCATGCAAATCAGAGACATATGAGTCGGTAAAGGAAACACTGCATTTAGCAAGGCTCGGATCAGGCTGCGACTGGCTGCGATCTGCGAAAATAAATATGTCAGGATCTATTAATGGATCAAGGCATCTGGAGGAAATCTCGTTCAGCTTACTTTAAGTAAAAATCAAGCATCGTTGAAATGAGACATCAGTGAAAAATGATTTATTTCCCTCAATTAACATTTTCATAATAGCTACTGGAATTGTGGGGGGGTTTAGGGGGGTTGTGCAGTTATTGTAACCTACTGTATCTATATAACAAGAGCACTCAGAGAGCGCAAACCTTCACCAAGCCCAACAATCCACCACATCAACCACGTTGTCCAAAATCGTCCTACTTCACAATGCTTAACGTCCCTTTAAAAAAAAATTCCAAGATCCGGAATTTGCTCCAGATCATCTCCAAAATCTGACGGAGTCTTCCTTGTCCAAAGCCCCGCCCCTGGTAGAAACTTCACATAAATCCGCACATAGCTTTTTGCATAATCCTGCTAACAAATAAACACACAGACTGAGGGGTAAACATAACCTCCTTGGGGGAAAAAATAATATTAAATAAAATAATTTTTACTACATAAATCCCACGGGGGATATTTAGGCTCTGCGTTTAACCCATTCAAAGAGAACACAAGCTTAGGGCAGTGGGCAGCCACATTTCGGCGCCCAGACCGCAGTTGGAGGTTCGGTACCTTGCTCGAGAGCACTTCAGCTGTGATGGTGGAGGAAGGAGAAGATGCTGCTCACTCCACCCCCTGAAGACCACCACCACCACCACCACCATGCCAGAACGGGATTCAAAGCCATGACCTTTTGGTCCCAAACCCGCTTCTCTAACCATTAGGCCACGACTGCCTACAACAAAGGCAACAATACTACAGCACAGCGAAATATTCAATTCTGATTGGTCAAGAGGGTGTTGATGAGTAGCACAAGAGCAAATCACAGATTTATATTAAACAATCTACTCTGCAGGACTCATAGATTAGCCGACCTGCCCAGGGTGCAGCCTGAGGTCAGCTGCGATTGGCTCTAGGCAGGTGCTCCATTCTAGGGTTCCAGAGAGAACCGTTCTGTAATGCTACGGTCAGTCATTGCGGCAAACCGTCCAGCTTCAGCGTGAACACATATCGCGCAGAAGATCAGCAGGAAGTCCTTTTAATGATCCTTAACGATGGATAACAACTTTAGACTCCGCGTGTTTAAAGATCAACTCGGAGCCAGCATTATGCACATGCACTTTGGAATTGATGAATTACGGGCAGCTGTTCCCGTGGGAATGATTGACCAGCCGTCAATACTCCTGACGCGTTCAGGGGTTCGGGAGGACGAGGAAATAAAGCGCATACAGTATATAAGATCTTCAACGTGTGAGTGAATAACACCAACAGCTGTTGGACCGGGACAGAGTAACTCCCGCCCACTGAGTTCCCGATTCCGATTGGAAGGTGTTGATTAATGTTCTGTAACAGCAGCTTGACGAATAATTAGCGAACTATACTGATGCATTTGATCTAATGTCATCGTTTCTATAGTAACAGGAAATTGTTGATACGGTGGGTGTGGTTTTCTCGGCGCAGGTACTTTATAGTTGTTGTATCGTACATGATACGATAACTAACTTGTTATATGGCCGTTCCACAACATAACCTCTAACTACAAACCCAAAAGAAGTACAGCATCGTTGTTTAATTATTAATAATTACATCATTCAATAATCTTCAGGAAATTCCTGTCATTAGGCGCTTTTGGCCTGGAGTGACCTTTTCAAAGGTTTTTGAACTGTTAAAGGAAACGGAGAACTATTATAGTTCTAAGAACAACATTTTAAGTATTTTTTGGGGGGGGCTCTACTTTAGGGTAGGTACGCTCCTGGCATGAGAGGAACCATAACAGCCATGTGTACTATGATTGGTCCAGACAGAAATCCAATATATATACCCAAGTCCAATATATATAAAGTGACACGTGACCTTGAAACAAGGTTAAGGTGTCCCATAAACAATCCCAACCTATTCTGCCTTGATTGGGACCCATATACCAAATTTGGTGATCCTAGGTCATTTCTTTCCAAAGTTATCGCATTAACAATCAGACGGACAGACGGAAGGTGCCCGATATTTAGTAGGCACTCAACACAAGACATGAGAACCGCGTATTTGTGTTGATTACTCTACAAGTAAGACCATTACCGTACAAACACTGCATGAGCTCGAATAGAGATGGAGAAACAAATGCAGCAATCGAAGAACATTGGTTAGTATCTTTTGTACGTTTCCTAAAGTGGTGATGGACTGAAAGTTCTTGAGGAACTGTGCGCAAAATATGATGCTGTTCTTCTTCACGCCGGAGTCACATGGCTAAGCAAGAGCACTAGAAGGTCTGGGAGATACTACAATGCTTTCTTGTCTTTGCTTAATGAAATCAAGGCCTTCATGGAATCAAGGAAGGAAGACACAACCCTACGGTCCGATTGTTTGGTTGGTTCTTGGATGCTTGGCTGTTTGATCTCCCATTCCTGACAAAGATACCCCTCACTAATAAAGATTTTGGAAAGCCATGCAGAGGCATCTGGTGTTTTTGAACTACAAAAGTATGTGGACCCGCTGTGTAAGCTCGGCCAGGGGTTTGAAGACAACATTTTTGATAAGTTGGAGTCCTGTATGGCATTCATTACTAACCCCTTCATGGAGGTCGATGTGAATGAGATTGCAGAGCAGATGGCTGAACTGGTCACTGTCAGTCCTGTACAGACGGAGATGGATATCAACGCTTGTTAGACCCAGAAAACGACAAGAACAATCGTCAAGCAGCTCTGAAGGTATCTGTGAGCTTCAGTTGATAGACTCCATACACCTCTGTCAAGGACTCCAACTTCCTGGCCACATTTTTTCAATGCTCTTGGATGGAACAAAAAAGGGTTGGGCATTCCTCACAAAGCAAACTCTCTTGGTGGGAGCCATCATTGGTCCCCTGTCAATCACAGCAACACTAGCCAATCATGAGCTCATTTATGTGGAAGAGGGCGGATAGTTCTTTCCTACAAAGGTGCTTCATGTATTTCAGGGTGAGCACTACGCCTTCACTAGCTGTCGTGTGGTAGCTGTTTAGTGATGTATAAAGATATCAAAAAACATGTTCATGGACAGCAAAGACAAGAATTTCCGAAACTATTTCGCAAAGCAAGAACCTGTGTATATCGGCCAATGGTTTGGAAACACCTGACCGTCACACCAACATGTGATTTTCCCCACAATTTTCCTCAATGCCTTTTGACACATTGGCATTACAATTTCCATTCACCCAAACCTGTTCCAACACCACAGTGCCCCTGGGCACAAAGCAGGCTCCATGAGGACATGGTTTGCCAAGTTTGAAATGGAAGAGCATGAGTGCCTTGAACAGAACCCTGACCTCAACCCCAAGGAAACCCATTGGGATGACCTAGAACACCAGTTGCACCATAGGCCTCCTCACCATCCCAACATTGGTGCCAGCCCTTCTCACTTATACCCTTGTGAACACAAATCTGAGCAGCCATGCCCCAAAACCTCCCCCAGAAGAATGCCGCCTTGTCAAGCACATGGATGTGGTAGTCAAGTGTCCATAAACTGTTGGCCATTTAGTAGCTTAATCCTACTAGGGTTGCAGGGAGGATGGAACCAGGAGGATCTCAGCCGGCTCTGGGCGAAGACTGGGTACACCCGGAACTGCTTCTCAGTCCATCGTAGGGCCAACGCAGACAAACAAACAGCCATTTAAAGTCACATCTAGGGGCAATTTGGACCAGCAAATTAGGCTGACGTGCATGTCTTTGGAGTGTGGGATGAAACCGGAGTACCCCGAGGAAACCCATCAGGCATAAGGAGAACATGCATACTCCATAAAGAAACGCCCTCACCGAGGCCGGGGCTTGAACCCAGGACCTTCTTGCCGTGAAGCGGATGATCTAACCACTACGCCACCATGCCGGCCATTTGCAATCATGAATACAATTAAAAAACAGCTTTATGTTTGACCTTTCAAGGGCTTATAAATATGTTGGTGTGGCCCAGGCTGAGTTTAACACCCACCTAATTAACTAGTGACTCACCGTATGTGGGAAGAGTGAGTACAGAAATATTAGGGAAAAGGGCAATTTATTTTGACATACTGTGCTTTCACAAATACAGGTGGTATTTCTGTGTACATTGAGAAGTGAAATTTATTCTGACAGTCGTACACCACAGAGTACAACTACCCGTCGTACCCAATTACGGTTCTTACAGAGTCACGGATAGTTATGCTGTATGATCCGATGATTACCTCACCACTGGATTTTTACCTGATCATGTAACCTACTTCAGAGTTTCCCTATTCTTATTTTATCTGGCTACGAATCCACCATGCAAATTTGCGGAAATATGATTACTGTTGATGTCTCAAGACAACTGGGAATAAATTGATTAAAGAAAATACTCATTTTAATTTATAAAATAATTATCATAAATCATTTATTATAATTTATTTTAGAAATAAATATTATAAATTATTTAGTAAAATTAATTATTTATTTATTACCAATATATTTTCTTATTTTATAATATTTAAAAAATAAATAATAACAGGTTAAATTATTTTTAAAAAATTATAAACAATTATAATTATTTTAATAAATTGTTTTATTTAAAAAAAAATCTATTTATTTTTATTTGCTGCTTTTATTTGCTTAATACTAGCCAATCATTACAAACTAATAAATAAATATAAATAAATATATAAACAAAACAAAACAAAAAAATAATAGTTTAATTTATACATAACAATAAATAAATAAATAAATACATCTTTATTTCTAAATAAATAATAATTAATATTTGAAAATGTAATAATATATAATTGATAAATCTGGCTTGTATGTGTTGTTTTATACCGATAATTTTAGACTCAGTTATAAAATAGCAAACATCTTAAACCCTTACAGTCTTGTACACGGCGCTCTCTGGTGAAATCAGATACCGTGATACCATCAGGAATATACTGTATAATGAATGAGCATTTGATTTTTGATATTGCAAATCCAATCTGACCAGTTTAAACTAAAAGGCGTTGAGCATGATGGGATACATATGCTTCTGTCTCTGTGGTGTGAATCTCTGCCAGGTTTAAACAAGATTACCAGTTTATTTGGTCGTACCAGTCTATCCATCTACAGCTGCACTGCTGTAAATCTTTGTTTGGACTTTCATTGGGAAATCAAATTAAGGCGTGAACGAGATCAGAGCAGGACGACGTGTTAACAGTGCCGTCACACCGCACCGCAGGCCTGACATGTTATAAATGCGTCTGCACTCTCTTAGTCCATAACCTTATATATAGAGTTAGGCATTGTCTAAAGGCGGAGCTCCTGAGAGATATCTCTACTGATAGGTATCCGAAGCTGGTGTTATAAGGGTAGCACTGCTTCTTTAAGGGCTGGATCAACTTCAACACTGGAGGAAATAAATAAAGAAAGAACTCTCCCTGCTGTTTCCTCATTTATTTGTATCACCTGTCATCGTTTAATTATCCGTTTATCAAGTTCATGTTCCGTGCTCCTGTTAATGTTTGGTGTTGTTTTGCTCGGCCAAAGTTTCTGCGTCTCCCTACCTGTGTGTTTTTTAATCTGTGCAAGTCTGAGTGGTGGTGTATGAGCCTGAGATTTTTTTGGGTTTCAGTTTCATTATTAATAACAAATCTGCTTTATTACTAGCAATGCTGCAGCCTTATTGGATTTCCTGTGGTGGCACGGACACGGGACACCCATCCAAGTCACATGGGGCTCTGCTCACGAGCTCCACTACAAAAGAAAACATAAGAGTCTAGGATGTTCTATATAACATAACCAGAAGACCTAACATTCATTCATTCATTCATTTTCTAAGCCGCTTAATCATTATTAGGGTCGCGGGGAGGCTGGCGCCCATCTCAGCCGACTCTGGGTGAGGGCAGGGTACACCCTGGACAGCTCGCCAGGCCATCACCTAACATCATAACATCAAATAAAAGGTCATCATCATCAGCATCACCATCATCCTCATCTTCTTCCGCTTGATCCGGGGTCGGGTCGCGCGGGCAGCAGCCTAAGCAGTGAGGTCCAGACGTCCCTCTCCCCAGCCACTTCCTCCAGCTCTTCCAGGGGGACACCGGGGCGTTCCCAGACCAGCCGAGAGACAAAGTCCCTCCAGCATGTTCCACCAGGGTCTCTTCCCGGTCGGACATGCCCGAAACACCGCACCAGGGAGGCGTTCAGGAGGCATTCTAATCAGAGGCCCGAGCCACCTCAACCGGCTTCCGTTCCATCCTTCCCTCACTCCTGAACAAGACCCCGAGATACTTGAACTCCTCCGCTGAATTCCTTAAAAATACTTTTATGAAGACAATAAAAGCTTAAATTTCCCAGAGATAATACAGTCATAAAGTCTAATCGCAGACGTTGGCATTTATTACCGCCATCGGTTTTTTTTCTCCCCTCAGGCCTTGAAGGAAAATGTGCCAAAGTTCATGCATCACTGCGTCAGAGTAAATTCTCTCACTGGGCAGCGAGGATCAAATTAAGCCGCTGCTATCACATTTCTCCCCGTCTTTACTTTCATTCCGGACCTGTTTCACACCTGAGAGGCTGATTAGCAAAATAAACAGTGAAATACTGGCACCTGATCAACAGGTCGCTCATTACGCCGTAATCCTGAGTCAGCTAGCCACCATTCACTCAGTGTGTTCACTATAACCAGATTAACAACGCAGCTCCAGGGGCGAATATCGAGTCCAGTGGTGGGGTAATCGTAAAGATGGGTCTGAGTTTATTTCTGACATCTGAGGAGATCATTAATAAAGGAGTCTCCAGTGCAAGTGTTTTGTAAACCCAGGTTTTCTTTTTTTTTGCCATGTGGATCTTTGACTGAATAAAACGGACAACTTTGCGTTTTCTGAATTTCTGTTAGTCACATGACAACTTGATTTTTTCCCCACGCTTAGTCCCATTAGGGTCACGCGAAGGCTGGAGCCTATCTCAGCCAACTCTGGGTGAAGGCAGGGTACACCCCGGACAGCTCGCCAATCCATTGCGTGGCCAAAACACTCTCAACCATTCACAGCCAATTAGGCTAACGTGAATGTCTTTGGACTGTGGGAGGAAACCAGAGTACCCAGATGAAACCCATGCAAGCACATGCAAACTCCACACAGAAACGCCCGAGCCCAGGACCTTCTTGCTGTGCTAACCTCTACGCCGCTGTGCCGCCCTATACTTAGGCTTCTGTAACAAAATAAAGTATTGGATGTCACCAGAGATTACTTTTAACCAATCAAATTAATGCGTTCAGAGTGAGTTTCCTCCAAATCGAACATCACGGTCCCTGATACTCGCCCTGATAGTCGCATACTTGCTTACTTTCGTACATAGACTTCTCATATCGCACAGAAGGACGAACCAACAATCGATGTCGAACATTGCAATCGTTATTTCCCAGAAAACCCCGTCACACTCAGTTCGAAGTAAATCCTTTGACGTAATAACAACCTAGGAGGGACATCACTGGCGCACTGTAAGCGTGACGTGGACACAAGAAAACTGGTAGAAACAATGAAAAATGGGAAGGACGCAGTGAGAACATTGTACGCGTGTGGTGCGATCTGATTGGTCGTAGTAAGAACGAATCGGGTGTGGTACACGTGTGTTTCGAGCACACGGTGAGAAATTAGGGCGAACCTGTTATGGACATTGAAAGGCACATTTTTCCATTTTGGCCATGCCCCCTCTACGTTCATTGAAATTTCCAGTCATTGTCTGAGTGTAATGGGGTAGGGGCGGGTTTAAGTGCGCTAATTGAGGCACTACGATACTGGTTTCCCATCCATCTCTCACGTCTCTCGTACACCATTTGCTTTCTTCACCGCGACGTTTTATTGTCGCATCCTCGCGTACATTCAAACGAGCGCTTTTCTCCTAAGAAAATGTACGTCTCCTTTTAGTCGAGCCTCTACGGCTTCGTTTCAGTCCACGCCTGAATGCTCCATTATATAAATCCTATAGCGCCGTGGCTCCCTCCTGCTTTACATGCCAGCTGGGTGGGACGGCGTGCACACAGCCGAGGCTCAAGCTTCATCTAAAGCTCGAAAGCATGCGACTCATTAATTTCGACTTTAGAGGCTGGAAATTTCTCAATCGGCAGATAAGAAAAGCTTCTACACACCAAGGGCTTTTGGGTAAACGGAGAACAGGGGGGTTTATTTTAGCAGTTTACCCCAACAGGTTTATATCAATGGAGTCATGTGACCATTTACTCACTTGGTGAGGGGATGTAAGACTAGCGTACACATCAACCAGGCCTGAGCATCAGCATCTATACTCATTCCCTCACTCCTTTGCTAAAACGCGTACTCCTATTAGGAGCCTATCTCAGCCGACACCTGGCGAAGGTGGGGTACACCCTGAACAGCTCGCCAGACCATTGCACAGCAACACACACAACCGTTCACACTCAAATTCACACCTAGAGGCAATCTGGAACAGCCAGTTGGGGGAAACCCACGCAATTACAGGGAGAACATGCAAACTCCACACAGAGACGCCCTCGCTGGGCCCGGGACCTTCGTGTTGTGAGGCGGACGTGATCAACGAGCGCAACGCCATCATGTAACTCTCTACTAGCATAACATACAGCCTTGTTTCTCAAGCTGCAGCATCTTTGAATAGTTTCTTCTTCTTGATATATAAGTGCCTAAGCTCCGCCCCCTGCTAGAGAAAATGGTTCCGAGTACGGTTCTCCAGGAGAGCCGACCTGAAACAAAACCTTTCCGTCTTCATTCCACTGTGATGCCCGGTTTAAAAATGTACAGCACTACAGGATGTAATGTCTCTTTCAGGCAAACACGGCACACGTGTTCAGGATCACGTGACACTCAGGAAAGGAAAATGTCTTAATGAGCGCTAATGACATCCAGAGTTAAGCTTCCTCGGAAAGCTACGAACGGCGCTTGCTGGAAGTGAAACTGAGCGTCAAGTGTGCTGAGAACGGAAACAAGGGTTCCCCATTTCGGGGGTAAAATGTAGGCTATAAATAGCGAAGTGCGAAAGCTGAGTAATTCTTCGTAGACAGATTTGTTGACACTTGGACTGGTTCGCTATCAGGGGATTAAAAAAACATTATCCTATGCTTGATATGAAATGTTGGAAGCTCATGGTATATCCCGGTCACTTGGAGCAGGCGGCGTCTTCATTATCCCGATTCGAAATGGAAAAACATACCACAGAAAACTAGTTTTAGTTTGTTTTGAGTTGTGTTTCCATGTAGTACATACCAAACTCTGAATCATTACACCATAAACAGCGTTCGGTCTACTTTAGGTGCATGGAGGTCACCTGACCCGTCTCTGTCATGGTTAAAATATGTAAATAAGCAGTGTGATAATCTCGTTTTGGTTTGCTTTATTTTTATGTTTATGTGTAGTATATTCTAAAACCGTTGAGGAGATTTAAAGAAATGCTGTTAGGCAGCTCTTATACACCCACCTGCACATGCCGATGGGCTTCAGATGTTTCCGTCGCGATTTAAAACCTGCAAAAATAACTCTTGCTAAAGTTGAATAGTCTCCTGGATGTTCCGTGTTGAGAACTCTTCAGCGACATCCACCTCACCTTCTGTCACAGTAACTCTTAAGTAACATCGCCCAGCCCTGGGCAGGACACGGTGATACGGTATATATGTATAGTGTTGATTTTACACGCTTACCAGAATTGCAAAACCATAAATATTATACGTACTTTAATAAGTACGATGTCATGACCACGTGTCGAGCTCGTTGGCCAATTGCAGGCTGGCATGAACACCGAAATCAAGAGCTAAACTTAATCCCAAGAGCTCTTTCAAGCAATTCAGAGCGCACGGGCAAGAGAGAAGCGTGAGCTCACCGCCAAGATCAACAATTTAGCCCGGCCGAACTGGACGCGGCTTCATCTGGGGGCGTATTAGCGCAGCTAGTTAAATCGGCACTTCACTGAAAATGAGCTGTCCGCAAAAACAGAGCGGTAAGTAGAGCAGAGTGAGAGTTCACGCCAAGGCCACTAGACTGCTTGAAGAGTCTGACACTTTGCCTTGTTTTTAACCGCGGACAAAGACGTGCTCGAGAGCTTTTCGGCAGAGATCCTCTGATTAGCACAACGGAGCACGGCGGTTTATGATATAAGTATGGCGGGTTTTGTAATCCTTCGGCTAATGCTGAACATCAGGATTTACCGAGTGTTTACACAACAGATTGTGCAATTTCGCCCCTTCGCTGCTGCGTTACAAACGCATGAGATGCTTACTGTTTTCCGCGTTGTCATGACAACTTTGCCAATCCAGCCCACACTAATTGTTCATTTTCCACTGTGCTGCAGAACTTGGAGTCCATTATATGTATGTGTGTGTGTGTGTGTGTGTGTGTGTGTGTGTGTGAGAGAGAGAGAGAGCTGCAGAGCGGCTGCTGAAGATAAGTAGAAAAGTTCTGCTGGCGCGAGAGAGATCAGGGTCGAAGGTGAAAGCGGTGAGATGAGAAGGCCAAACGGTGCACACGCTTCCAAGAGGGTGTGTTCGACACGCTCGCTGACATTCTCACAATGTTGGCTCATGGCGAGAAGTGCTTCTGGGAAATAAACGAGCTGAAGCCGTGACTTCGGGGACTCCGGGGGAGGGTTTCTTTGTCCACTATTAAAAAAGGAGAGCATTCGGAACAGCATTTATGCAGCTTAGTGCTCATCTCTCACTCATTTGCTGAGACGCTTAATCCTATTAGACTCACGGGGAGGCCGGAGCCTATCTCAGCCAACACTGGGCACACCCTGAACAGCTTGCCAGACCATCACGGGTCCAACACACACACATCCATTTACACTCACACTCACTCCTAGGGGCAATTTGGAGCATGCATTTATCCTAATGTGCACGTTTTGGGAGGAAACCAGAGAACCCGTAAGAAACCCACGCAATCACGGAGAGAACATGCAAACTCCACTCATAAACACCTGAGCCGAGCCCGGGACTCGAACCCATGACCTTCTTGCTGTGAGGCAGTCATGATAACCACTACGCCAACGTGCTGCCGGCAGCTTAGTACTGATTTTTACAAATATAGGAATAAATGAGAGCAAAAAATAAATAAATAAAATACCCTGATAAATTGTGCTTTGGAAAAGTCCAACCAAAGTAAAAATAGAAGAAATCAAAGAGGGGCAAATACTTTCTCACAGCACTAGCGTTGTTATCACCCGGAAAAAATAATTTTAATCTTTTCAGTGTACGGCAAACCCAACAACTATTTTTCAAACACAGTTTTCTTGTTGTAATTAAAAAGGTTTTTAATCCGTTTGAAGTCACCTTTAATGCTAATGCACGGGTCGTGTTTCCTGTAGTCAAAAAAGTGTAACTTCCTGTTACAAAGTGCTGACACTGTAAACTCCTTTCTTCCACAGAGTGCAAGGTACCTCCCTCGGGCACAAACGGATTATTATAACTTGGCATGGCTATAAAGAAATGTCTCCCCCTAGTGGGCGTCCGATGAACAGTTTGGCGTATTTTATACAGTGAGCATATTTCTGAATTTGCTAAATTTTTTAACATGTTCCCATGCTCGGATCACCTCCAAGTTTTAATGGTTTGTTACCTGTACCACACCCTACTACAGAAAAGAAATTAAGCCAAATTCATGCATAAGTTTTTGAGATATCTTACACACAAACAAACAAACAAACAAACAAACAAAAAAAAGCCTTAACAAACCAACACCTACTGGCAGAGGTAACAAACCTCACAATTCCTTTACAGAAAGCATCAAGTATTACATCAATATCAAAGATTAAATGTCTTTCTTTTCTATGTTTTCATTTTAACATTTAATTCATCGATTTAATGTTTCCTTTTTTTTTTTTTTTTTTTTTTTTTTTTCCAAAAACGGAACCAGCGAGTGAAAAACATTTACCTTTTCTTTCCCGTCCTTTTTTTTCCAGATTTCTTTAATTAAAAAAAAAATGAAAACAAACACA
>JBCNYH010000022.1:32626477-32643371 GCA_039654325.1 Tandanus tandanus | reverse complement strand
CACACACACACACACACACACACACACACACACACACACACACACACACACACACACACACACACACACACGCATAACCCATCACACTCACATTCACACCTGGGGGCAATTGGTGCAGCCAATTAGCCTATTGTGCTGTCTTTGTACTGTGGGAGGAAACCCATGCATGCACGGGTATTTATATAGCTATAAACAGACTAAGAGTATGATGTGTCATTATGTAATTAATACGTGGTTGCATTTCTTGGTAGAATGCCCCTATGTGTGTTTATTCCTTACATAATGTATGTTTTCCCCCAGAATATTATGGATGGTGCCAATTTACAGCTTAGACAGCGTAAGTAATCAACTCCTATGGCTTACATACAAAACTGCTAGAATGTATTTGAGTCAGGTGTTTGCAAGTGTGTGTGTGTGTGTGTGTGTGTGTGTGTGTGTGTGTGTGTGTGTGTGTGTCTGACTTTCAGTGGATCGCTCTGAAGTACCCCAGTATAGCCATCTACGTGGACACTTGCCGCGAGTGTTATGAGGCGTATGTCATCTATAACTTCCTGATGTTCCTGCTGAACTTCCTGGAGACCCAGTACCCGAACCTGGCACTTATTTTAGAGGCTCAGGAACAGCGCTCGCTTCTGCCCCCTTTCTGCTGCTGCCCACCATGGGCCATGGGAGAGTGAGTGAAACATGCATACACACACACACACACACACACACACACAACATACCCAAAATCTCCAAGGTCCAAGGAATTTTTAAAAGCACGGGTTGCTGTATTCTTTTTTTTTTTTTTTTGCAGCTTGGTGAAGGTTAGCGCTCTCTGAGTGCTCTTGTTTAATAAGTAATTGTAAAATTTAATTCGAGTGTGTGCATCTACAGTATGACATGGTAATAGGGGGCCTTTGTACACGGTACTATATAAACATCCCAATGATTTACATTTGTGTTTATGCAATAATTTGTATTCCTGTATCCAGGGTTCTGCTGTTCAGGTGTAAATTGGGAGTTCTGCAGTACACCGTCGTCAGACCTGTTACTACTGTCGTGGCGCTGTAAGAGAATGTGATTTGTCTCATATTACTGAACGCACACACCGGAAAACGCACACAGAAACTCTGTCATGCTCTTCTCTATCTCTCTCTAGAGTGTGTCAGCTGTTTGGAGTCTATGACGAGGGGAACTTCAGCTTCAGGAATGCCTGGACTTATCTTGTCATCGTCAACAACGCCTCCCAGCTGGTACTCAATGTTTAAACATAATTTTTTGTTTAAGCATCAGTTTGTTAGTCATTTATTTGACTTGGTAACAGTGCTGTGGAACTCTTGACTTGGATTGGTCCGAAGGTCTTGATCGATTTTCTTAAAAAGTTACACAAGGACCTGTGGTGGCTCAGTGGTTTACCGACCCAAAGGTTGAGGGGTCAAGCCCCAGTCCCACCAACCTGCCACTGTTGGACCCTTGAGCAAGGCCCTTAACCCCCATCTGCTCAACTGTACAAATTAGATTTAAAAAAATGTAAGTCTGGGTAAGGTTGTCTCCCAAATATAAATATACCTGCATGGCAGATGTTCCGAACTGCAGCTTTTTTTTCTGCCTGAAACTTGATTCAATTAAGCTCCTAACATATTAATATGTACTGTTTGTGTTTACAGTTTGCCATGTACTGCCTGCTGCTGTTCTATCGCACTCTGAAAGAAGAGTTGAGCCCATTAAAACCCGTCGGGAAATTCCTCTGTGTCAAAATGGTGGTGTTTGCCTCATTTTGGTAATGCGCCTTCCCTAATATTTACTTTATTTACTTTAAAACGAGAATGGTCGCTTTTCTTCGGAAATCGTAGAATTTCTGATATGCATCAAATTACCGATTGCACCACCACCATGTTTTCGGGAGTTTGTACCTTGACCGTGCCGTGTCAGTCTGTTAGCTAAATACATTATGTCATGTGGTCCACAAGCCGTTGTTGACAATGAAGGTGCGGCACAGCGGCAAGGCGCAAACATAGAGTGCATCAAGGTCAAAATGTTGACTGATTGCGTGAGCTACATTTTTTAGCTGGTCTGACGTGCCGTTTTAGCCATAAATAGAGCTCCAAAGTCTGTTAAAATGCCCGTCTTCTACACCCATTTTCTTTGGCACAGAAAGCTAGGCTAGATTATTTCTGGTTTGGTGACAGTCCAGGCTCTCTTCATCACCAAAATACGGCAATATTTTAACTGAGACACTATGCCAATGTGCTTAAAATTTCTTCAAATACAAATTTGGGAACAAGTGCGCTTGCATGGCTGACTGTGTAGTGATGCTGGTGATGCATCACATCAGCCCTCAGTCTCTAAATTGTATTTAATCAGTTCTTCAAAGCCATCTGTGTTTTAAAACATATGTATAATGTAAATTTTACATTCTACATTAATTCTAATACATTTTTCTTAAACATTTCTTGTATCAGAATCAAGGCTGTGTACTGTAGTTTGTCAGCTCGTCATATTGGGTGCTGTGGTGTATTTTCAGCTCTCTGTCGCCCCCTGCAGGCAGGCGGTGTTCATCGCCTTTCTGGTGAAGGTTGGAGTCATCTCTCAGAAGCGCACATGGGAGTGGGAGAGTGTGGAGGCTGTAGCCACAGGGTTACAGGTACAAAACAGGGGTTAATATCTGCAATAATGGATTAATATAAGGTTTTAATGTGCCTATCTCGGCCCACCCTGGGCGAAGGCGGGGTACAACCTGAACAGCTCGTCAGTCCATCGCAGGGCATAATAATAATAATAATAATAATAATAATAATAATAATAATTAACATATGTATAATGTGTTATGTTAATAATAATTAACATGCATGGGTATAATTAGTGTGTGTGTGTGTGTGTGTGTGTGTGTGTGTGTGTGTGTGTGTGTGTGTGTGTGTGTGTGTGTGTTTAGGACTTTGTAATTTGTATAGAAATGTTTTTGGCCGCCATCGCACATCACTACAGCTTCAGTTACCGTCCCTACGTGCGTGAGGATGATGAAGGCTCCTGCTTCGACTCCTTTCTCGCCATGCTGGACTTCTCTGATATACAAGCTGATATTTCAGAACAAGTTCGCAACGTGGGTATGTATCTGCTGCCTTCACTCTGTTTGTCTCCCTTCCTTTCTCTATTTATCAGTCTCTCTGTCTGCCTTTCTTTCTGTCTCTGTTCTCTTTCTCTCGCTCTGTCTGTCTCTCTGTCTGTCTGTTGCTCAGTCTGCCTTCTCAAGCACTTTCTATCTGTCTTTCTCTCTCTCTGCAATCCTTCTTCCCCTCCATCTGTCTGTCTGTCTTTCTGCCTCTATCACACTTTGATGTTCTCTCTCTCTCTCTGTCTCTCTCTCTCTCTCTCTCTCTCTCTCTCTCTCTCTCTCTCTCTCTCTCTCTCTTAATCTCTATTGATCTTTCTCTCTTTCTGGGAACACTACAGGCCGCACAGTGCTCGGACGTCCTCGTAAGCTATTCTTTGGCTCGGAAGTGGATATCGTTCAGGGCGAACACACTGGCCTCCTCTCCGGGGCACCTCATGAGCGACTGGGCGTTGACCCTCTCTCTGTCCCCGCGTCTCCGAAGGGGCAGTACCAGGGCCTCGGCCAAACAGACACACCTCGCTCTCACTCGGCCCCCTCTGGCTTTAACCCCTCTTCCTGGAGGAGCGACAGTTGCACAGTTCCTGCAACGACCAATCAGAACACAGGAGTTAAGTCGTAGTTGAATTTTGAAAAAGAAAAAAAAAATGCACACATACCAACACAAACCAAGCAGATACTTAGCATATTTACAGGCTGTAAACACAATCAGTACACACCGAAACGTGGCATATGACTTCGAGATGAATGCAAGATGTTCGTATAAAGTATATATTGCAATCGGAGTGTTTTTGAACGTATATCGTGACTTTCTGATGTTCAGATGTCTGGTTTTGTAACTCCGTGCGCTGTAGTGCAGTGGTATTTCATATTATGGTTTGCTTTGTAAACATTGATGTTGAACTAAGGTGCACAGATGGTGTTATATTGTCTCTGAAATTTAATGACAGGGTTGCAGTTTGTATTTATGAGCAAAGCTTTAATAAAAATCTGTTATAATATTTCAACACTGTAATGTGTTTGTGTGCGAAACTCATTAATTCAGCTAATTGAATTAGCACCTACAGTATTAGCATAATGTTGAACCTGAAATCCATCCATCCATCCGTTATCTGTGTCCGAATCTTCAGCCAATCCGAGCTGATTTCGACTGAGAGGCGGAGTTACACCCCGAACGGGTCACCATGCAGTCTATCTACCACAAACTCAAACAACTATTCACACTGACATTCACACCTATGGGGGGTTTAGTGTATCCAGTTGACCTCATGTGAATGTCTGTGGACTGTGGGAGGAAACCAGAGTACCCAGAAGAAACCCAGTCAAGCAAGGAATTTGGTGGCTCAGGGGTTAAGGCTCTGGTTTACCCTTCCAAAGGTCAGGGTTCAAACTCTCTGTGCCACCCATCTGCCCTCGGTTGGCCTTTAACCCTCATTAGGTCCGCTCTGGATATGGGAGCCCGCCGAATGCTGTAAATGGGAGAACCTTTAAACTTCATACAGTAAGGCTCTTGTTGGCTGAGAGATTCAAACCTGGAACCTTCTTATTGTGAGGCGACAGTGCCAATAATGAGCCTCTGTACCTAAATGAACCTAAATAAATGAACACACTAGTTTTGAAAGGCGTTTATTTTATTTTATTTTATTCTTTATGAAGCGGTGGAAATGACATTCAATAAACTAGAACTATAAATAATAAATAAACAGACAACCCAGTAGTGCAGGAACCCGGTGTTTGGATGTGTGAGGGGGTGGGGGGGTGTATGTTCTGATCTAATCAAATGAAAAAGTTTGAATTTGATTTTCGAATCTTTTTAAAATTATTATTATTATTATTATTATTATTATTACTATTATCATTATTATTTGAAACTGTAAATGTTTACATGTACAGAGAGCCCTGATAGTATTTTTGTTTAAGGTTTGTGTTTAGGATTATATTTATTATATTATCATGTCCAACAGTTGTATGAAGCCGATGGATTTTTCAGCACGGTACCGACAAAAAAATAAAATAAAATAAATAAAAATCATGTATTGGAGGCTAAACATGGCTCCGCTGACAGTTTACAAATGGCTGCCATTTACTACATAGTTAACACACATTCTACAAAAATAGCAACAATCACAAAATAGATTTGTCGTGATTACTGTAAAAAAAATTTTTGTAAAAATCAAATACATATTTCATACATACTGTAAATAACCACTAAGTGCATTTGTAAATACACACAACACTCAAAAACAAATATCTGGACCATCATTAACTCAACCACTGTACAACCACCACCAGCCAAGGAGGGCCGTACGCATGCACATACCCGTGCCATGTGAGGCTACCACCCGCTTCTTTATGAACTGGGCCGACCTCACACACTCAGAAGGACACCCGACACGAATGGGACTGACAGGGTAGTGAGCGTGTGCCATCACTGCCTTCCGTGAGAGCTCGGCCAATTAGCTCCCATGGACTCCAGTCAACCCAGATTTGAACCGGCAACCTGCAGGTTTATAGTCATGCACCTTGTCAATGCGCAGCTCGGGAGCCACTAACAACTAACAACCCTTTCTATTTGCATAAAATACAAGTTTAAATTAACGTTTTGTGAAAAAAGAGGCTCACGTCTTGTGGAGCTAACGTCTGGGCCGAGGGTAAAAGTGTGAAGAGAAATCTGAAAATTAGAGCAAATAAACAAAAAACCCTTCATTACAGTGTAATAATGTGAATAACACTTTTAAATTACGCGATTAGTATATATAATAGAAATCTTTTTTAAATTTTGGGGTTGCACCTTTAATTTGTAATCTGATCCAAATCACTGTTGCCAAAAGCTAGATTCTGGACATACACATGATTTTAAAAAGATGATAATGTCATTATAATATAAAAAGGTGAAATGAACAAATACAGGGACCTGAATAAGCACAAAACACCTCCAGAAAGATCTCACCCCCACAACTTCGGGATGTAGGATAAAACCCTTTAATGACATATAAGTCTGTTTAATTTTGGATGCGAATTGCACTGAGGTTTTCCGTAGTTGGTGCTCTTTTCTACTCCTCCATGTGAAAGTCCAGACGTATGGAATGTTCCTGTGCGATGGCTGCCAGCTCTTTCAGGAACTCGGCGTAAAGGAATGTGGCGAACACACTGTTCCTGGACTGAGGAGAAATCTTGGGACATGGCGGAAGAGATTTCAGCAGACGGCCGGAGACGTGCCCGTTGGGAAACCAGCCGAGTCCGTTTTCCTGCAGGAAATCCCGTTCTGAGAGACAGAGAGAGTCGAGGAGGGGAAAAGGGCAAACAAATGGAGGAAACCGGTTTAATTCTATTGCTAGTCTAGAGCCCAATTTGGCTTGAGTGGAAGGCTGTCTTTGTGTCATGAATATGTTAAATCTAATTTCTTTCCATCAGCCTAGAATACACAACGTTTCCAAATTTAGACTAGTGGACTTAGCCACGCCCATTTCGGTTACACCCTTTTCAACCATGCTCATTTCAGCCACACCCATTTCAGCCATGTGCATTCCAGCCACACCCATTTCGTACCAGCCCCACCTATTTTAGCCACACCCATTTCAGCCATGCTCATTTCAACCTCACCTATTTCAGCCACACCCTTTTAAGCTACGCCCATTTCAGCCACACCCATTTCAGCCATGTGCATTCCAGCCACACTCATTTCGTATCAGCCCCATCCATTTTAGCCACCCCCATTTCAGCCATGCTCATTTCAGTCTCACCCATTTCAGCCACACCCATTTTAGCTACGCCCATTTCAGCCACACCCATTTCAGCCATGCCCATTTCAGCCATGCTCATTTCAGCCACACCCATTTCAGCCATGCTCATTTCAGCCTCACCTATTTCAGCCACACCCATTTTAGCTACGCCCATTTCAGCCACACCCATTTCAGCCATGCTCATTTCAGCCACACCCATTTCAGCCATGTTTATTTCAGCCACACCCATTTCAGCCATGCTCATTTCAGCCACACCCATTTCAGCCATGCTCATTTCAGTTACGCCCATTTCAGCCATGTTTATTTCAGCCACACCCATTTTAGCTACACCCATTTCAGCCACAATCATTTCAGCCACACCCATTTCAGCCATGCCCATTTCAGCCATGCTCATTTCAGCCACACCCATTTCAGCCATGCCCATTTCAGCCACACCCATTTCAGCCATGCTTATTTCAGCCACACCCATTTCAGCCATGCTCATTTCAGTTACGCCCATTTCAGCCATGTTTATTTCAGCCACACCCATTTTAGCTACACCCATTTCAGCCACAATCATTTCAGCCACACCCATTTCAGCCATGCCCATTTCAGCCATGCTCATTTCAGCCACACCCATTTCAGCCATGCTCATTTCAGCCACACCCATTTCAGCCATGCTTATTTCAGCCACACCCATTTCAGCCATGCTCATTTCAGTTACACCCATTTCAGCCATGCTTATTTCAGCCACACCCATTTTAGCTACACCCATTTCAGCCACAATCATTTCAGCCACACCCATTTCAGCCATGCTCATTTCAGCCGCACCCATTTCAGCCATGCTCATTTCAGTTACCCCCATTTCAGCCATGCTTATTTCAGCCACACCCATTTTAGCTACACCCATTTCAGCCATGCTCATTTCAGCCACACCCATTTCAGCCACCTTCCTTTAAAATAAATAATTAATTAAACGAATTAATTACTTAATTAAGTTCACCTCTATCCTTCAAGGCTTCGTCTCTAAGCAGCAGATACTGGGCTAAATCTTGAACCATCTGAGCAAACTCAGGCTTGGAGGATGCATAGTGCTCAATCTGGCAACCCACAGAAACCAGCACCTGAAATACATTCCACATGCTACATGAGTGATGTGTTACTTTAAATTAAATAAAAGTATGTGAGATAGAGATAGAGAGAGAGAGAGAGAGAGAGAGAGAGACCTGGTAGAGAGGCTGGAACACGGCCTGGGTGTTGAGCAGGAAGCAGCGCAGCAGTGGCTGTGGATATGCTGCCAGATGAGCCAAGATTCCCGTCACCAGCAGGTTCACCTCCATGGGGTTCTCCAACATATTCTCCAGGCGAGACAGCAGCACGCTAATGAAAGGGCCTGTAGGAGGGCATCAAATCAGTTCTCTAGTTAAGAGTTCTTTGCTCTTGTTTCCGAGTGCGAAGAAAAAAAAATTCCCACCTGTAAACGGCACACGTTTCCTTCCATCGCTGTCTCTCTGTTCTGCTGCTTCATTCCTCTCATCATCATCATCATCAGTCCAAATTGTACTGAAGTCAGTTTCTGCATCTTCACCGTACAAGAGCGCGGTTAGCCTTCGGAAGTAAATGTTATGTCCAAGCATGCAATCTTCATCGCAGCCAATGACCTGGAGGCACTGGGAAATAAAGTCTCCAGTAGCTTCCAGAGAGGAGGAGTTGGATGTACCCTGATGTTGCTCTTCTGAAACCGTGCTTTTTGATTCATCGTCTGATTGGTCCGCTTTCTTTTCATCGGTAAGTCCATTTAAAAGAAGCAACCCTTCTTCTGAGCCCTCATGTTGTTCCTTATTGCTTACGTCATTCTGTGTACTGCTGTCGGTGCTGTTGTTTGTCTTGTCACTTTGCCTCCCAGGGGCGTTTCCTAAGGAGGCACCCCGGTCATCTCGTGCATCCCTCTGCGCTACAAGATTATAAACCAACACATCATCCTGGAAGTCGGACTCTTCGATGTAAGATCCACGAACCAGCATGATGGCACTTTTCCGCATCTCCCGAATGTGTTTCGGCGGTTGAGGATGCTCTACAAACTGGAAATTCTTCTTTTCCTCTCTATCCAGATCGCCGTCATATGTGTCGTCCCACTCCAGCTCTAGCGTGGGGTGTGGGGCTGGGGGTTGAAGCAGAGGCGTAGTGAGGGGTGGACACTTATCTTCATCCTTTGCGCCATCCTCCTGCTCCTCGTACTCCTCTCCTCCTGGGTAGTCCTCAGGTGTAGGATTGAATCCATCGTAGGGGGCAGACCATACCTGACATGCCTGCACACTGGTGCTGATGATGCTACGTGCGTCACTCAGGTACTGGAGGTAGTTTTTGCATATTAGCGGCTCAGGGGTCATTGAGAAGGAGTTTCCAAACCCATCCACGCCCAGGAAAAGGTCTTCAAACCCTGGAATGAAATGGATCAGTATGTAGAAACACTGAATTATAAAAATATCATAGTTTGCAAGCACTCCTTATGCTAATTTAATTGCTAGCATATTACCCATATTCAGCCCTTCAGTGACCTTTGACCACAGAATGTAGTCTGGTTTAGGGGATAGTGTTGGAGAGATGCAGGATCTGGACATAAGGAACGAAGGAGTGAGAGAAATAAAAGCAGCAGCACTAGAAGAGTAGCAGTCCCTCTCTCTGAGTCTACGCCGCCCGTCGGACTGCAGGTGAGAGCACGGAATCAGATACCTGAAGGAGTAAGAGAAGAAGCACTGATATGAATTGGTTCATCAAGTTCAACAGGAAGTAGATGAAAGAAACAGGAAGTCTTAGCGTTTACCTGAGAATGAGCTGCAGCATGACATCCTCACAGTACAGACCAATCAGGGTGCGAAACAGAGCCAGAGATACCGTTCCCAGCTACAACGCCACGAGAAAATATAAATTAGTCGGAAAATAAATTAAAAGAGGTGATTCGGGGCGGGGCTAACAGCGCCACTGTTTATTGGTCATTGAGATATTTATTTGTGGCCCATGACGAGAATCATCCACAAACCTGAAAAGGAGTGTTGATTCTGCTGACGAGCGTATCAAGAATGTTGATGTTGTCATGACGATGCTTGAGGATGAAAATCAGGAAGGTCTGGAGGAGGGCGGCGTCTGAGATATGCCGCAAAAAAAGCTCCAGATAAGCCGTCGTTGTCATCACTTCCTCCAGAGTTAACTGATCAGTGATAATAAAGATCAGAACAAGCTCAGACCAAGAAGAGATCCCAGGGCAAAATACGACGAGGGCAAGTCAACAACCAGTAATCACCTTGTGTAATGCAGGAGCCATGACCGGCACAAGAAAACCATTATAGATGTAGCCGAGCAGCTGATCTCTGACAGAGGGATGAGCCACCTTAAAACAGACAAACAAGAATCACATAAAGATATAGCCTACTAAATTTCAACTCAATTGGACCTGAATCTTGAGAAATAATAGGTTTTGACTGGACACGATTCCTGAGAAACAGTTATTGGAGCTTAACTCCACCCCCTAACAATGACCACGCCCCACACTTGGTGGATTTTATCAGAATTGTTCCCTGAACAATCTTTTTACCTTTCGTGCAATAAGAATTTAGCCTGAGACAAAAACCACACATCATAAACTTCCAGCCATTTGAGTAAATTTGGCTCCATGATTGACAGGTCGGCCATATTTTTATAAATCTCGAAAGTTGAATAACTTTTGATTAATAGATGCCGGCCCTGCAATGGTCTGGCAAGCTGTTACAGGGTGTACCCTGCCTTCGCCCAGCGTTGGCTGAGATGGCCGCCAGCCTCCCAGTGACCCTCGTGGGATTGAGCGGTTCGGCAAATGAATGAGTGAGGAAGCGAAAGACGTCTGGGAGGAGCTTGACAGCATTGTTTCATGATAGGCCAAGATTCACCCCCTCACTCACTAACTTGCCAAACCACTTAATCCTATTAGGGTCGCGGGGAACCTGGAGCCTATTAGTTACACCCTGAACAGCTCGCCAGTCCATCACAGGGCCAACATACAACCATTTACACTTACACTTACACCTCGGGGCAATTTGGTACAGCCAATTAGCCTACTGTGCATGTCTTTGGACTGTGGGAGGAAACCGGAGTACACGGAGGAAACCCATGCAAGCACAGGGAGAGCATGGAAACTTCACATAGAAACGCCTTCGCCGAGTCCAGGACTCATGCCCAGGACCTTCTTGCTGTGTGGCGGACGTTCTAACCACAACGCCACCGTGCTGCCCCAAGGCCAAATTTCATAGGACTAATTGGCTCACCGTTGCTAATTAGTAAACTCTTGTGCTGGAGTGCCACCAAGAGGTGCTACTTGGTAATTTCATTTTCATGTGGATGGACGTCTCTATCATGGGCCTCACCTTACACACGGTGCTGCAGAAGTGTAGGGAGTTGATGAACTGTACGAGTGCTGGCACCTGCATCCAATCTGCTTCTTCCAAACAGTGCCAGGCTTCAGTGTAGATCTCGAGTTTAGCCGGAAGCCAGGAGTACAGACCACTCAACCCTGTGGCCAAGACCTACATGTAGATACACAAATACTGGAAGATTACATATGTACGCATGTACGATGTGATGATAAACTCAGGATCGGAATCTATAATGGGGATGTCCATGAGACAAGTGGGGTCCTGATTTCACTTACATTTGGCAGCTAAACTACTTAATCCTACTAGGGTCTCAGGGAGGCTGAACTCTCAGCCGACTCTGAGCGAAGGTCAGGTACATCCTGAACAGCTCGCCAGACCATCACAGACCATCACAGGGCACTCACAGTCACATCTAGGGGCAATTTGAAACAGCCAACGTGCATGTCTTTGGACTATGGGAAAAAACCGGAGTACCCTGAGGAAACCCACGCACACTCACACGCACGCAAACCCCCACACAGGAACACCCGAGCTAAGCCCAGGACTCGAACCCGGGACCCTCATTCTATAAGGGTGATGTGCTAACCACTACACCACTGTTCCGCCAGAGGAATGATAACATACTTTCTTTGCCTTCAAGACTTTTCTGTTGAAAGAAACAGAAGCTTTTATAGATGAAGTGTTTTCCAGAAACAAGTAGTTAGAAGCTGTATGATATGAGCCTTCTCATAGAGAGATCTTGGTCTGTTACACTGTTATGAGCAATAATCGGATGAATCAGATTTGGGAATTCAAGTGGTGCACTCTTCTGGTTGCTGTAAGGACGGGGAGGGCGGGGAGGAAAAAACCTTTCTGTAGAATAATCCTGGGGGGAAAAAACACTCCATTTACCAAGCGCAGAGATTTGCGGATGGGATTAGCGTCCAACGCGGATTAAAAAGGGGGTGGGGACATGCTGCCATGTGGTCATGGTATGTCTGTGGGGAAGGCGGGGGAGGACGTCACGCAATGTTGCTGTTACGCAGTGGAGTTGTTAATGCTTTAAACCAGTGATCAGTGATGGCTCCTTTTCTTTTATTTAATATTTCACAGGAACAAGTGGAACTTGACACTACACTACTGGGGCAGGCGTGGCCTAATGGTTAGAGGAGCAGGTTTGGGACTGAAAGGTTGCTGATACGATATCCGGACCAGAAGGAAAAATGGGTGGTGGTAGGGGGAGGACCTCTTTCCTCCCCTTCCTCCACCTTCATGGGTGAAGTGCCCCTGAGCAAGGCATCTAACCCACAACTGCTCTCTGAGCGCCGCACTGTGGCTGCCCACTGCTTCTGTGTGTTGGTGTGTGTGTTTGTGTGTGTGTGTGAGCGCGCTGGATGGGTTTAATGCAGAGACAAATTTCCCTTGAAGGATTAACATAGTATATCATCATTTATTCATTCATTTTCTAAGCCGCTTAATCCTAATTAGGGTCAACACACCTAAGCAGGGCCAACACGCAAACCAATCACACTCACACTCACACTTAGGGGCGATTTGGAACAGCCAATCAGCCTACCGTGCATGTTTTTGGACTGTGGGAGGAAACCGGAGTACCCTGAGGAAGCCCACACAAACATGGGTGGAACATGCAAACTCCACACAGAAATGCCCTCGCCGAGCCCGAGAATCGAACCCAGGACCTTCTTGCTGTGAGGTGGACGTGCTAAATACTGCGCCACCGTGCCGCCCATAACACAGTATATCAAAAAATAAATAAATATTCCAATATTCCAATAAACAAACATGCATCCTATACTAATAAATACTAAAGTCATAACCGTACGTTTCTCAGGAAGGGGCAGCCGTGGCCTAATGATTAGAGAAGCGGCTTTGGGGCCGAAAGGTCGCTGGTTTGATTCCCGAACCAGCAGGAAAAATGTGTGGCGGTGGGGGAGTGTGCTGCACCTTCCCTTCCTCCACATTCATGGCTGAAGTGCCTTTGAGCCAGGCACCTAACCCCCAACTGCTCTCCCGGCGCCCCCAATGTGTGGCAGCCCACTGCTCTGAGTGTGTGTGCTCACTGTTTATGTGTGTGTGTGTGCTCACTTTGGATGGGTTAAATGCAGAGGTAATCATTTCCCTTGCGGGATTAATACAGTAAATCAAAATAATACAAAAACGTTACCGGAAGTATTTTTCCAGATCGGTAGGTTCGATCCTAGCGGGTCTGGTCTGAAAGTGTTCTGGAACATTGGGTATTCTCTCTCTCATCCTTTCTAGAAGAACGGCTGGACGTCACGCTAAGCCTCCCCTCCCTTTCCTCTTTCCTGTAATTACAGTAATGCGGTTGTATAAGGGTTGTTTGAGTGTGGGTGTGTGTGCGTGTGTGGTTCAGCACTCCAATCAACATATGTGGAAGGTTTTTCACTCATCTCTCACTCATTTGCTGAAATCCTTCTCGGGTCGCGGGGAGGCTGGTGCCTATCTCAACCGACCACTATGACACCGTGCCGCCATACAGGTCATATAAAGATACTCCAAATTTGGCCCACTGTCTTTGTATGGGGTGCCATTACTTTTTAACCTAATTTGACCTGCTTCGTAGCCTTAACTGATGGATTTGTCCTGATTGCTTTCACATCAGTGAGAGTTTTTTATTGGTCAAATTGATGTACATTGAAAAACCCAGGGACGGCACGGTGGCGCAGTGGTTAACATGTTCACCTCACAGCAAGAAGGTTCCCGGTGTGATTCCCGGGCTCGGCCCGGGTGTTTCTGTGTGGAGTTTGCATGTTCTCCCTGTGCTTGCATGGGTTTCCTCCGGGTACTCCGGTTTCCTCCGACAGTTCAAAAACATGCACAGTAGGCTGAGTGGCGGTTCCAAATTGCCCCTAGGTGTGACAGTGTAAGTAAGAAACACCACTCACCGGACAGAAGTATGTGTTCTGGATGATGTGACTGGCCACAGTGATGTCATGCACCGACAACGCCACAATAAGGGCGAGAGCATCCCGGGCCTGCACACCCACCGGGCCATCACGGTGCACGAAAGGCAACAGCAGCGAAAAGAGCAGGAAGTTGGCAGCACCCTGATCCTGCCCGCTATGGAAGAGGAAGAGCTGGAGGGCGGAGTCATCGTGTGCCAGCATGCAACACAGCCGGTGCAGCAGTCGCACCAGCACGACCTCGACTGGCGCTGAGCTGAAGCTGGAACCACAGGAGGAAAGCAGCATGGCGAATGGACGTAGGATGGGCTTGTGGTGCAGAAGGGGCTGCCGCGCCCGTGCCACCAGCATCTCATATATACACAGCTGCTCCAGTTTCGCCGCTTCGGTGAAGTCACGTCGAAGGCTCCACACAAACAGGCGCTCCATCACGTTCTCCAGGAGCACTAACTCAAGAATGGGGCCCATGGCCCCGCCCACGCCGCACTCCTCCTCTGTCAGGAGGAACAGCATGTGCTCTACATAGTTTTGCACAGCACTCGCTTCGTCGGCGGAGATTGGGCTGGAATAGAGGAAGCCGCCATGGCGTGTAGGCTCGTGCTTTTCCAGGATCCGTAAGACCTAACCATAACGTAGCGTGTTAGCCGACTGACATGTTTCCTTTTGTGAAATACTGAAGCCTGGATGAGCCTGTGTTACCTGTGCCCAGTGGTTTTTGAAGACAATCATGCATGTTTCAGGATCTACACCCTGAAGATTTAGGGTCTGCCCCGTGGTACCACAGGAGATCGCAGACGCCATCATGTTGCCGGTGAGAAGGAGGAGCTAATCCTTGTCAATGCAGCTGACATCTTGATTCTTGCTATGTCGCCCAAATGACAGTAGAAAGACCAAAAACAGAGGAAGCATGCTAATGATGATTAAAAACAAAAAGAAGTCAAAGGCAGGTCAAAAAGTATCGTGTATTTACACTATTATATTACCATGCAAACCCAGGACCTGCTTGCTGTGAAGCGGACATGCTAACCACTACACCGTGCCGCCTTTATACTAACAACATTATTAATAATAACAACAATGAAGAAGAAGAAGAAGAAGTAAAGTAGAATGATTCATTTTAACTTGTTTTTATTTTTAGGGTGACATGTTAGCATAGTGGTTAGCATTCCCATCTTACAGCAAGAAGGCTCTGGGTTCAAGCCCCAGCACTAGCACGGGTGTATCTGCGTGGAGTTTGCATGTTCTTCCTGTCTTTGCGTGGGTTTTCTCTGGGTACTCCAGTTTTCTTCCCACAGTCCTAAGACATGCACATTAGGCTAATTAGCTGTTCCAAAACGCTCCTAAGTGTGAGTGTGAATGGTTTTGTGTGTGTGTGTGTGTGTGTGTGTGTGTGTGTGTGTGTGTGTGTGTGTGTGTGTGTGTTGGCCCTGTTCGGGGTGTACCCCACTTTTACCCAGTGTCGGCTGAGATAGGCTCCAGCCTCTCCGCAACCCTGGTAGAAGTAACCCTTTATGCCAAATTAATACATTTTATTTATTTATTTATTTGTTTATTGCTTTGTTTTTAGTTGTATTTGTTTACTGGGAAAAAATATATATATATTTTACAAGATCTCAACAAGTACGATTTGTACTTAAGTAAATGTACTTAGTTACATTCCAAGAGTATAAATACTCATTCCATCACCTGCCTTTCTTTTTTCCCCATTAAGTTAAGGAATCACTCACTCATTTGCTGAATCGCTTAATCCTTCTACTAGGGTCGCGGGAAGGCCGGAGCCTATCTCATCCGACACCGGGTGAAAGCGAGGTACACCCTGAACAGCCTCAGACCATCACAGCACAACACATACAGACCCATTTACACTCACACTCAAACCTAGGGGCAATTTGGAACAGCCAGTTAGCCTAACGAGCATGTCTATGGACTTTAGGAGAAAACCGCAGTACCAGGAGGAAACCCACACAAGCATGGGACGAACATGCAAAACCCCACACAGAAACGGCTGATCCCAGGACTCGAACCCAGGACCTTCTGGCTGTGAGGCAGACTTGCTAACCACAATGAAGATTCCAAATGAGAAATCAACAGCGCTATTCTGTAAAGATCACTCACAACATCTAAAATGTTTAAGACTCATAATTTTCTTTTCTTACATTGCTGAAACACATAACTGATATATAAGAAGGTACTATATTTTATATGTGCTTATTTGTGTATTTTATAGTTTAAGTGTTCGATCTAGGCTGTACTTGGCAAATTCCTGACTGTTTTGTTCTTCTGCAGCAGTCCTCAGCTTGTATAGGGTGGAGGCCCTGATCTAACATTCCCAGCATTCCTCACCATTCCCCAAAACTCTTACCTCAGCGCGGCCTCGGCTGTGAGGAGAATTCCGGGCTGAGACGAACAAGAAGAGAGAGAGAGAGAGAGAGAGAGAGGGAGAAAGAAGGGGGGGGCTTTAGATGAACAAGCAGCTTTAAAAACATTATCTATTAAACTGGCAGACATGAAAATGCTTTAGTGGAGCATGTGGGCATAAAAAGGGGAACGAAGAGTAAATAAAAAATATTTCATATTTACATCGCCTCAGGGACAACAGCGTGTAGCCAGATGTTGGAACAGTAAATGACTGATGTTTTATTACATTTCTAGGGAAAAGGTTAGGGATAAGGAGTTCGTATTGTTTTGTAAGGGGGGGGGGGGGGGGGGGGGGGGGGGGGGGGGGGGGGGGGGGGGGGGGGGGGGGGGGGG
>JBCNYH010000022.1:32608662-32621189 GCA_039654325.1 Tandanus tandanus | reverse complement strand
ATAATAATAATAATAGTAACAATAATACTAATAATAATAATAACAATAATAATAATAATAATAATAATAATAATAATAACAATAATAATAATAATAATAATAGTAACAATAATACTAATAATAATAATAACAATAATAATAATAATAATAATAATAATAATAATGAAAATAACAATAATAATAATAATAATAATAATGATGATGACAATAACAATAATAATAATAGTAACAATAATACTAATAATAATAATAATAACAATAATAATAATAATAATAATAATAATAATAATAATAATAATAATAACAATAATAATGAAGGTCTATTAAGATACAGTTAAAGATCCTGTAACATCTGGGGAGGTGCTGATCGAGGTGCTGATCGAGGTGATGTAGCCCAAAGTGAAGTAAAGTTACTAATAATCTCAAGTTCACTGTTTTCCTGTAATAACATTGTGCCAGTATGTTTTATTCCTCTTATAACACATCAATCTGTTATTTCTTTCTTGTTTTTAATTGGGGCATTTAAATCTAAATTCTTAAAAGTGTTTGAAATGTTACACTGGTGGTGTTTTCTGTAAACATTCTTTATAACCAGATGTTTTTGTTTAAAATACAGTTATACCCATTAGTAATATCCCTCCGGAATATTTTCTTTCTTTCTTTCTTTTTATTTTTTACTTAATTTAAGTTCCTATTCTTTGTGAACAGCTACAGAAGAACATCAGCATCTAATAAAAACAGTATAACAAACACATTTGAAGCTATTAAAAGCTCACACTTGTAGATAATTCTCACCTTTATATTTAGTTGTGATGGAGTTTATTCTGCCTTCTGGAAAGGAGAATCCACTAAACTCGACTAAATTCCCATACACATGCTTTCCGAAGTAAAACACAGACTTATGTAGTTTGAAATTACGTTTATTTTCATGGGAAATCGTCGGACAGCTCAGGATGCGGATCAGAATAATCCTCCTGCCGGTTACACAAGGTGCTCCGGATTTCCCATAAACCCCGCCCAGTCATTTACATATGCAAATACACACAGCGGCTCGTTCTCAAATCCCTCCCTGCTCTCTACAAGAGTGTCAGTAGTAATGAGTTTTACTGTACAAAGTAGTGCACTCTGTCTTGGAAACACGCCATTTAGGACATGCCTGGTTGACAATATATCCTAGCTGCTATAAAGCTACTTACAGTTAAAATTAGCCTATAATGCTAAATAAAATACGTTATTAGACTAAGGAAGGTATTTTTCTATTTACAGATAAAGAAACTAATAGTCGATATTATGATGTAATCCGCAAAGTTTCTAGAAAAAAGACTAAAAACAAAAAGAAGCCTCGGTGTAATCATCAGGTTTTCACCGCCATCTTGTGGTTATCAAAGCTAATAACAAACACTTCGAATATAAAGCACTACCAGGGGTTTATTTATTTATTTATTTTTTTTTTTTTTAAGGTAAATATGTCAAAAGTTGGGAGTTTATTATACAATTAACTCAAACAGATAAGCATTTTTAAAATTTTCAAACAGTATGTGTGTGGGGGTGGGGGTGGGGGGGATAAGGCTGGTATACTAGGAATAGCCTATATATTAAAAATGTGGCTAATTAACAGATTCCATGAATATATTCTAAGTATAGGCCAATAAGAATATTTGAAATAGAAGTAATAAACTACTTGTAATATATAAATCCTGTGCATCAGTAAAGGGAGCAGTTTATTCATGTCTCCTTGAGTTTGAACATATTTGGTAACAAAACCTATTTGTTCAAGAAGAAAATCATGGTCAAAGATGTAAAATGTGTCTAATAAACAAAGGCTTGATTCAGGCTCCCTTGATGGTGATTTATCGCCTGAAAATGAAACCAAATTAGTTTGTATAATTTGAAATTTGACTCTCGGTCAAGATCAGAAAGTTGTTAGACAAAAGAATTATTCAGATTTACCAAATTAAAACACCTGCTGTCCACTGATTTTACTGTAATAGATCATCGGTGGGGGCAGTGGTGGCCTTGTGGTAGGGTGCTGGATTACTGATCCCAACATATATATGTTGTCCCCCCAGTTAACTGGGTTATCAAATGCCGGCCATGTCTCTCACTGTCTGTAAAAGAACCATTGCTGATTTTCATAAAGAGTAGGCTGCATAGCTGTCAGCGTGTTCCTGCGATGGCCTGGCGAGCTGTCCAGGGTGTTCTCTGCCCTCGCCCAGTGTCGGCTGAGATGGGCGCCAACCTCCCCGTGACCCTAATTAGGATTAAGCGCTTCAGAGAATGAATGAATGAATGAGATCGTTGGTGTATTTCGTTTGACAGGAGCCCTAAAATTTTGTTTTGCTATGATTAAAATTTTTTGCTATTACTACTACTACTACTACTAATAATAATAATCATAATAATCAGCCGTTAAAAAAGGTTAAATTTTTACATTCGTTTGTGAAACGCTTAATTGTATTACAGTCGTGTGAAGGCTGAAGCCTATCTCAGCTGATCCTGGGCGAAGGCGGGATACACCCTGATCAGCTCGCCAGCCCCTCACAGGGCCACCACACACACGACCATTCCCACTCACACCTATAGGGACAATTTGGAATTAACCTAATGTGCATGTCTTTGGACTGTAGGAGGAAACCGGATTACCCAGAGGAAACTCCACGCAGGCACAGGGAGAACATGCAATCTTCACACTCGAACCCAAGACCTTCTTGCGGTGAGGCAGACGAGTACCAGACCTAAATTCCTGCTTGGCCAGTAAATCTGTTTATAACTCTGTTATGAAATGTTATTTGAATTGTAATGTTTATTGTATTAAAAAAATATTAATACAGGCTTAAGTGGTACTTAAGCAAACACCACAACTGACAAATTCAAATTTATTGGAGAAACTGTCAGTTAGTGATGGATGTGCTCTGGCGCCTCCCTAGTTTGTTTTCTATGCTGATCCACACACACGCGCGCACGCACACAAGTACTTCCTGTTTACGTCATGACGTGGAGGCGTACCGAAACGCTCGAGCGACAGTTCTATTGGAGCCTGTTGTAGTTTCAGATAATGAGCTACATTGTTTCAGTCGGGTCAAAGCTTTCGCCTGGTTCTTTTCTCTTCAGGAAGATACTTTGTAATAACTTTGGATTTGCGGCTGAATTGTTTTGTATCTGGATTAAAAATTATTCCTGGATTTAAGGACAGAAGCTCTATAGTCTACTTTCTTTCTATTTTTCTCTCTCTCCGGTCGTTTCCAGGGGATTAGAGTGAACCCAGGACTGGAGAAATGCTCTTCTTATAGTCACTCTCGGTATATTTATTTATTTATGTATGTATTTATTTATTTGGTGTCGAAGAAAGAGACATCTCGTTATCTGTTCTGGATATGGCTGAAGCGAGAGTGGAGGATGAAGTGGAGGAAAGTTTGAGAGAGACGCGCGAGGCCGGTGGCGCGAGGCGAAACCCACGAACTCCCAACGCGGCTTCAGGTGAAGTGTTCTGGAGGCGCGCGAGCTCTTCACTTTCCCCCCCTCCTCATTAGATATGTATAACAGGTTAATATGTGTGTCTATAGGATAAGTGTTGGAGAGAAAAGCTGAACCAAGTGCTAAAGTTATTTATAATGCCACTGTGTAAATAATAAACACGACCAGAAGGTAAGTTTTGTAAGTCGGCTACCTTTCCTCTCAGGTAGCGCCTTAATTGATTCATGAACCGGATAAGGAGTTTGCTTGAATATTTATGGATGTTTTTAAGCAAGTAGGAGTACTTTTCTTTGGTGTGTGAAATGACAGCAATGGTGGCGAGCCCTCCACACGTTCTAGAGAAAATAATAACAAAAGAAAGGCGACATAAAGTAGAAGAAAAGCATTCAAATCAAATACAGTTTCAGCTAAGTCGTGAACGCTACTAGGTCATGTGACCAAGGCCTCCAGTCACGTGATCTTAAATATTCTTGTCTGAAGTGACCCATAAAGTTCATGTTTACATACACGACAATATACCTACATCTTTTATACTCATTGGTCTGGAAACACCAAAACTACACACAAACACATATATTTGTGTGTGTGTGTATGTGTGTATATGTATGTATGTGTGTATATATATATATATATATATATATATATATAATGTATGTATGTATATGTGTGTGTGTCTGTGCTACTGAACACTTTAGTATTATGACTCTCAGGTCACTATTATGAGTTTTATTATTATAATTATTTAAATCTTTTTTATTACAGTTGCGTCTACATCCAGTTGTTTACAGACATTTGTTGCACTAGTGCCCCCCCCCCAACCCACCGACACGCCTACACACCACAGTTTTTTCAGTTCACACTAAGTAATAAATCCATCATCTCAAACAGTCGTATGGCTAAAACACTCTATCCAGTCATTTCATAGAATAGGGTGGTTGGTGGGGTTCATTGCACTTTTCTTGAAAAATGTTTAAAAGACCATAATTTTGGACAAATATAAATAAAGTTATGAATTTTTGAATATCTTAACTTTGAATATCGCACTTTCCCAGATCTTAGAAAACCATCTGCGAATCAATAGCTTTACATATAATTTATCAGAAATGTATAATTTTAAAGTCGTATAGGTTTCGAAAACAAGTTAGTCACCTTCAGCTAGGTAGCGACGTACCACTGGCAATGCACCGGAACTCATACATTAAATTTTTCTGAATAATATGCTTGGATGGCCTGTTTACATATCTACTATACATAACCAGAGTCTTCCTCAAGGCTAGTCAGATATATTTCTAAAGCTAGCGAGCGAGTTAACATCTGTGTATACTAACAATAGCTGTTAGGTATTGTTTAGGTGGGTTTCTTACATGTGAATGAGACAGCGGGTAGTCGGACATGACAACAACGCTCTATATTCCTCCCTCCAATACTCGTTCATTGACTCGTCCTTGAGGAGTAGTCAGACGGTGCGCGTTCATGTATCTTGGAGGAGTGGCTTTGGAGAGAGGGCTGCAGTGAACGGTGGGATTTTTTTTTTGGTTGGATATTTTTTAAATCTAGCTTACTGTTACTGGTTTCTCCAGAGTCATCCACCTTGGCCTTCACTTTAGCTAGCTGATATGATTCATGCATGGCACCCATAATTAGGGTGTGTTTACTCAAAGAAGGAATTGCTTCTTGCCAGACTTCTTGCTTGTGAAAAGTAGACAATGTGAACATTAATTCTTCAAGGACATGTGCAGCCCGAGCAGTTCACAAGTCCAAGTCTGATTAAATACGCAGTGCGTCGTCTATAAAAATAACTCTAACTGCATTCCTGAAGTACCTTTTTAAGGTTTTACTCTAAAAGCTAGTACAGAGTACACTGCATTCACGTTCCCATCTATACATATTAAAGGTGGACAAGATGTTCCCTGATTGGTCAGTGGTGTAGCCAGCTGTCTTGAATGTAGGCAGGAATAATCAATTGGTCATAAATCCTGGAACTAAAGAGACTCTGCATGGAGAGAGGGCGGCACGGTGGCGTAGTGATTAGCACATTTGTCTCACAGCAAGAAGGTCATGGGTTCGTGTCCCCGTCTCAGGCGTTTCTGTGTGGAGTTTGCATTTTCTTCCTTGGTTTCCTCCGTGTTTTCTGGTTTCATCCCACAGTCCGAAGACATGCACATTAGGCTAATTGGCTGTTCCAAATTGCGCCTTAGTGTCAGTGGTTGTGTTGTTCTGTGATGGTTTGGCGAGCTGTTCAGGGTGTACCCCACCTTCGCCCAGTGCCGGCTGAGACCCTGGTAAAATGAGATAAATGAAATAAAAATGTAAGTCGCTCTGGATGAGGGCGTCTGCCAAATGTTGTAAATGTAATGTGGATCTTTTTGTGGTGATAGTTGGTTATTTCCAGGTTCCTTTTGATAATATTTTTTATGTCTCTTGTAGTCGGTGTCCTTCTGTTGTTCTGTTAGTATGTACTGTAGTTTTCTGAAGTGTTCATGACGTCTTGGCAGGGGTGAAATGTCTTAAGTTGGATAGTGGTTTTGACGTGTGTGTGTGTGTGTGTGTGTGTGTGTGTGTGTGTGTTTCAGATCGAGCAGATAGGAACAAGCCTGAGCAACGCCAGTCCAGGTAAGAGATAAAAAAGAGAACTATTTTCCATAAACGAACTGCATGGAGTTTCTTTCGGAGTTGATTTTAAAAGTATACATGAGCCTGTCCCCCCCACCCCCACCAACCCCTCCAATCCAAAGTCCAAACCTTCTTGCCTTCTTGAAAAAGCCCCTGGCTTGAATCTCTGGCTCTCATTTGGCATCTAAAAAAGCTCAACTTTGAGCTGAAACAGTAGAAACGTTTCTGTTGACCTTCTCTGCTGGAAATACTTGTTGACTTGCGTCAAGGA
Source organism: Tandanus tandanus (assembly GCA_039654325.1). Classification (NCBI taxonomy): domain Eukaryota; kingdom Metazoa; phylum Chordata; class Actinopteri; order Siluriformes; family Plotosidae; genus Tandanus; species Tandanus tandanus. The sequence continues at coordinate 32,614,831 of JBCNYH010000022.1, read as the reverse complement.
ACGCAAGGTATTGGTTGTTTATTTTAAAGGGGTAATTGAGGTTTCTCGTCATGTTTGTGCTCATGTCTGGCTTTAATTGCTGTCCTGGACAGGTCTGTAAGCACTGGGAAAGAAGTGTAATTTGTTGGAGTGGAGCACTTGCGTGTTAGATTACATAATGCACCAGGATTGGAGCTGCCAAAGCTTGGAGGGTTATTAGCTCCCGCCCATCGGGAGCTATAGGAATGGGTTCTGTCTGTCCATCACACTTTAGTTTCTGGACATTTACTTTTACATTTACTGATGCTGGGTCTTTCAAACTTGCTATGCTTGTTCACTACTATGAGTGCTAGGAGGAGGTTGTGTGTGACTGACCTTGACCTAGTTTTAAAGGTCACAGAGGCAAAACTGTATACTAGGTTTCTGGGCATTTACTTGTCGTACGCTGAAGCTGGGGCTTTCAAACTTGCTATGCTTGTTCTATATTGGCATATTATGAAATGGTCCTTTTGGTGGAAGTGTCTGGACCCCTGTGGTCTATTTTTTTTTTTCTTGGAATTGGGAAGGTTTCTACCCTTAATGACGAGAGCTAAAATGGCAGCGGATGGAAATATTCAAGAAAAAGTTTGTTGATACGTTGTGACATGCCTGAAGTTTGGTGCCTTGGGTGTTTCTTCTTTAGTCATGGACTACGAGGAAACAGACAGAGCTGGAACACTTTATCTTTCTTTGATAAGAGCTGAATCTTATTTGTGAGAAGACAGTGTCCCCTTTTTTATCCATTTGTACAAGGTGTAATCAAAAAGATCCCAGAGTGTTCCTGTAGCAAACGAACGGAGCACGGAGCGAAACGTCACCCTACTGAGTCAGTCGTCATATTTTATCATGGTGCCAACATCAAGGCATGCAGTTTTTGTGTGCATATGGGATTTTTGTAAAGAGTGGAGACCCTTGAAATGCTTTAGCCTGCTTGTAGCAATGAAACAGTGAGCTGGACATGATGTTTTGAGTGACATTTGTGCTTCAAGATTGGCTGGATGTCATTGGAGCTCCTTTTGATGCACAAATGCAATGCAAAACAGCTTACGTGGCTCATTTGCTTTGTTGCCATAGGCATGATAAAGCATTTCAAGGGTCCCCGCTGCAGGGAGCTAATAGCGCAAATACCAAATTCCATAAGCTTTATATTTCACAGAGAAACTGGAAAGCCCTTCCTCCTTTTCTTAAAGTTCTGAGGCTTCCACCAATGTTAACTGAGTGTCGTCTTATAGAAAGCTTCAACGTATCAACTATTAGAATGATGACGAGTGCTGCGGTTGTAGAAAGGCCTGTTCAGGGCAGTGGTGGTGCAGTGGTGAAGGCACTTGGTTTACTGATCCAAAGCTCGGGGGTTCAAGCCCCAGTACCACCAAGGTGCCACTTTTGGGCCCTTGAGCAAGGCCCTTAACCCTCAATTGCTTAGATGTATAAAAATATAAAGTCGCTCTGGATAAGGTCCACCAAATGCCGTAACTGTAGAAATGTTCTCAACACTTTCTGACCAATCAGAGTATATAATGAGTACAGTATGATTACAGTATATAATGAGGTTTGTTTGACATTTTAAGATTATGGGGGACCTAAGAGTCCTGTAGAATGTCAGTGTCGGATGTGGAATGTTGGTGTGTTGGGTCGCTTTCTGATGGAAATGTTTTCCCCGTTACTCAGCGTAATCCCATGTTACTGCGAGGAACCAAGCCCTCTGTGAGCAATTGAGTCACAGCTGGAAGCCGTGCACCAGAGATATTTTCCTCATGATCTAAAGTAAACTATGAAACGCTGGAAAAGGAGGTTGCGCACGATTTTTTTTCTCTCTCTCTTTCTGTTTCAGCACTCAGGGTGCGCTGTCGTCGATCAGAGCCGTGATAAAAAGGAGTAAGTACGCCTCGCTCGTTAGTGTTTATAATCCGTGAAGGTATTTTGTTCTGATGTCGGGGTTTTTTTTTTCCACTTGCACATTTTTTCAGCTTCCAACAGAACAGCTGCCCCGATCGAGCAGAACAGAGAGAGACGGTGAGTGAGCATACATTCTTTCTTTTGGTGTTTTTCTTCCCCCTCTCAGTCGACGGATATAAGCATAGGACTGGTAATCATGTGAGGTTTTTTTCTGTTTGTGGAACATTTGTTGTTGTAAGGTTAATCTGGAAAACTACTGAGAGTTGTAACAGTGTGTTTAATACAGTCTGGGGAGAAGTGTATGATTATTTTCTTAAAGAGGTACTGCATACTTAAATGGGCTTTTTTACTATACTAATGAAATATTGGAACATGTTAATGCTGATGATATTATTGGCCAAATTACCCATTTTAAAACTAGACTTACACTCATACAAGGTACCTCTGGCATGCAGCATGGATAATGTAGAAAATAGACCCTATATGTGTACTGGTTTTATTTACCCACGGGCTCATTTTATGATTTGTTCGATAGTACATTGATATGAACAAAACAACCCTCTCTGCTGTTTAAAGTGTACCTGTGGTGAATTAGTGTCACTAGCTATTTAAATCAGCGGTTCCTTCCAGCAACATCAGTCCTTGCCCGTTTGTTATGACTCAAGGCTTGCTCAGAGACATGTTGCCTTTCTGATTGGTTGTGGTAGTGACGTCAACTCGTTGGATTGGCTGGGCTACATTACTGACCTGTGCGGCATATCACATTATCATCCAGTGCTGAGCTGCACAAACAACAAGCGCCGAATTCGCGGAAAGCATTTCTTTTTGTTCCTAAACCAACTGATGACAGGAAAGCCGAGTTAGCAATACGTTATCTGCATAAGCCATATTGGATTTATCATCACTCTCATCATTAGCTGCATTCTCATCCTCAGAGTCACTAGAATGTAAGTTTCACTGTCTTCATAAGAGAAGACCCCGCCCGATGCACTTCCAGGGAAAAACGACTGCTAAGCTGCTAATGCCCAAAGTTTAGCACACCGCTAGTAATCCACGGAATAAAATCATCCAGTTTTGTGCTTTTTATGGTCATTTTTGTTAAAATAAGCATCTGTATTGCTTAAACATATTACATACACACAAATTATGCCGTAAAGATGACCAATAACGCTACTCGAAAGGATTTATGAGATAGCTCAGATTTGACAAGCAATTTAAGCACGGCATATGCCAAAATGTCCAATGTTTCTGACCTTGTTCTGACCTTCCCCTTTGACTTTGACATTCCAAAATCAGTTCATTGCTGGGATTTGGGTACAGTAGATTCCCCACCAAGTTTGGTGAAAATCCTTGCTTGGGTGTTGTCAGGACCAAAAAAAACCCCATAACAAATGCAGGTGATTACAATACCGCCGCCAAAATGGCGGTTTATTGGGGGGGGGCAGTATTAGGAATCACCATTTCAGGGGTTGAATATTGGCTGAAATTCATTTTGAAGGTAGTGAAACCCATGCTCTCGTAGAGTCAACTGTTTAGTGCTTCTCTGTGGCATGAAATATTTACATAAAAAAGGAATGTGTGCGCTCTTTAAGAAGTGGACGGCCTCCACCTACCTCATTGCCTGCCCCTGAGTGAGAATGTGTGACACTGCATTTGCAGGAGTTTACCACCCAACCCCAAAACCTGTTTACAGCTTTACCTTAGAATGGTACTGACACATGAGACTCCTTCCAAAAATGCCGTGTCTGCGATACTCTTAGTCACCACGTTCTGACCAATCGGAATTGACCTTTCAACAGTTATATCTCTGGTAATCTATATGATATTTTAATTGGCTGTTTGCACGCAGCAGGCGTCCAGAGATCACCATCCTTGCAGCTGAACCACTTGCCACAAACTCGTGGTTCCCGGGGTCACCTGGGGTGTTTCCCCCTGCTCCGCCACCTGCTCAGCCATCTTGGACTAGTTCTGTTACAGTACAGGTAAGGAACGCTGTATTACAGGTGTTTTTTACTGTAGTGGATGGTTGTAAAAAAAAAAAAAAAAAGCACATAAACACCATGGTGGCAGGGTTGTGTTCAGATCAGTCTTTTCTTTCCCCAGCTTCCCCCACCTTCATATGAACAGGTGATTCGAGAAAAAAGTCGGGAGGAGAATACCCAGCCTCCCTCTGTCTCTTTGTCCTCCTCCTCCCCATCACCTTCTTCCTCATTGTCGCCATCCTCTTCATCCCCCACTCCTCGTCACACTGCCACCATCGCCACACAGACCGAGCCAGAGACGTCGGAGTCGGAGAGCTGCACCAAACCCTCAAGTAAGTCCGGCATCATTCCCCATAACTGAAGATTGAGCAGTTCATACAGTGGCTTGCACAAGCATTTGTCCCCACTTGCAGTTGCTCAGAAATTAAGATTGAAAAGCCATAGTTAATAGCATTATTTATTAATAAAGATAAAAAGGGCGGGGCTTATCATTGCAGGCATACGCAATTGCATATTTCACGTACAGGTCTGCGAAATAGTAGGCACTAGGTTCATCCATTTGTTGCAAGAAACGTCACTGCAGGAATATCTCCGCACGACCGTAGAAACCTATGTAGGACACACCTCCTACATAAGCCTGATGCTGTTGGACAAACATTTGGGTTCATATTTATAGACAACAATGTTTTAGAGTGTCAGAAACCACACAAAGCAAGTCAGTTCGAATCGTGACGTGTACAGGTTAAGAAATGGTAAGTTAGTGGCCTTACATCTTCACTAATTGTTAGCTATGTTAGCAACAAATGTCATAGACAAAGCTAAAGAATGAAACTAAATGCACAAAAATCTTTATCAACTTTATATAGGGAAACACGTAAGAACTCATTGACTTCATTGTTGCTGGAACTCTTCCTCTGTCCTAACATGTTTCTTGTTTTGTTTTGTTTCTTTTTTCAATGGGTTTTTCCAGTGCGCCGGCCCCCAAAACCACCTCGTCCCGCCCCTCCGCTCACTCCTAAACCTGCCGAGCCAGTCCTCGTGCATGCAGACTCTTTGATTGAACTGGGTGAGCCTGATCCACCCTGTTCCACACACACTCCAACACACCCTCCTAGTGGTGAGCTGTGTGGAGTGCAGACTGACTTCACTCATGCACTAGAACCCTTGACTCCCATTTCTGCTGACTCCTCCCCCATTACCCATAATTCTCAGTCACAGACCACAGAGAAACAGGAGGTTTCAGCACGCCCTAGGCCACGCCCTCGCTCCAGAGCTTCAATGCAGCCCATGATTAAAGAGGAGCTTCAGGATCAACCAGTAAGAAGAGAGGTCAAAGTTCAGACCTTGGTGCGCCTTCAAGATGATGGTACCAAAAGTGTTTTTGCTGGTTTTACTGACACTGATTTAGACCTTACATCTAATAAGTATCTACAGGACCTGTTAGACGTCTTTGGTTGTGACAAACAAGACGTCCAAAGTGACCAAAGTGAGAAAAGTGATGAAGAGGAACATGTCATGTTTGAAAGCTGCCCAGTTCCCCCACTTGCATCTGAACCTTTTGAAACCGTTACAAGACCAGAACCACGACCAAGAACTCCCAAACCGTCCATCGCTTCAAAAGCGTGTGACCCACCACACAGTGTGGAGGAGACCAAGACTTCTTCAGGACAACAGTCCAAGCCATCGGTTCATCCAGTTCCTGTTCCCAGACCCCTGGTGAAAAAATCATCGGTGCCCCAGCAGCAGTGTCCTACAGAGGAGAAAACCGAGCCCTGTCGAATCCGTCCACCCCCCAGACCTCCTTTGGCTGCCCGCAGGTCTGGACCTCCCACCCAGGAGCCCACAGAAGTGTCGCATAACTTCTCTGAAAGAACTTCAGGAGTTTTGGACTCAACTGTAGCTGCTTCTGGGAAGTCTGTAGCAATCAAACCCTCCAGCAAAGGCAAGTTAATCTATAACCCATGTGTCTTCTGCATGAAAACGATAAATTAGTATTTAGACGGAGAAGAGAACACGAAAGGAAAGGTTGAGACAAAACTTTTGTATAATAAACAAGTTTTCTTTACACCTAAGTCTACAAACACCATTGGAAATGTTTATTAATGCCTTAACAACCGCCCTTAAATGCCTTTTTTCTGTTCTTCTCCCCCTTGGGATACCTTTAATTATCCCCGCCCGAAACACCTTAATTATCCCCGCCCAAAACACCTTTAATTATCCCCGCCCAAAACACCTTTAATTATCCCCGCCCAAAACACCTTTAATTATCCCCG
>JBCNYH010000022.1:32593603-32608058 GCA_039654325.1 Tandanus tandanus | reverse complement strand
CACCTTTAATTATCCCCGCCCAAAAACACCTTTAATTATCCCCGCCCAAAAACACCTTTAATTATCCCCGCCCAAAACACCTTTAATTATCCCCGCCCAAAAACACCTTTAATTATCTTCCGAATGTATTGTAATCACCATCATTTGTCAGTGTGTCAGTTTGTTGTAAACATAATCCTGACCCACACCCTTGCATAGATTTTCATTAAACTTGGTGGGGACACTGCCCTATCTGAGTCCCAGAAAGGAATTGATTTTGGAAAATCTGTGTCAAGGATAAAGGTCAGAACACAGTCACAACATTTTGGAGATGGACATTTTGCATGTTCGATTGAAATTTCTTATATTTACGTTTACATCTATGGTATTTGGTAGACGCCCTTATCCAGAGAGCCCTATGTTTATCATTTTTATGCAACTCAGCAATTGAGGGTGCCAGCTTGATGGTACTATGGCTTGAACCCTGACCTTTGGATCAGTAACCCAGAGCATTAACCACTGAACCACCTTATATTTCAGAACCATGGTGACCATAGAGGAAACTGTACACATTTGCACATTTATACAACTACCTGTGACCTTGAAAGGTCAAAATCAGTGGTGCAGCATTTTATGCACTAACAATGCTAACAATGAGCGGTGATAGACATACCCTTACTATGGAACACTAATAGGAAGCCATTTAAGGGTTTGTGTATTGTAAGATGAGCACATGGGTAATTTAGACCAGTTCCCATATAGGGCCTCTTTGCTACATTCTCCACGCTGCATGCGGAGGTATATTATACCATGAGTGCCTCATTAGTTTTTTTCTGTGGTAGGCAGACAGTTGCTATAGCGACAGTGGATCAAACTTAATTGTCGCAAATTCCTTTAAAGCTCGGATTGTATGATGGAAGTGGGTTGTCTGTGTGCCTCATGCTTGAATGTCATTACTATAAGGCAGTACCAGTTTGTTTTATGTCTATTTCCCTCTGGACTGGGCTACGTTTATATAGAAAAGGGTATTTCTACTCTATTTTGAACTACCAAAATGCTGATCCATGCTTATAATGTGCTCAGGTCCAGATATACCCTCATCCCAGAGGAAGCCTCCACCCATAACACACACTCCAACTAAACAGGTAAATACTATTGGAGTATGTTTAATCGTATATTTATTCTATTCTTCTATTTCAGTTATTGGCTTTGTTTTTTGCAGAGCCATTAGATACTGCTAATTGTTTTGGATTGTTTTTGTTTTTGAGCCTCTAACACTTGGTATGTTTGGCAAACTCTAGCTTGTTTTATGGACATTCAGCAACGTTAAAGTTTTTAATAAATAGAAATTCACTGGTAAATTGCTGTCGTAGGGGAATAAAATGCTTCAGGGCATGATGTAATTGGAAACTAATCAACTTTGGGAACATAATATCTACTTGACCTTGGGCTGCATCAAGCTACACTATCATGGATTATTTTGCTGTAAATGCACACCATCATGTATTATATCTTCTTAATAACATACAGTATATTATTAAGAAGATCCTCCAATCAAACCGAGCAAATTACCTGGTTCCTCCCTGACTCCTGCTGCCATAAATAAACTCCCCAAAAGACCAAAACCTGGGCATCCTCTGTACAATAATGAACTGTAATATTGAGAAAAATAAAGAAGGTGGGTCAGAATGAGCCACACAACACTATTCCAGCCAATCAGCAAAAAGGCCAAATTTGTGTTCGTGCACAAGGTTAACACACCCTGTTGCCAGTTGGATGGGAGACAGGGGTTTCTTCGGTAGGCAATATGTGTCCATATTTATTGGGTAGGAGCTTCTGAAGAAGCACTGAAGGGAAGTCTGTCGTTGATTGGCTGTTGAGTTCAAATAATCTTTCTTCAGAATTGATGACTGCACCTTTGATTGGTGGGTGTGTCTTTGTGTCATATAATTATTGTGTCATCGATATACAGTATAAAAAAGACTAACCGTCATTAAAATCTGTATCTGGATGTATGATAAAGTATTTTGTGTGTGTGTGTTTTCAGGGTGCTGTTGGTGCTGAAAGTGTAAGCAAATCCAGTCCATCAGTGCTGCGTCAGTAAGTCTGGAAAACACTTCCCATTTGAATCACTTCAGTGTTTCAGCTTGACCAGAAACCCATCCCTACTCCCTCCCTCTTGACCTTTTTGCCAATAAATAATTTGATACACTATCTTCTAGAGCCACTGATGGCAAGCTGCTTCCTGCACGTCCTCCTCCAGTCAAATCAAGTACATCACTTGGTTCTTCCCCGGGTCCTGCTGCAACCAATCAGCACTCAGGTTCCAAGGGAGTCAAGCGAGGGCCAGCGTTGCCCCCGAGACCACAACCTGGGCATCCTCTGTACAAAACGTATAAAGTAAGGCATGGTTTTAAAGAGCTGGAGCCCTTTAGAAGTTCCATAATGTGACACTCTTTTGTTCAAACGAGGATTATCAGGGTTATAAGATTGTCTGTGTGTGTTGCAGGGCAAACCCCCGCACAGAAACACTAAAGTAAACCCTAGCAGTGACCCTGAAGAGTCCTCCCCTCAGGTAGTTACCTCAAACATACCCCAAGACACATACGCTTCTATAAACATCAGCTACATGAAAGTTTATCATTCTTCTGCAGAAGGAGAAGCATCTTGTTGTTTTTGATGATGTAGCAGAACCAACGGAACCACCAGGCTTCCCAGGAGGTGTGATGAAAGGTCACGGTCAACGTCAGGACTCGATGATGGAAGAAGCCGTCTCTTGGAAGAGTCTGGAGCTGAAGAAAGAACCCCAGACGGAGGAGCAGCAGCCTGTGATGAACACTAGCGGCAGGTTTTTTAACGCTGCTTCTTCTTGTTTCAGTTTAAATATGTACTTTATAACCCATATTTTCCTCCATCTCTCCCTGACCCCCTTCACTTTATTTGTCTGTTTTTCATCCTTACCTTAGGTATAGAGCCCGCTTTGCCTTCCAGGGCGAAGACGGTGAGCTGACGTTCCGTGACGGCGACATCATCATGTTATTAGAGTATGTTGATAAGGATTGGGGGCGGGGCACCCTTAATGGACGCACAGGGATCTTCCCTTTAAATTTTGTCCAGCTTATTGAGGAAAGTCCAGCAACACCTGAGACACCTGGTATGTGATTCTGTTTCTCTGTACATGAGTACTCAAATCTTGAGAGACAAATCAAAGATTCACAGTATATCGATGTACTCTTTTAATACCCAAGTGTTTCCATGGCAACCCCTTACACCGGGCTCATGTATATCAGACGATTCAAATAAATGTCTTTATTAAAAAAAAGTTTTTTTTTTTTTTTTTTTTTTTAATAAAGTATCAATAAAATGGTTATTTTGTGGCAAATTTACTGTCCTTGAAACTTTTGTATCTGACTTTGTGCTGGTCTGGTGAGTCTCTGCTCAATTGTTCCTATCAGTGATTATATTCCTAACAGCAGCGTGTTGTTTTAATGCTGTTTAATAATTAAGGAGATCAATAGATGATGTTCTTTTGTCGCTTCTCTTTCTGTGGTGCCTGCAGTGTTGGTAGGAGGAGGACAGACAGGCCGAGCTCTGTTTAATTTCACTCCGGAGTCTGAGGATGAACTCTGTCTTAAGGTGTGTCTGTGTGTGACTGTCTGTCTGTGTGTAACTGTGTCTGTTTTTGTGTGTCCCCCTGTGTGTTTTCCTGTCTGTCTCCCCCTGTCTGTGTACCTGTCTGTCCCGTTGGGGGGGTTTATGACCAGATGTTTGGAGGAGTAATTGTGAGGCATATCAACCTCGAGGACACTGTACAAAGTGTGCAGCATGGTGGTGGTAGCATGCTGCTGTGAGGCTGTCTTGTTGCATTAAACAATGTGGGTGGAAACAAATCGTAAAGAAGGAGCCTCAGAAAACCTCAGAAGAATGAACAGACTTCACTCACTCATTTGCCAAACTGCTTAATCCTATTATTAGGGTTGCGGAGAGGCTGGAGCCTATCAGCTGACACCCTGAACAACTCGCCAGACCATCACAGTGCAATACACACAACCGTTCGCACTCTCATGCACCCCAAGGGCCAATTAGGAAGAGCTTATTAACTTAATGTGCATGTTTTTGGACTGTGGGAGGAAACCGGAGTACCCGGAGGAAACCCACGCAAGCATGGCAAGAATATGCAAATTCCACACAGAAACGCCCTTGTCGAGCCCAGGACTGGAACCCAGGACTTCCTTCAGTAAGGTGGACATGCTACGTCACCGAGAAATCATTGAAAGTCTTATATAGCCTTGGGGTGTAACCGGAAGTCTTAGAAAATAACATTTTAAAAATGTATGATGGATTTATCCGCAGCCCTTTTCCACCACAACATCGATCAATACGTATCCTTTTAGCTATCTGTAATGCGTCCAGAGTGCTTCACAGATGTCATTAAACTGGTCCATTAGTGAACCTTTGGGCTTTAAATGCGATGTTTTTGTCTGTGTGTGTACATGCAGGTTGGGGATGTGGTGTTCTCTCTGGAGGACGTGGATGAGGAATGGTTTGTCGGGGAACTCGCCGGCCGACGTGGAATCGTCCCTAAAAATTACATCCAGATGCTTTAATGCATGGACAGGACGGGTATTGCGCAACATGTTTACATGCGGAGAGTAGAAGGAGTTTCGCCTACAAACTCCAACGCAATGAGAAGTACCATGGGAGTAAACACATGACTCACACACTGATTGCTTTGTCTCTTAATATGTTTTCGTTCTCTAGAACTGTTCTGTTCTGTTCTATTCTGTTCTATTTATCCGTTCACGTTCATCCCAGAACCAAATGATGGTACTGTAGTGTTGTGTTGGAGTTCATCTAACTGGACTATGAAGAGCACGCGTGATGAGACAGACTAACACCGATAGATTTTTAAATACGTTTCGTTTTAATGTTTTGCTTTTTTTTTTGTAATCTGCACAGGATTCCCTTTTGATGTATGTTTTGCCTGCTGTACTAAATGACACTGTGAATAGCGATCTCCCTCTGAAACTGCTTTATAGACTGGGACTTTGCTTAATCTGTGGCAAATTGACATCAACAAATCTTAACCCGAAATAAATCCAATGAATTATTAGTAGGGTTGTGTGCGCAACTGAATATTTTACACGCCCACATATGGTATGGTCAATGCATTCATTCTTCAAATACAAACCTCAGATCATCACAGGGGAAGGTGGAACCGATCCCTGCTGACTTGGGTTAAGAGGTGGAGTACACCCTGAACAGTTCACCAATCCATTTCAGGACTAACACAGACCCCCACTCTCAATCATTCACACTGACTTACACATGAAGGGGCAATTTAGAGCAGCCATTTGTCCTAATATGCATGTTTTTGGGCAGTAGGAGGAAACCGGAGTACCCAGTGGAAACGCAGGCAAGCACAGGGTGAACATGCAGACTCCATACACAAAGGCCGCAGTCAGCCGTGAGGTTCTACAGATCTATTGTTTGATTGTATCTACAGATTATTGTAGTTAGTTGTAGAATATTACCACCGGCACTGATGTGTTTTACCACAGTATTCAGGTACATCAGTGAATCTGCTGGAGGAGTTGTCAAACTAGGCGAGAAAATATGTCACTGGTTGGCACTCCGGCCTCACAGCTAGAAGCAAGAATGTTCTGGGTTCCAGCCCTGTAGTCAGCAAGAGTGTTTCCACGTGGAGTTTGAATGTCTTCCGTGGGTTTCCTCAGGGTACTCCGGTTTCCTCCCATGGTCCAAAGACACACCCATTAGGAAAACTGTCTATTAAAAATTACCCGTAGGTGTGAATGGTTATTTGTGCCTGGTTTCCTCAGGGTACTCTGGTTTCCTCCCACAGTCCAAAGACACACACATTAGGATCTTTGGCTGTTCAAAATTACCCTTAGGTGTGAACGGTTATTGTGTCTAGTTTCCTCAGGGTACTCTGGTTTCATCCCACAGTCCAAAGACACGCTCATTAAGATAATCGGCTTTTCAAAATTACCTGCAGGTGTAAATGGTTATTTATGACAGGGGAGCTGTTCAGGGTGTGTACCCCACTTGGGATTGGTCCCAGCTTCCCTGTAGGCTCACATACTTTTCTTTTTCTTTTTTCTTTTTTTTTCTAGTCTTATTTAAAAAAGGTCTACAGAGTCAAGGACCACACCAATCTTTTTTCAGCTATTAAGGATGTATTGTCACGGTACAAAGTAAAACATGAGAGAACCAATCCTACAGTGTTGACATGAAAGCACTTGGCCTAAGTAGTCATGGTACAAAAGTTAATACTAGTATTACACATATGACAGTCATTCCATATCATTCGCATTCCTGGTTTTCTCTTTTTATATGGAAAATAAAAAAGGATCACTACAAGTGGAAAAAGTCTACAAGGCGCCAGTTCATGGACACACACCATCAATACTGCATTTCAGTCCTTGCCATCCGCTGGTTTCTAGCCTTATTTGGCATAAAGCAAAAAAAAAAAAAAAGGTAACACTTCCTGATGTCAGGTTGTTAAAGGACACAAACTGGTGCTTCCTTCCAAAACTGCACACGTACTCGGGGTGCATTTTAGGTAGGATATAAAGTCTATAAGATGCTGAAGGAGCGATTGAATATTCTAAGTAGGGGTGGGCGATACGACGATAATATCGTATCGCGATATTTTAAGATGTTTCTGTGACACACCGTTTAATCACCGTGTATCACAATATATTAATAAATAATTATAAAACATGATATTGTATATCATCAAGAGTCAATAATTTAAAATTTTTAAAAAGATTTAAAAAATAAGATTAAAAAAGATTTAAAAAAATAAATTAAAATAAAATATAAAATAAAAATAAATTTTAAAGATTCAGAACCAGATTTTAAATTCAAATCACCTTCAAATGTAAATAATATTTTTTTAAAAATTGTAATTATTATTAAAAAAAATATATCAGCATGATATCTGAAGTATATCAGGAAGTTGTGTCATGATATAATTCATCACGATATTAATATTGTATCAGCATATTGCCCAGCCCTAGTTCTAAGGTACGCATACTGAAATGGATTAATCTACTGACTCGGATCAATTCTTTTTTTCACATCAAGACACTGTATATACAGAATAAAAGAGAGATAGGCAAAGAATGGCACAGCGGAGTATAAATGAGGTTGCTGGTTTGTTTGGAGAATCTGCAAACTATCACGCACCAAGTGCCACCATAGGCGTGAAATTGGAGAATACAGGTTCTGGTCATGTGTTGGTCTTTGCCATAATATTGTTGTGCAATTTGTTGCAGTCCTCATATTATTTACCTCTTTCGGGGGAAAAAAGGTCATCGCATTAAGATAAATGGAGGGGGGGTGTAGAGCTGTGGAGAGGAATAGATGGGGGGAAATGAGGTTAGGAAAAGGTGAGAAAGGAGAGAGAGAGTGGGCTTGCTGGTCTGGTGTAATTAATCACAGCTCTGGATTTTTAGTCGAGCATCAAGGTTTGAAGGTACTTTACCCATAAAATTAGAGTCAGGGACAGGGAAAGTTGCTTGTATTCAGAGTTGCACATACTGAAGCTATTCTTACTGGTGAAATCACCTGCATGGACTCATTTCTTGAGTAGAAACATCCAAGACTGGGATTTCAACAGCACAAAAAAAAGAGGGGCTAGAAAATAAGGACTTCAAGAAAAGAAGAAAATATTGTTTCCTTTTGGAATATGATGAGGGCAGCTGTGGCCTAATGGTTAGAGAAGCGGCTTCGGGACCGAAAGGTCGCTGGTTCGATTCCCGAACCAGCAGGAAAAATGTGTGACGGCAGGGGGAGTGAGCAGCACCATCCCTTCCTCCACCTTCATGGCTGAAGTGCCCTTGTGCAAGGACCTAACCCCGAACTACTCTCTGGGTGCTTCAGTGTGTGGTGGCCTGCTGCTCCAAGTGTGTGTGCTCACTTTGGATGGGTTAAATACAGAAGTCAAGATTACAGTATGGAAAAATAAATAAATAAATGTAACTTACAACCAAGAGGCTGTTTACAAATGGGAAAGGAGGACCTATATAACAATATGTGACCCTCCAGCACCAAAATAGTCAGAGGTCACAGGGTCATAGTTTTAGATTAAAGCACATCATCAATTAAAAAAAATAATAATAAATTCCTACCATATGCACCAAAACCGGCCTTTAATGAGGGGATCTTATGACCTGTTGTCCTAGAAATATCCCAAAAATGCCACGAAATCACCAGTCAACACTGTGTTACTAATGCTCAGCTTGGAATTGATGTAAACATATGTCATTCCAACACTAAATCAATAAAAATGCCTTTTGTAAGCCCCTTAAATATAAACAAACGTTTCCTTCTCCCTAGCAACGCCATGAAAGCTGGTGTCTGACTGGCTTGTTCACCTTTATTTATTATATGTCCTTTCAGATAAGCGTAGATAATGTGCTATATCTAATAATATGGCCCTGTGACCGGTTTGGTGCCAGGGGTCACTGTGAGTAGCAGTAGACCAGGGATGTCCAGTCTCATCCGCAAAGGGTTAGTATGAGTGCTGGCAACCCAGCCCTATATTAGTGTTTCAGTTTTGAAGCCGGGTGGCAGCCATCTTGGTGAGACCACTTTGCTTTAAGATCTTAAAATGGAGCCGTTGAAAGCCAACACAGCTCAAAAACCCTGAAAATTTCACTGCTTACAATCAGAATATCTCAAATTCATGCTTTTCATTCTATTCAACAGTAAAGTAGTCTCACCAAGATGGCTGCCATCCGGCTTCAAAATTGAATCACTAATGTGCAATCTGGTCTTTTTCTTTTTTGAGATCAGTGATTAAAACAGGTAGAAGGTGTGGCCACTGTTGGTTGAAATGAAAACCAGCACCCACAACCGGCCCTTCGTGGATAAGACCCTCCCTGCTGTAGACAGTCTGGTGGTGCTACGTGTATTGAAGTCAACTCTGAATACAGCCCACAACTTTACAGTACATGCTAATAGACGCTCAAATTTTTTCCTGTTTCTAATTAGCATCTTGTCAGCCATGTTAGCATTTCTGGGTAAAGTATTCCTCTGGATTTTTTTGAGTGAGCAGGGCTTTCTCTTCCTCTGGTCCAGTTGTAATCTATCTTGGGTTTTGCTCTGCAATAAAACATGCACATAAAAGTACCATTAGCATCAGTATAAACGTTGCGTTGTAATAAAATTTGCGGACGATTTCCGTTCTTAGCATTACCTTGCATCTCATCCAGCTGTAACGAAATAAAAAAAAAAGTATGTTGTTATTGAGATGTATCGTGTTTCACTCTGATAAAGTGCTGAAATGAAATTTTAATGATGTTAGTCGTCTCACCTGTGTGTCTAGCGCTATATCAGGTGTACGGTCAATTTTGTCTGCATCTGATGTCTCGCACATCATATTGTTCTCCAGCATGGCGTCATCCTGAGAATCGGCAATATAAACGTTATAGATTGTGGGGTGTTCAGGGTTCACTGATGAGTGAGCGTTGATGTATGTGTGTCTTTCTTACCAGGACCCATGGGTGCAACAAAACCTCCTCTGCTGTGTAGCGTGCACTCACGTTCACCTGCAGCATCTTACCAATCAGTTCCTGTGAAGAAACATCAATAGAGATAATTATAAAAAAAAAATCTCATATGTGAACTACTGTATTAGTGAGTGTTAGTGTTTGTGTTTTATTGAGTTGGTGTAGGTTACTGTATTGGTAATGGTCAGTGTTGGTGAGGGTAGGTGTGTTAGTGTCTACAGGTTGTTTGGTGTAGAGGTTGTGTTTGGGTTATTGTGTTAGTGAGTTGGTTTGGAGTTTTGGTGCTGGTCTATCTTCATGTGTTGGTGTAGACGTACTGTGAGTCAGGATGTTGGTATGGAGTTACTGTTTGGGCTAGTGTATTGGTGTGTATTAGATTGTTGGTAGAGTTATGGATTTTTTGGCTTACTGTTTTAGGATAGAGTTAGTCTGTTGATGTGTGTTAGAATTAACTTGGTGTAGAGTCAGTGTGTCGGTGTATATTGTTGGCATGAACTCAGTGTGTTGAGGTAGAGTCAGTGTGTTGGTGGTGTACAGTGTTGGCATGAACTTAGTGTTTTGGTTCAGAGTCAGCGTGTCAGGACGTAGAGTCAGTGTGTGTTATGGTGTAGAGTCGGCGTGGTGGTGTGTGTTGGTTGCAGACCTTGGCACTAGCACTGATATTGTCCCAGTAAGGGGATGGAAACTCAAGTCGACCCCGTAAAATCTGCTCAAACAGTTCCTCCTGTTGGTTCCTCTCACTCCGGAACGGAGGAAAACCACACAGGAGGATGTACATGATCACACCAGCCGCCCAGATGTCTACCTTTAATCCATACCTGTCACACACACACACACATATCTGTAAGCATTATATACATGTACGGTTTCTTAAAACTGCACAGTGTATACACAAGTTCTATTCTAGAAATCCAGACTCCAGATATTTTCTGTTGTTTAACATCAGTTACACACAAGCACACAAACAGAGAGAGAGAGAGAGAGAGAGAGAGAGCTGTACCCTGTTTCTGCAATGATCTCAGGTGCAACGTAGGTGGGGGTTCCGCACACGGTATACAGTGGCCCCTCCACTACAGTGGCTAAACCAAAATCCCCCAACTTTAGAGACTTGGTTCCATCAGGATATTCACACACCTACACACACACACACACACACACACACACACACACACACGTATGGTTATGGTCCATGGTTAAATTGAAGTTGATGAATTAATGTTCAAATTGTTTAAGTCTGTCTATGGAGAGTGTACCAGCAGAGTGTGTGTGTGTGTGTGTGTGTGTGTATACCAGTAGATTCTCTGGTTTGATGTCTCTGTGCACTATGCTCATGCGGTGCAGGTATTTGAGCGCTCCTGTCAGGTTGTACACCATGGCACTGGCATCTCTCTCGGTGTACTTTGTGGATGACGTGATGGCGTCAAACAAATCTCCTCCCTGTGACATGAACGCAAACACACAATTCTCACGGGTTATGTGCACTGGGCATAAATCAGGAAAACACCCCTGACTCGTCAGTAATTTATCACAAGGCATGAAACAGACACACCTAGTGGGGAAGTACACCTTGTATATACATGATACAGACAGTGTGTGTACAAGCAGCAACGTCAGCAATGTTTTTTACAATCTGTCCATCTTCATGACCCTAGAAACAGTAAATAACCACCGGCTTACCTAAGAACTACATACATAAAATCTGTCGGGATTATGACGGGCTTATCACAGTACCTAAAATGCCGAACCGCTTAATTGCGGGGTGGCTGGAGCCTATCTCAGCCGACTCTTGACAAAGGCAGTGTACACCCTGAACAGCTCGTCAGTCTATCCACAGGGCAACATGCACAACCATTCACACTCACTCTCACACCTAGGAGCAAAACGGAACAGCCAATTAGCCTAATGTGAATGTCTTTGGAGGGCGGCGCGGTGGCGTAGTGGTTAGCACGTCCACCTCATAGCAAGAAGGTCCTGGGTTCGAGTCCTGGGCTCAGCAAGGGCATTTCTGTGCTGCGTTTGCATGTTCTCGTGCTGGCGTGGGTTCCCTCTGGGTACTCTGGTTTCCTCCCACAGTCCAAAGACATGCCCATTAGGCTAACTGGCTGTCCCAAATTGAACCTGCGATGGTCTGGTGAGCTGTTCAGGGTGTAGCCTGCCTTCCTACAGTGTCGGCTTAGATAGGCGCCGGCCGCCTCGCGGACCCTAGTAGGATTAAGCGGTTTGGCAGATGTGATAAAGTGGGATGTGCGAGGAAACCGGAGTACCTTGAGGAAACCCACACAAGCACAGAGAGAACATGCAATCTTCAGATAGAAACGTTCTCGCCGGGCCCAGGACCCGAAACCAGGGCCATCTTGCTGTGAGGCGGACCTCCTAATCACTACGCCGTGCCACCCTTATTGGAACATCACATTATTCTCTACCGAATACAACATCGAGCATCCTCGTCTAAGTGTTTCTAGCCAACAGGTAGAAGAGCAGCAGCGACACATATCCCTAAGAATGAAAATTACCTTAACGAGCTCCATGACCAGGTAGAGCTCAGTGGGCGTGTCCACCTCCTCGATTAACAGAATGATGCTGGGGTGCCGAACCCGGCGCAATATCGCCACCTCATTGGCTATCAGATGCTCCTGTCAGTGGCAGAGTCAGCCAATCATTCATACCAATATGCGTAGGTCATGAGGTTGAGTTCACATTAAACATTACAGGCTTTGACCATGACGTGGTTGGTACAGCTTTCAGAATGATGTAAAAGACATTCAATAAACAATAAGTTTGAGACTAGAAGCATTTTTGCCCCCGAGAGGTCAGAAGAGAATGTCCAGTATACTACAGTAGCTCAAATCACCACCCTTTACAACCATGGTGAGCTGAAAAGCATCTCAGGATACACAACATGTCCTACACTGAGGCACGTGGGTTACAGTCGCAGCTAAGAGTGAAAATCTGAGGCTACAGCATCTACAGACTCAAAGAAACTAGACGTTATGGCATGAATGTATACATCACACTGCTGCCGCTTGATTGGCTGATTGGAAAATTGCATTAATGTCCAGGTGTACAATTAATAAGAGGATTCTCACCTTCCCACTGCATTTGGCCTTGTCTATAATCTTCAGGGCATACTCCTGCCCGGTGGCCCTATACACACACACACACACACACACACACACACACACACACACACACACACACACACGCATATATGTAACCAAAAACCCTTGTGGAACACAGCAAGTCATATGTATTTAGGTTCCATACCGCTCCACACACTCTTTAACCACCGCAAAGTTTCCGTCTCCGATGACCTTCCCCACTTCGTATTTATCGGTGATGATGGAGGACTGCGGCTTATTTCCATTTACTGAGAAACCACAGTAAGACATGAGGAGGGAGGGAGGGAGGGAGGGAGGGGTGAGATGGACAAATGAAAGGAATAAACAGGAAAGAGGCGGAAGAAAAGAGATAGTAAGGCTACATGTTGTTTTTGACCAGTCTGCGCCTTTTAGTAGTTGGAGTGGTTAGCACGTCTGCCTCACAGCATGAAAGTCCTGGTTCGAGTCCCGGGCTCTGCGAGGGCATTTTTCTATGTGGAGTTTGCATGTTCTTCTCATGCTTGCTTGGGTTTCCTCAGGGTACTCAGGTTTCACCCACAGTCCAATGACATGCATATTAGGCTAATTGGCAGTTCCAAAGTGGTGTGAGTGTGAATGGTTGTGTGTGTGCTGCCCTGTAGTGGTCTGGCAAGTTGTTCAGGGTGTACCACGCCTTCACCCAGTGTCGGCTGAGATAGGCTCCAGCCTCCCCACGACCCAAATAGGATTAAGCGGTTCGACAAATTAGTGATTTACCTGTACGTAACTATATGTGACATGTTTACAATTACAGTAATTGGAATATGCAGAACCATTTGCAGAACTGCTTAATCCTGTTAGAGTGCTGGGAGGCTGGAGCCTATCTCAGCCGACTCTGGGTGAAGGCGGGATACACCCTGAACAGCCCACTAGTCTGTCGCAGACCCAACACACACACAACTGTTCACATTCACACCTAGGGGCAATTTGGAACAGCCAGTTAGCCTACTGCACATGTTTTTGGACTGTAGGAGGAAACCGGAGTACCCGGAGGGAACCCACGCAAGAAAGGAAGAACATGCAAACTCCTCAAAGAAATGCCCTCGGGACTCGAACCCAGGACCTTCTTGCTGTGAGGCGGATGTACTAACCACTGCACCACCGTGACGCCCCAAATGAAAGATTTTACCCCTAAAAGAATGTCACTGCAAAAACTGCTCTCTGTTCAGGGTCGATTTTCTTTAAGGAAGGTTCTGTTATGCCATGATATTTTAGCATTTTATCCCTTTACAATCTCAGCCAGCATGCCTTTCACACCCCAACACACACACACACACACACACACACACACACACACACACACACAACATATTCATTTACTCAGCAAGTTACGCTTTTTTTCCCATCACTCACTCATACAATACAAACATTATCTCTCTCTCTCTCTATCTATCTTTCTCTCTCTATCTTTCTCTCTCTTTCTTCCTCTTTTTATCTTTCTTTCTCTCTCATCTTTCCCTCTCGCTTTTTCTTTCCCTCTCTCTCTTTTTATCTTTCTATCTTTCTCTCTTTCTTACTCTCTCATCTTTCTCTCTCTTTTTGTTTCTTTCTTTCTCTCTCATCTTTCCCTCTAACGTTTTCTTTCCCTCTCTCTCTTTTTATTTCTCTCTCTTTCTCTATTTTTATTTCTCTCTCTCCTTCTATCCCTCTTTCTCTGTCTTTTAATCTCTCTCTCTTTCTCGCTATCTATCTTTCTCTATTTTTATTTCTCCCTCTCCTATCCCTTTCTCTGTCTTTTAATCTCTCTCTCTTTCTCGCTATCTATCTTTCTCTATTTTTATTTCTCCCTCTCCTATCCCT
>JBCNYH010000022.1:32560703-32575011 GCA_039654325.1 Tandanus tandanus | reverse complement strand
CACACACACACACACACACACACACACACACACACACACACACACACACACACACACACACACACACACAAATACATTATAATGATATACAAAAACAACACTGTGAAGACAGAATTGAGTTGATTATTTTATAATCTAATATGGAAAAGTGTGTGTGTGTGTGTGTGCATACCTTTGTTGAAATACGGTTATGTTCTAGTGTTACTCTGGTCCACACTGCAGGGTGACGGGCAACACTCCACCAATCCTTACACACCTTCACCACACACACACACACACACACACACACACACACACACACACACACACACACACACTTTTCTTAGAACAGGTGGAGCCACCAATATCTTCATATAAAATTCTTCTGTTTTGCTTGTCGATAGTGGGATACACACACACACACACACACACACACACCTGTGCAGCAACGAGGAGCGAATGTGTGTCCAGATAAGGAAAGGCGCAGAAAAGCCACGCCCTCATCTTCATTCGCTTTGAACACATTATTGATTGGTCGGGTCCGTTGCCATGATTGAGGGTGTGGCAATGGGAGGCAGAGTGATCTGTACAAATCCAACAACACAGACAGATGAAACATCCATTCATTGATATTCTCATGCAGTTTAACACGTATGGAATGCAGACACTGTAGGATTTTGGATATTTTGTTCTCGCAGTGGGCGGCACGGTGGAGTAGTGGTTAGCACGTCCGCCTCACAGCAAGAAGGTTCTGGGTTCGTTTCCCGGGCTCTGGGTATTTCTGTGCGGAGTTTGCATGTTCTCCTCATGTTTGCGTGGGTTTCCTCTGGGTACTCCAGTTTCCTTCCACAGTCCAGAAACATGGACCCTAGGTGTGAGTGTGAATGGTTGTGTGAGTGTTGGCCCTTCATCCGTTCAATCCGTTGATTCAGAATCAAATTATACTGAATCATGGCAGATTCAGTGGTTCAAATACTGAATCATTTCCTTATGAATCAGAATCAAATTGCACTGTGTCACAGCAGACCCAGCGGTAGCTTCAAACACTGAATAGAAATTGTATGAAATTTTGTAGGAAATTGTAAAAAAGAAATTGTAGGAAATTCTCTCTCTCTTTTTCTCTCTCTTGATCTCTTTCTCACTCTCTTTCTCTTTCTCTCTCTATCGCTCTCTTTCTCTCTATCTCTCTATCTCTTTTACTTTCTTTCTCTTTCGCTTTCTCTCTCTCTCTCTCTCAATCTCCCTCTCTCTATTTCTCTCTCTCGCTCTCTACCTCTCTTTCTCCCTTTCTATCTCGCTTTCTTTTGCTCTCGCTCTCTTTCTTCCTCTCTCTCGCTTTTTCTATCTCTCTTTCTATCTCTCTCTTGCTCTCTTTATCTCCCTTTCTATCTATCTCTCTATTTCTCTCTCTCTCTCTCTTTCTCTCTCTCTCTCTCTGTGTGTGTGTGTGTGTGTGTGTGTGTGTTTGTATTAGTGTTACTGTAATGCTGCTGCAGAGCCTCCTTTGACTCGGTGCTATAGACAGACCAGCTGTCTGAATCAGCCTCCATGTCTGAAGGGTTCTGGTAGCACTGTGCCTCACAAAGCACCTCACACCCCTCTGACCTGATTGGGACACACACACAGTAAATCGACACACATGAGAAAACACAGGGCTAATATATGTAGACCTGACTCCTCATTCAAATACAGCAGCGTAGGATACAGTTCTTACCTGTGACCTGGACTTCCTGTGTGATAATATTGTGAATAGCAGGACCTGGAAATCCCTGATTCACTGTAGCTCCTCTAAAGGAGGGGACAAGTAAGACATGATCAAGAAGAGCAAGGAAGATCTGACAATCAAACCAGTGCCGCTGTTCTTTAACCCTGAAATTCTGCACTTTGGTTATCAAAATGGTTTTGCATTAAGCGAAACTTGATCCCGCCTACCCGGTGCAGCGCTGGTCCTGCAGCTGTGAAGGATCCATCAGGTGATGTGATGTTGGTGTGTGAGTGCGAGGGGGTGTGAAGCTCCTGTAGCTGTCGCTCTGCTCTCTCTGCTCTCTCCAACAGATTCTCGATGAAGTGCTGCAGGCGAGTCTTAGCGCTCGCTTCCCTCAGGGCAGTCTCTTGGACAAACTGGTCCAAATCACTAACCTCTCTAACACACACACACACACACACACACACACACACACACACACACACACACACACCATAAATTTTAAATAGCGGGGTGCACATGTTATCGCAGAATGTGTAACTTGCTGAACCACTTAATCCTACTACGGTCACGGGGAGGCTGGAGCCCATCTCAGCCTGCTTGGAGAAAAGGCAGGGTACACCCTGAACAGCTCGCTAGTCCATTGCAGAGCCAACACACACAAAACCATTAACACTCACACACACACACACAAATAGGGGCAATTTGGAACAGCCAATCAGCCTAATGTGCATGTCTTTGGACTGCTGGAGGAAACCGGAGTACCTGGATGGAACCCAGGCAAGCACAGGGAGAACATGTAAACTCCACACAGAAACATCCTCGCCGTGCCTGAGACTCGAACGCAGGACCTTCTTGCTGTGAGGCGGACATGCTAACCCCTAAAGCGCAGGAGAGGAACTGACACTAAAGCATGGCGAGGTTTAGCAATGAGCTACAAGCATTCGGGGCTATGACATCATTCAGTCTTAATATTAATATACCACTTTAAAGTGGGTCCCCATTTAAAATAGTCTCGATCCTTTTCATGGCTCTATATATACATATATCTGCCCCCATTGAAACATTTTAAACCCTATTCCCTTAAAGGAACACAGCCTGTGAACTCAGTGACCTGTTTACTGAGAGTCACATGCAGACTGTGTCGAGTCATGCCACTAAGTGCCCTGCGGTTCTGCCCATCTGCCCTGTCAAACCATATTTCTACAGGCAGCGAGGCGGACGCCCACATAAAACAAAGAAAAAGCCCTGCGAAAAGCTGCCATGGCAACAAGATGTTAATTCCAGCACCGCACAGTTTTAACAGGCTGCACAGAGGCAGCGAGGGCGGCCAATGCTGTTTCAGACATACCCTGAGAAAATCTGAAGCAGAAATAACGAGGAGACACTCACAGCTCGCTCGGTCTTAACGTCTTAACATCTCGACTTAACATTCCACGCCAACTTCTGATCTGAACTTGATTTCGGACAATCTCTTTAAATTTCGATTTCCTGCCTTAGGTTTGCTTTCTGTTCAATCATTTCTGGGATATTCAGAACAATTGTGGTGATGCTATGATGCTTTATCAACCAATGTCGGTGTCAGGTTGAAAAGCGGCGAATATGGTGGAGAAGCATCAGATTGGCGGTAAAGATTCCGTCCTGGTCCTGGGGGAACTGTGGGTGTTCGAGGCTGGACTTCCATTCAGAACCCTGAGCAAGATCCTTATCCACCACCTCCTTGACTAGAGATCTGGATAAAATCTTACCGTAGTTGCTCAAGCATTTATTCATTTGTCAACCTGTTTAATCCTACTAGGGTTGCGAGGAGGCTGGAGCCCATCTCAGCCATCTCTTGGCGAAGGCAGGGTAGACCTTGAAAAGCTCGCCGGTACATTGTAGGCAACACACAACCAGTCACATTCACACTCATACCTAGGGGTAGTTTTGAACAGCTAGTTTCTAATGTGTGTCTTTGGACTGTAGGAGGAAACCGGAGTACCCAGAGGAGACCCAGAAAAGCACAGGGAGAACATGTAGATGACACACAGAAACGCCCTTGCCTAGCACAGGACTCGAACCCAGGACCTTCTTGCTGTGAGGCGGATGGGCGAACCACTTCTCCTCCATGCTGCCCTACCTCACCACCTTCAATTGTTTTTTTGGGCTAAGAGCCATACTTATAAAGAGACATACAAACTGGCCATGGAATGCTCTTATACTTTATCCAACCAACACACTTACTGTTGCTTGAGGCTGAGCTCCTCTTCACGCACCATGAGCTCCTGCCTCAGGCTGGCTAACATCTCCACCGAAACCTCCACCTGGCGCTCCAGGACGGCCGCCTTCTCCTCGGCTTCCTGCTTGGCCTTCTCTATTCTCTCGCTTTCCCTGCGGGCCCTGTGCACCTCCACGTTCCTCTTTTTCACCTGTTCCTGCAAGGACCCCAGTCGCATTGACATGTGCTCCTGAACCTCCAGAGTCAGCTGCTGGAGACCAGCCTCCATGGCTAACCTAGCCAGCCATGGTGTGCTCATCTGGTGCAGTGCTCGCTCAGGCCTGGAGAACGGTGAAAGTGAGGGAGAGGCCGTAGAGGAAAGGAATGAGGGTGTGCACTGGTGGACAAGCAGCTGAGTCAGAGGAGCAGTGGATGAAGGAGCGAGGCTCAGTGTATCCAGGAGCTCCAGATGTAAGGGCTGGCTGAGCTCACTGTTCCCCAGGAAGGAGGAGTTCTGGGTCTGGGTTTGGGTTTGGGCCTGGGCAGGAAGAGCCATCAGTGCCCCTTCAGACTTTCGTCTTGGAGTCAGACAGATCATTTGGCACGTGTGGGTCTTCAGCACATCCCCAAAACCACACAGCTCTCCGCAGTTGGGGCAATGCTTTGGCTGCTTCGCAACAGTCGACATCCTTATGTGCCTGCAAGGGAAATATCGATTATAAACCAGTGACAAGCTCTCACATTTCACCCAGACAACCCGTCCCTTTTTTAAAACTATGCATACCTTGAGAATTGTCTATTAGATACAAAGAAGGCATGCATGGAGTGCTGACTTCAAGGCAGAATTCTCCAAGACCTCGTTTCAAGGCAGCATTTTGGCAGCTTCGGAGACTCGGATGAAATCTAAATCTCTATGGATCTATCCAGCCAAATCCATCGATCACAATGGGGCCCAACAATGTTCTCCCTTCTGAAAGACTTTAGCTGTACCCATCTTCATGCCCACCTGAACACTCATTAATTTGCCAGATCGCTTCATCCTATTAGGGTTGCCGACTCAGTGCAAAGGCGGGTTACACCCTGATCAGCTCCCCAGTCCATCACAGGGCCAACACACACATAACTATTCCCATTTACACTTGGGGCAATTTGGAACAGCCAGTTAGCCTAATGTGCATTGGACTGTCTGAGAAAACTGGAGTACCCAGAGGAAACCCATGCAAGCACAGGGAAGACATGCAAACTTTACACAGCCGAACTCGGGACTCTAACCCAAGACCTTCTAAATTGCCCCTAAGTGTGAGTGCGCATGTGAATGGTTGTTTGTGTGTTGGCCCTAAAATTAACTGGAGAGCTGTTCAGGGTGTACCCTGCCTTTGCCCAGAGGTGGCTGAGATAGGCACCAGCCTACATCTCTTATAGCTACACTGGCTACTTTCCCCTGAAAACACTTTCTTGGGCTTTACACTGATGCCTCGCTCTGTCCTGCTCATGCTTGACTGATTAAGACACATAAACCCACTATAAAACGTGTCTATCCACCATCCATCTTATTTATTACTGTCCTGGTGTCATCCACAAGTGTGTGTGTGTGTGTGTGTGTGTGTGAGAGAGAGAGAGAGAGAGAGAGAGAGAGAGAGAGAGAGAGAGAGAGAGAGAGAGAGAGAGAGATTATCTGTTGGAATGTGGACAGCACGGAAACAAAGCAGCTAATATTTCTAAGCATATTATAATGACACAAAACTTGGCAAACCCCCAAACCTGGAAGGAACCAATTATTCTGCCATAACCTTCATAACTTTTTGATTCATTGATTCCTGGAAGACATGTGAATGATAAATTATCTGTTATCAATAACAATATTGCATTGTGTGGTCCCGGGTTCGATTTCCAGGCTAGGGAATTTTTGTGTGAGGTTTGCATGTTCACCTTGTGCTTGCGTGGGCTTCCTCTGGGTACTCTGGTTTCCTTCCACAGTCCAAAAACATGCACAGTAGGCCAATTGGCGTTTCCAAATCACCCCTAGGTGTGAATGTGAGTGTGTGTGAATGGTTGTATGTGTGTGTTGGCCCTGCAATGGTGTTGGCGAGCTGTTCAGGGTGTACCCCACCTTCGCCCAGAGTCGGCTGAGATGGGCCTCCCCGCGACCCTAATTAGGATTAAGCGGCTTAGAAAATGAATAAATGGAGGTTTTCTGACCTGTCTATTCCTGAAATGGCATTTGTGCATATACTTTGAATTAATTTACAAAACACTGCTATTAAATATCATTATATAATGTTGGAACAGGCAATATGCATGCATGATCACATTAATCATCTTCTGATGTTATTGTAGGATTAGTCTAAATATCACACACACACACACACACACTGCATAGAGTATAGGTTAGATCATGCAGAATGAAGAACAATCACGGCACATCTAGATACATTTGGCTTAAATGTCGCCTAGTAACGACGCCAGTAGCTCCAGTACAATCCGACGCAGCTCATCCTTTGCTCTACTTCGTTTAAACACCACCACAGACAGATTATTCCTGCAGTATTCCTGCAGCTTCAAATGGACAAATAGATCCTTAATAGCTACTTACTGTTTCCCTGCGTGTCTCTCCTACACATCGCGCCTCACACACGCACCGTGGCGCATCAGCTGAAGCTGTAATGGCTCCCAAACCTTTTACACATCCTTCCGTTACCCATCTTTGTGCCTGACCTCTTTATTTCAGTTCAAGAGAAGAAAGAGGCAACGCTAGAGCCCGGAACTCTCATTAGAGGGAGCGCGCTCACCTGACAGGGCCGCTTCTGACGTCACGCCGGACGGGAGCGCGCATGTGGAGGGATTGGGGCAGAAATACAAAACAATAACCTATAATAATATATGACACATAGCTGATATAATAATAATAATAATAATAATAATAATAATAATAATAATAATAACAACAACAACAACAACAACAACAATAATAATGATAATAATAAATTAGCCATAAGAGGCCATTCAAAATTAAAATCTGATACTGGTAATGAATAATAAATAAATAAATAATGTGCTGCTGATATTTATCAGGCGCATGCTTGCTAATTATCCCAGGGACATGGGCTAATGTATAGGTGCATCTCATTAAATTAGAAACAGAACAGATGTTTCTAGAAAAGGGAGCTGCATATCAGCCTTCATCTGTAGATCTGTAGAGGCTCTGGGTTGCTAATCCGAAGGTCTGGGGGTTCAAGCCCCAGTATCCCCAAGCTGCCACTGTTGGGCCCTTCGGCAAGGTCTTTAACCCTCATCTGCTCAACTGTGTAAAATGTAAGTCACTCTGGATAAGGGTGTCTGCCAAATGCCATAAATGTAAATGTAAACGTACAAAAAAAAGATAATTCATGGTGTTTAGCAGCAGAGGGCGCCGTGGGGATATCTAAAAGGTGGAAGCACTTCTATTAAACAAAAGAAAGTGTGTGTCTGTGTGTGTGTGTGTGTGTGTGTGTGTGTGTGTATCAATCAATCAAATAACTATAACAAATGTAATCAATAAATAGTCCATTTTATTTCATTCATAAATTATTTGAAATACCCATCAGGCTTTAAACAGCGTGGCATTGCACAGTAATTTTTAAAGGCAAATAGACAAAATGAAAAAAGAAAAGAAAAGAGAGCGAGAGAGAGAGAGAGAGAGAGAGAGAGAGAGAGAGAAAGATATCTGCACAACTAAGTGTGCTACTGAAACTCAACTACTATGTTGATGTCTTCATCTGCATTTGGTTCGCAGGGAACCAGTCAAGCGCGCCCCAGTGTCAAAAGTTGAATACAACAATCTGATAAAATCTAGAATTAGATAATCTTCTGTCATTTTGTTCAGTAGAAAAATAACCATCGAAAATATACAAATATAGGCTTCTTTAGTTTCGGATTTCTACACAATTAAGTATCAAAATACAACACGGAGACCATAGAAAGTTGGATCACGTGCATGCAGACATGGTCTAGCAGTGCCAAACAGTTTTAATAACATATCCAATAAAACATGCATTTTCATTAACGGCAAAAAAAACGACAGTCGATGCAGTCCCAGTTCATGTGCAGTCTTGTTTAGAACCTCGTCAAAGCGGGGACAGCGCGGCGCCTGCGCACCGGAAGTCCACCGGAAGTGATAAGTAATCGCGCCACTTTTCTCTTAAATCATTCCCTCTGTATTTTGCACGAGTGCAACTTTCAGCTTCACGCTTCCACCTGGTGGACCGGCTTGCTCAGGTGAACTGTGCTTTATTTTAACCAGACGCTTCCTTTCATAGCAGGTGAACACAAAGTCTGGACAGCGCGCGCTCACACGAGTCCTGGTAAGCCGAAAGCGCGTGCAGCAAGGAGCTCAGCCTTCTGCTGCATCCTCTCCCTCTGCTTGATGTGCACCCTCCAGTGCCTCTTTCTTTCGTCGCTCCTGGCGAAGCGTCGGCCACACACTTCACACGAGAAGGGCTTCTCACCAGTATGCGTGCGCATGTGCGTGGTCAGGTGGTCGCTGCGGCTGAAGCACCGCATGCACACACGGCACTGGAACGGCTTGTGGCCCGTGTGGATGCGCACATGGCGGTTCAGCTCGTCTGAGCGCGAGAAACGACGGTCGCAGTTTTCCATTGGGCAGGAAAAGGGCTTTTCACGGGGCGCGCCCTTCCTGGTGCCCGTTTTGCTCGTTTGACCTCGGCTTCTGGTGCTTGAAGAGCTAGAGAAGAGCAGAGAGTCCAGCACTGACGAGCAGTTCAGATCAAACATCTGGCTGTTGTGGAAGGCTGCCCTGTAGAAAGTGTTTGCGGTAAGAGTGGGTGGAGTCGTGGTGGGAGTTTGGTTTGATGAGGCGCTCAGAGGAGCGCTGTGTGAGCACTGCTCCACGCAAACCTGCTCCTGTTTTATCCAAGTGTCCAAAACAGGAGTGTCCAACGAGTCTGTTTCAGGACAGAGTGGGGAAAGCAGATCGATGATGTCGTCCAGGTCTGCATCCTGATCTGAGAGGCGGGTGTCTGACACACTCAACCCATCAAAAAAGTCGCAGCCATGGCAGTTCTCTTCATGCTCCTTTTTAACAGTCACCGGAAACAGCTGCTGCAGGCTCGCCACATCCATAAAGTCATCGGAGGGGTCGTTGCAGAGCGGCTCAGGGGATCCCAGCGAGGGTGTGGAGCTCCCTGTGGAACCCACTGAGCCCTGTCTGTAGAGCGCGCTGCCGCGGGAGCTCACACCAGTCACCGATTGAGAAAAGTCTTCACGGTGGCTATCATACATGGGATTTGTGCAGATGCCAACGATCTCTGTGATCATGTTGAGGAGAGCGTCTGCGCTGCACGTGGCTGCCTCGGTGTGGAAGGTGCCCGTGTATGTCAGCGGGGAAGGAGGCAGCCCGTCAGCCGAGCTTTCACTCAGGTCTGGAAGGAAAGCAGGATCCGGCTGCTCAACTTTAGGCTTCAGAAGCCCCTCAAAGTCTGCAAGGGTGGGAGGGACGAGGGAAGGGAGGGAAAGAGAGAGAGAGAGAGAGAGGAAGAGGTGTCATTACATAAGCTTGCACCTACTGATGCATAGACTATATGAGTCACTGCTTTGGGTCTAATAAAATCAGTGCATCAGTCAGATCAAGAGATTAGGCTACAGGTATGCATGGATTTTGCTTTAATTTTTTTTAAGCAAAAAAAAGGCGTTGTGAATTACAAAATTGTAACTTGCTTTAAATGTGTATTCATGCAAAGCTTGGTGAAATGCATGCCATGGACTTACCGGCATCACGCTCGGTCTGAGCGCTGTTTTCCGTCGCTGCGCAGAGAAAGTCCAGCGCGCTGAAGTCCACTGTACTGATCATTATGTTCCCTTGGCTGCGGTTCCCGTCGCGAAATATACAAAAGTACGATGAAAAATCCACAAGTCACGGATCACAATTACGCCACCGTGTGAAGCGTCAAGTAATCAATCTCCGGTTTAGGGTTCGGGATTCCCTGTGCGTTCCTGTGAGGCGCAGATCGTTCTTCGGTGAGTCTTCAGTTGCTCTTCTCCGTCGCTACGTTTACTGGAATCCCTCGTCCCACTTTTATACCGGGCATCTTAACCGGGACTCCGCCTCTTGCTCATCTACGTCGACACGAGGATTCCCCGCCGTGTACAGACTTCGGTCCGCTGCTGCCCATACATGGGCAGAGGATGTGACGGGGTTTCCCCCTCCGAAAATGGGCACGGGGGAATGTGACGCAGAGGCGATTGTCCTGAAGACCGATGCGGTAAAACAGACTGAACATGAGACTGAGATGTTTCTGAATGGATTGCTATTAAACATTAATGCTAAATATCTAGCTTTAGTGGGGAAACTCGTCTTTTAAACAACCAAGCCTTTAATCTTATCTCGGTATCAATCCGCCATTAAACTTGCTACAGCATCTTTATTTGCTGAATCTGCGCCTATAGTGATTTTATAAACCTGACAGGACACAAATGAATACAAATAAATAATTCCAACACGGTTTATCTGTTTTTCCTCCTATCCTCTGCATGCGTTTAGCCTGGGATATGTTCAATAGCTGCTGTTGGTGGTTTTGCGTTACAGGGCGTGATTGCTTTTCCTTGCTCGCTGAACAAAAACGGTATATAGTTATTTCTTACAAAACAGTGTTAATGTGAGACAACAGGCTGTTTTGAGATCCACAAGTGTTGCTCGTTCCCAGCAGAAGCTGCTGCCTGCAGCTTTCAGCACCGCGGACAGCAACCACAACACTGCGGCTGCAGCATCCGACACCCGCGCGCTCATCTGTCATCCTTAACCACCATCTCAGATTCAGGTCAAAACTATCCAAATTTATGGCTAACTCCATTGCCAGACAAGATTACTGCTGAACACCAAGCATAATGTCTGGAAAGCGTGTTTAGCAGGCGGTGTTATCTCTGCTGCAGCCTTGCATACCTGTGTGCATGAAATCAGATTAATAGAGCATGGCGCCGTTTTAATGCGTGTTATGTAACGCACGATTTTACACTGTGAGGAATCAAGGAGACATCCATATAAAAAATATAACGACTTATTACAACATCCAGCTCCATGATAGTCTGCATGAAATGCATTGTAAAGCCGTTCCCCAATGTACTTGTTATATTACCGCATATTCAACCAGGCACCAGGATGCGCTCTATAGTCTCAGACAGATCCCATCATGTCCATGATGTTTCAACTTTACAGCCAGCGTTTATTTAAAAGAATATGTAGATCCTGTCTTACAAATAAGCCTCTATATCCATGATATGTCACATTAATAACGCTGATAAACTACTTCTTTCCTATAATATCTAAAAAAAAAAAATTGAATATTGGTCTGCATTACTACTGAAAAGTTATTCATGGACACTGTGTGACTGGTGTTGATTATGTGCAGTCAGTCATAATAACAACCTTCACCATCATCATCATCATCATCATCATCATCATTATGTTTTGTACATAGTGTACTTTTAAAGATTCACTTGAGTAAGTAATTCTATTCCATCTCAGTATCTGTATCACTCTGGTCAGGGTAATGCTGGATCTAGACCCTACCCTGGGAACACTAGGTATAAAATGAGATTACACCCCGGAGGGTGCTAGTCCATTACAAAGCATCATACACACATAAATTCCAACACTTCTTCACACCCAGGCACAATTTCTCAAACTGAAGCCATCTTCCAGTAGCCTATGTCTTTGGAAGGTTGGGAGGAAACTGGTGAACATGGAGGACAAAATGTGGACAAAACGTGCCACATGCTGGATTGATATGGTCCACTTAAATGTAAATATTTTTTAAAAGGTACACTTTATCCTCTTTAGCTCTGACTTTACTCTGTAGCTCTGAAGCTCTGAATCCTTCAGTTCAATTCACATCTAACTAAGGCTATAGATTACATCCATATATATATATATATATGGATGTAATCTATAGCCTTAGTTAGATGTGAATATACAGTTATTTAGACAAATTCAGACCATCATCTTAATATTATGATATTACATTTACAGAGCCAATATATATATACTCACACACACACACACACACACACACACACACACACACACACACACACACATTGTGTTAAAATGTAAAGTGGGGGTGGGGGGTGCCTTTTCATAGTTTATAAATTTCTTAAGTCTAAGATAAATGTATTAGAACTTTAGTTAACATGATTAGAAATATGAATATTTGGAAAAAATAAACGTATTTAAGTCTTTAAGGTTTGTAACTGTGGCATAACAACAACAACAACAACAACAATAATAATCATAATCATAATAATAATAATAACAAAAACACTGTCGCTTACTAATCAATAATAAAGTTAATGGCTGATTTAAAAAAAAAGTTTGAAAAGAATGAATTACTCTGCAGGTTTTAAATTGTATTAAACACAATTCTGTTGCCGGATATGTAGACCATAAATGGTAGGCGCCACAGAACCCTAACCTAAATAAAGACATCCGTGATTCACAGTGTTTTCAGGCATTTTTGTGTTGGGATGTTTCCCTCGTGTGAGTCCCCGCGCGTGGGAGATCACCGGGGCCACCCGTTCCCGTTTACACAGCGCGAGCTGTCAGCACGAGGCGGCTTTTCCGCGCCTCCCTTCCCAAAATAGTCCCGCCCACAGAGCGCGCGCCTGTCTGCATGCCTGCCTGCCAGTTCCTCCAGAAGCGGAAATGGCAGTTTGTGAAATGAGCTCGCCTCTGCAGCATCAGCCAGATAGTGAGAATGGTTAACAGGCAGGAGATGAGTTGTCAAGAATAGACACTTTGTGCATGTATTAGTCATTTTAAACAATATGAGGAGGAACGCGCTGATCATCAGACAGCTTTTGTGGATTAATATGCAAAATATGTGACAAATGTGTACTGTAGCATGTGTCTGTAATGTATTTCTGTCTTGCGCACATGTCTGAAACACAGCAACAAAATAACCAGGCTATAAATAACCCAAGTTTGGATCAAAATGGAAATCCGGCTTTGGACAATCCATCCATCCATCCATCCATCCATCCATCCATCCATCCAGCTTATCTGTCAGGGTCGCAGGTGAAGCTGTAGCCAATCCCGAATGATTCCGGGTGGAGGCGGGGTACGCCCTTAACAGGTCACCAGTCTATTACAGGACTAACACCTGTAGGCAATTTTTAGTTATCAGTTGACCTATGCATGTCTTTGGACTGCAGGAGGAGACTGGGGTACCCAGAGGAAACCCACACAAGCATGGGAAGAACATACAAACTCTATTTCCTACATAACGTCTAATGAAAACACTCGCTCACTCACTCATTCATCTGCCAGGCCCCTTAATCCTATAGGGTCATGGCGAGGCTGGAGCCTATCTCAGCCGACACTAGGCAGAGGCAGGGTACACCTTAAACAGCATATAAGACCATCACAGGGCAATACACACAACCATTCACACTCAATGGATGGATGAATGGATATTTTAAAGCATTTCATTTAGTTACATAATTTCAGGTCCAGGTTTTGTTCTGAGTAAGACGTGTGAGTCAGATGAAAGTGCAGGTATTGGTTGACATCCATCTTTAATTTGAAATTATCTGAAATAATCTGA
Organism: Tandanus tandanus; assembly: GCA_039654325.1. Lineage (NCBI taxonomy): Eukaryota > Metazoa > Chordata > Actinopteri > Siluriformes > Plotosidae > Tandanus > Tandanus tandanus. The sequence goes on along the minus strand of JBCNYH010000022.1, from coordinate 32,561,537 downwards.
AATTAGTCAATAAGTGACAGGATTAGAGTTTAGAAAGCTGTTGGTAGCATAGCTTCCTGCTTCTAGAAGACTATGAGTGCACAGAGAGAGACCGTCTGCTCCATGTGAACATCTGAGTGTCTCTGACACACTCAGTTATATTTAGAGTTGAAACATTCATCTTACAGATCTGTTTCTCTCTCTGTCCGCAATGTGTGTGTGTGTGTGTGTGTGTGTGTGTGTGTGTGTGTGTGTGTGTGTGTGTGTGTGTGTGTGTGTGTGTGTGAGTCCTTGGCTAAGAGATGTACATGGCCTTGATTAAGAAAGCAAGTCTGGCACAAATGCACTGACAGTCATAAGAATGTGCGTCAAAAGTCCACACTGCTCACACACTGGAGACTGGAGAGCTTCTTATATCAAGCAGACGGACGAACAAGAGACAGAACGAGAAAGAAAAAGAGATTTCAAAAAGATGAAACCCATTAAGCAGAAAATATAAACTATAACTTTCTCTTAGCTTCCAATATACATGAAGAGGAGAATAACTTTTTTTTAATTTTGATTTTGATATACTGTATTAATCCCACAAGGGAAATTTATACAACACACACTCGCAGCAGTGGGCTACCACACACTGCAGCACTCGGAGAGCAGTTGGGGTTAGGTGCCTCACCCAAGAGCACTTCAGCTACGAAGGTGAAGGAAGGGAAGGTGCAGCCCACTACCCCTGCAGCCACACATTTTTCCTGCTGGTTCAGGAATCCAACCAGCAACCTGTAGGTCCCAAAGCCACGTCTCTAAACATAACATATGAACTCATTACAAAAAAAAAGAAAAAGGAAGAAAAAAAAAAAA
>JBCNYH010000022.1:32540834-32554353 GCA_039654325.1 Tandanus tandanus | reverse complement strand
GGCTGAGATGGGCGCCAGCCTCCCCGCGACCCTAATTAGGAATAAGCGGTTCAGAAAATGAATGAATGAATGAAGTTCCTAAATAAAATAGAACATCAGTCGCTCTCAAATCGTAAACAGATACAAGATGTTTCTGCTAAGGACGCCCAAATATGGCTCTTGTTTCTGTTAATAATCTCAACTATATACTGAAACATGATTACTCAGGATCTGCTCTGGGCGGCATGGCGGTGTCGTGGTTAGCATGTCTGCCTCACAGCAAGAAGGTCCTGGGTTCGAATCCTGGGCATTTCTGTGTGGAGTTTGCATGTCCCCCCTGTGCTTGTGTGGGTTTCCTCTGGGTACTCCGGTTTCCTCCTACAGTCCAAAGACATGCACATTAGACTAATTGACTGTTCCAGATTGCTCCTAGGTGTGAGTGTGATTGGGAGTGTGATTGGTGAGCAGTTCAGGGTGTACCCCCGCCTTCGCCCAGTGTCGGCTGAGAGAGGCTCCAGCCTCCCCGCGACCCCAGTAGGATTAAGTGGCTTGGCAAATGAGTGTGAGAGTGAGCGCATAAATGCTTTTCTGACAAGACATACAACAGTGACCTTAGCTCTGCATTTTCACCACTAAATAAACACCTCCCTTCAGCCTCTACAAATATAACTCCACACACACACACACACACACACACACACACACACACACACAGTGCTCGATCATCCTGTGAAACCTTGTCCTCTTTCATTTCTCAAGGTTACCACAGACGTGCTGACTCGCGGAGGGAAAGACATCGCATTTGCAGACTACAACACAGTGTGGAGGAGTCATCGCAGGCTAGTGCAGTCCTCCTTCGCGCTGTTCGGGGAGGGCTCCAGTAAGCTCCAGACCATCGGTATGAACGCTCACAACAAACCTAATGTTAGCTAAGTTCAATTATAAAATGAAGGAGCCTCTTCAGTAGCGTTGGTGATAACATCATAGAGTATAAAGAATTGCATGATCAAACCTACCTTGTTTTATTTTATATTTATATATATATACACGGAGGTATGGTGGCTCAGTGTTTAGCCCGTTCGCCTCACAGCAAGAAGGTTCTGGGTTCGATTCCCGGGCTTGGGGCGTTTCTGTGTGGAGTGTGCATGTTCTCCCCGTGCTTGCGTGGGTTTCCTCTGGGTACTCCGGTTTCCTTCCACAGTCCAAAGACATGCACATTAGGCTGACACGCTGTTCCGAATTGCCCCTAGGTGTAAGTGAAACTGGCGCACCAGGAGGAAGCCCACGCAAACACATGGAGAAAATGCAAGCTCCATACAGAAACGCCCTTGCCAAACATGGGACTCGAACCCACGGGTCTTCCTGCTGTGAGGTGGACCTGCTAACCATGATGCCACCATTCCGCTCAATGGACATGCACATTAGACTAATTGGTTGCTCTTAGGTGTTAAAGTGGGTGTGAATGGATGTTTTTTCCTAGTATTAGGCTTTCTAGAGGGCTTGCAATGCACTTAGATGAAAATATACCCTGCAACCGACACCACAGAAGTGGCACAGTGCATCATTTGATGCATAATGAAATAAACATATATACTCTATATATTTTATATTACTTCTTGGTTTATTTTGTACATATATTATGTTTGTATGTTTGCAGTATTAGATGCTGCAGATAACTTGCATTCGGAGCTGCAGGCCTACAGGGGGCAGTCTGTGGATATGGGTCCAATCCTTATGCGAGCCGTCACCAACGTGGTATGCAGGCTGGTTTTCGGGTCGACCTACGACCCCGATGACCCCGAGCTCCAGCAGGTCATAGACTATAATGATGGTATAGTCCAGACCATTGCACGTGGAAGCCTGGTGGATATCTTTCCTTGGTTACAGGTTTGGAGCTAGAACTACAGTGTAACGCTTACTTTTACCTCACTCTAACGTACAGGTTTATCAGTCTTTGCACTTTTATTTGGCGTGAGATTTGTTTGGACTTTTCTTGCCATTGACATCCTGCGTGTACAGTAGTGATATTAACAATTACATTCTGTTCATACTGTTACAGATTTTTCCCAATAAAGACTTGGCCAGGCTGAGACAGTGTGTGTATATTAGAGATAAATTACTGAGCACGAAACTGGAAGAGCACAAGGTAAAGCACAAAATTATTACCCACAGATATGAGCAATTAGAGATATTGTTTTCTTAAGACAATTTTACAATACCCTCCTGCAATCCCCCTTTTTTTAAACAGATGTAATGCATGAATTTGCAAGAAATTCAAGGCAAAGTTGGGGGTGTGGCCACCAATTAAACAGCTGTTTCTCAGACACTGCTAGTCCAATCAAGCTGAAATTTGGTGGACTGTATCTTTATGCTAATCTGTAACTACATTTCTAATGATTGCTGGCCCTGTGCATAACTTAACTTGGAAGTGGGAAGTTAAAACCTGAAGCACCAATCTATCCAGCTAATTGTGATGACACATCTTCCAAACCGTTCCTATCCTATCCTAATAGGGTTGCGAGGAGGCTGGAGTGTGGAGGGTTGCGTGAAGGCGGGGTACACACTGAACCGTCCATCCTGAGCCAGATCATGGCAGGGCCAACGCACACCACCATTCACACTCATATCCACACTTAGGTGCAATTTGGAACCGCCACTTAGCCTAATGTGCATGTCTTTGGACTGTGGGAGGAAACCGGAGTATCCGGAGGAAACCCAAACAAGCATGCAAACTCCACACAGAAACACCCTCGCCGAGCCCGGGACTCAAACCCAGGACCTTCTTGTTGTGAGGTGGACGTGCTAACCTCTGCTACTATACTGACTTCCTTAAAACATTTTAGAGATCACACTGAGATAATGTCAGGAATGGCAAACAGTGTAAACAAATAGTTAAAAAATTGATAGTTTGTTCATGGTCTCTTTAGAATTCTTTGTAACTTGCCAAGAACTGGCCATGGGGTGCCATTTGCAAAGTATGCTTGGACCCCGTCAATTGCTTCTTGCATTTTCTGGTTCAATTCAATGATATAATTCTATTGTATCAATCCTGGCAGTTGACTCTTACACCTGGGGAGCCACGAGACCTCCTAGACGCTCTCCTGAGTGGGTCAGGTGGTGAGGGCGGTGTCACAGATGATCACATTTTGATGACAGCAGCAGAAGCATTTGGTGCCGGAGTGGAGACCACATCCACCACTTTACTCTGGACGATAGCGTTCCTCCTGCACTACCCAGAAGTATAAAAACACACATTTACACAGTTTATAATCCCAATGACACAATATTTATTCGAAAGGCACTTTATTCCTTCTCCGCTGCTCAAGGTGCAAGAACGACTTCATGCCGAGCTGGACGAGTGGGTGGGCGGGGACCGACAGCCTTCATTGAGTGACAGGACCAATCTGCCGTTCCTGGAGAGTGTGTTGTGTGAGGTTATGAGAATTCGCCCTGCCAGTCCTATCCTCATCCCTCATGTTGCTATGCAGGACACCAGGTAACCATGGCAATGCCGCAGAGAAAACTAGTGCCACCAAATTGGAAAAAGTTCTGGTTGCCATGGTGATGCACAGATACAGATAAGGCAGGAATGCAAATCCAAATCAAAGTGAGAGCATTAAAAATAGCATGCTGCTTAGTTTACGAATTCGTGGTGAAGCTGTTAAGCTTTGGATGTTTTTAGGAAGTCACAGGACATTGGATTTTACAGAGCAAATCTTGGATTGAATCAATTACAGACTTTTTTTTTTTTTCCGATGCTTTATGCCAACAATTTACAATTAACCTTTGCTAGCAATTTAGCACAAATGATTTTTACAGTGTAGGAAAAGCACTATTTTGCTAATATAATCTCCTAATCTCTTGCTCTTTGCAGTTTAGGAGGTCATGATGTTCCGGAGGGGACAAGAGTCTTGGTGAACATCTGGGCAATCCACCATGACCCAAACCACTGGGAAAAACCTGACCAGTTCAGACCAGGTACACACAGCTCACACACTATTACAGTTCCTTTTACCTCACTCTCTTATTTGCACTATGGCACCTGTAGCGTGATCATCCCCTTAGCACTGTTCTCCATTAATGTTATCAATGTTACCAAAGTATGGTGTATATATGTTGCATGTTCATTCCTTCTTCTTTTCTCCTTTTCCCAATCCTAGACAGGTTCCTGGACGAGATGGGTAAGAGGATAACTCCACCCAGTTATCTTCCATTTGGGGCGGGGCCCAGAGTATGTGTGGGTGAATCATTGGCCCGGATCGAGCTCTTCCTCTTCCTCAGCTGTCTTCTGCAGAGGTTCCACTTCAGTGCTCCTCATGGCGCTTCCCTGCCTGACCTGCGTGGGCGCTCTGGAGTCGTACTTCAACCACAACGCTACACGGTCACAGTAAAACTGCGTCACTGAACATGGCCAGTGATAATGTAATAATATGGGTATTTCTTGACATGGCCTGCCCATGCAGTATTAAGGATAACGATAATCATCTTAACAAGTCGGTATAATTCACAATTATTCACCAGAGGCGACGTGGATGTTGCTGAATAGTCCTCGAGACATTTTTTAAACATGACAGTGATGATATCACCTGCTCCAATTGATTGTAATAAACCATGAGTGTTTGTTGTTTTGAATCAAGCATTATCCACTCAGAATAATGTCTATTAACCCCTCAATAGCAGACTAATCAGATTGCACTGTTCCAGTGTAGTATATGGTATAATATGCAGCTATAATATCCATCCATCCATTCATTTACCTTTTCATGCATCACTCCACCTATTCATCCATCCATCCATCCACCCATTCATTCATCTATCCATACATACATCCATCCTTCCATCCATCCACCCTTTCATCCACCTATTCATTCATCTATCCATCCATCCATCTATTCATTCATTTATCCATCCATCCACCTATTCATCCATCCATCCACACTTCCATCTACCTATTCATTCATCCATCCATCCATACATCCACCCTACCATCCACCTATTCATTCATCCATTCATCTATCCATCCATCCATCCATCCATCCATCCATCCACACTTCCATCCACCTATTCATCCATCCATCTACACTTCCATCCACCTATTCATTCATCCATCCATACATCCATCCATCCATACATCCACCCTACCATCCACCTATTCATTCATCCATTCATCTATCCATCCATCCATCCACCCATCCATTCATCTATCCATCTGTCTATAAGAACTTATTTTTCCCCCTGAAAAGTTGTATTTTGTAATATTATTTTAACTACAATATTTTTTCTGTAACATGAAACAAAACATATAAATATTATAGAAATGCTGAGAAAAATTTGGTGGATTGGATTCTTGGATTCAGATATCAGCTCCTGAGTGAAGCCTGGGTGCCCATCCGCCTCACAGCAAGAAGATCCTGGGTTCAAGTCCAGGGCTCTGGCATTTCTGTGTGGATTTGCATGTGGGGGTTTCCTCCGAGTACTTCTTTTTCCTCCGACATTCCAAAGACATGCACAGTGGGCCAACAGGCTGTTCCAAATTGCCCCTAGGTGTGAGTCTGTGTGAACACACTCACACAAACACTAGTACACCCTCTTACACACAATCACACTCTCTCACACACACCATCACACTGGCTTTCGTACAAATTGACTGTGAAATATGTGTGTCTGTGTGTGTATGTGTGTGTGTTTGTTGTCCCTCCAATGGTCTCCACCTCCGCCTGCAAACATGGGAAGAACATGCAAACTCCACATCGAAACATCCTCGCCAAGACCAGGACTCGAACCCAGGACCTTCTTGCTGTACACACACACACACACACACACACACACACACACACACACACACACACACACAAAACATACACGCTAAAAAAAGACCAGACAAAAGTTTTCGTTGACTTGTTTAGTGATAAAATCATTTCGAATAACATTTTCACACCTTTCACAACCTCACAGGGACACCAAACATACTCTATTGCTCAGACTAAAGAAGGTTGTCATAGTAACGCCACGGCAGCACCATGGGAACGCCATAGTAATATGAGTGTAACTTGGTACTGATGCCATAGTAACACTAGAATCGGCACACGCAACCTCTCAGCCGCGGATTACTTTTTTTTTTTTTTTTTTTTTTTTTTTTACAACTGGCTTCTAGCGCTGTACTCCAAATGACATGGCATGCTTAGAAAATATATCATTTCACAGAGAGCATATATACTGTATAGATAGATATATATATATATATATATATATATATATATAATCTGCACCTACATATATATATATTTATTTGTATGTGTATTTCCCATATTGATCGTTGTCATAAAGAGTCTTTAGGCTGCTTTTGTGTTGCCAATGAGCAATGCTGTTTCTGTGTTTAAAAAAAAAATGCGAAGAACAAAAGCAAAAAAAAAACACAATGTAAAACAAATAAATAAATAAATAAATAACAATGTCCTGAGGTTTATCCTTTCTTCTTTCTTTTCTTTTTTTTTAAATTCTTCCATGGTTGAGGTGCAGCATCTGTTCGGCCAAGCTGGTGTTCTGAAACTCTGGGAAAACAAGAAGAATGCAGTTTTGTTTCGGATGTGTGTGTGTGTGTGTGTGTGTGTGTGTGTGTGTGTTTGTGTGTGTGTGTGTAAGAGAGAGAGAGAGAGAGAGAGAGAGAGAGCGCACGTTGCTTCGCGTGAAACAGTGAGGAACCTACATTTGGCTGCTAAGCTCCGGTTAACATCAAGCAGAAGATGGCTGCCTGACCTGGTGTAAACTACATTACCCAGAGGCACACAGGACGGATATGTGTGTGTGTGTGTGTTATTGCATGTTTACTGTCGGCAGCGTTTAAACCAGAAGGTTCGAGCAGCTACGAAATCTATCGATGTGTATGTCTCTGCGACAGAGTCTGCGTTAGAGGCTACGATGCTAGCCAAGAAACGAGACAGAGGGCGAGAGAGCTTGAGATAGAGTAAGTGAGAGAGAGAGGCGGGGTGGGGGGAGAGGAGTTTGATGTTGTTGTATGTGCTACAGGTTACTGTGTGTGTGTGTGTGTGTGTGTTAGAGTCTCCTGGTCATAAAAACAGGCTTTCTGTTACGCGCTGGAGAAGCGAGGATATTCATCCTACGACAGACAGAAAGAGGGAGAGACGGAGAGACAGAGAGACCTTCCTACGCTATGCTATTAAGTAATAGTTTCACTTTTCACCACCCTACGATGTCAGTCTCAACGCAACAGCACGGCTAGTTTAGACTCGGACTACAAAGCAATCCACTATTGCACAGCCGTAGGCTCTCACAGCGCCGCCGATGACGCGCAGACCTTGTACACTGGATCTTAACAGACAACCTGTCCATCAAACGCTTTCCATGGCTATAACGACTGCATCGCAGTGCGCCGGCGTGGCTGAGCCGGAGCCACAAATGTCGCCGAGCTCAGAAGGGGAAAGCTGGGCACGGACAGAGCAGTCGGCACTGTCGTGGAGGTCGACGCTTGTGACAGCGCTGGGCTTGTCCTCTGATCCATCCCTGGCTTCATCCTCATCGTCTTCCTCCTCGTCCTCCCCTCCGTGGTCGATCCGACAGCGGCAGACCTCGATGCCGGAGTCTCCGGTGAGGCGTCGCTGCTGGAAGTGCGTCTGATCTACGTCAAGATCACACACCGCCGAATCGCGCCGCTCCGGTTCCAGGAAGTCGGGTGAAAAGACTGTAGGTTTGGGCGGAGACTGTGGGTGAGGGGCTGAGTTGTGGGACTGTGATGCAGCTGGCTCCGCCCACTGCACAGGTGAGCTTCGATGCTCAGACACGGCGCCCAGAGGGTCAGAGATCGGGGATAAGGGAGGAGGGAGGGGAGGAGAGGATGGAGATAAAGGAGAACAGGATGGAGGAGAGGACGAGGGGATGGTGATGGGGGGATAAGATGTATTTTGAGTTATATTGCTGGGTGGATGAAAGAGGTCGAAGTCAGTGGTTTTATCCTCTCTGGATGGACTGAGGTTGGACATTTGACCCTTGGTGCTAATATCATTAATTTGGCCACACTGAGGTACATTAGCGCTTTCGGTGATGATGCGGTTATTAACCTCATTTGAGTTACTAATTTGAGTCACGCTACCAGTCTCATTCAAATTCGCACTTTTTTCAGTGTCACTAATCACATTGTTGTTAACTGTTGGATTACCGGTGGTTTTAACAGTCCTGTTGCCATTACAGTCGAGGGAGGCGGAGTCGGGAAAGTCCATCTCCATCACTTCTGCTGAGGAAATGGGGCCAGGCTCATTAAAAGGTGGAGTCGAAAGAGTCTCGGCGTGTCGTTCTGGGGCATGTCCTGAACCCGAGTTAATGGGCACTGCTTCGCTGTGAGAAGGCGTGGAGGTGTGGCTAGTGTCGGTCTCGTCTGTGAGCTGGGCGGACGAAGGGGAGGAGCTACAGGGCGAAGACGGGCAGCAGGAGTCACATGAGCAGCTGGTGTAGTTGTCAGAGCTCTGCGAGGACAGCATGTGACTCGGACCGGGGTGGGAGGAGCCTCGCGGGTAAGCCACCGAGCTGTACGGAGGAGGCGGGGTGCTGGGTTGTGCTGCTACTTCCTCATAGGATGGCAGTTTGAGTGACGCAAGGAAACCTGCCGATAAAAAGAAATAGAGATGATGCAAAAAAGGGCGTGTCCCAAATGCTAGTATAATGTTAAAGTGCCTACATGTGCATCAGGTGACATTTTGTGTATAGATATAGATGATGTCTAGCGTTTTAGACAAGAAGAATGAGAAAGAGAGGAGGGATGAAAAAAAAAAGAGGGGTGTGTACTGAGGTCCAGCATGGAGGACGGGTAGCTGCAGGCTCCGTGGTAGGCCATCAGGTTGATCTCCCTCTGTCTCTGCTGCTGCTGCACTCTCTGTTTAGCCTGGCGATGTCGATACGCACAGCAGCAGCTGAACAGGATCAAGATACTCCATAAGAGCCAAAACCCTGCCCCCCCCACACACACACACACACACACACACACACACACACACACACACACACACAAAATCAAGTTAAGTAAAAACCCAACAATGAATTACTGGATAGGGCCGTTAATACATGGGGTATACTCAATATCCCAGAATGCAATGCAGCTATCTGACCCAGTACTGCTGAGTTAAAACAAAAGCATTGTGTGGCTAGTTAGTTAGCGATGACGCCTTGGAAGCTGAGTGTACAACAGGGTGAAGGCGGGGTACACCCTCAGCAGCTCGCCAGACAATCACATGGCAACATACACACAACCATTCACACTCACGTCTAGGGGTTCGGAGTTCTAAGTTCGGAACAGCCAGTTCAGAAGTCATTCAGTTCGGAACAGCCAGTTAGCCTAATGTGCATGTCTTTGGACTGTGGGAGGAAACCAGAGTACCCGGGGGAAAGACTCAAACCCAGGCCCTTCCTGCTGTTAGGCGGACGTTATAACCACTACGCCACCGTGTTACCCGGTTAAAAAACCAGACAATCCAAAATACTAAAGTGCCGCCGCATCGTTTTATTTAGGAAGAACTTAAACGAGAACTGAAAAGTACAGCGTAAAGCTCTGCAGGTGGGATGTCCCAGGGTGGAAGCACCGCTCTCTGCGACATCATCACAGAGTGTGTAGGTCAACTATTAGGTGATGAGTGTGTAGGTCATGTGACACTGGTGGGACATTGTGACAAAAACAGAGAGACAAAGTCCAGCCCCTGGTAGAGCATCACTACATGACATGCAGATTATATAGGACATCCCATAATTATAGCACCGCCCCACTTTCAGCAGGTAGTCGAACAGCATTGTGGGTAATATAGGAAACTGGTAAAATGGTGAAAACATGTCAGTGAAATAAAGTTAATCTCGGACGCCGCTGAAGTCAATTATGAGGATTATTATGGAAGTCATTCAGGGGGGATTTGTCCTTTAGCAGACAATTTGTCACTTCTGGCGATGATTAGTGACTAAAAGCTCGATGATGAAGACCTTTTCACTCAGTGCGAGTGGGTCGATTATGGCTTTGTTATTAAAATAGCCGGAACATTCACTAAAAATGTTACGAGAAAATAAACAATGCCAGAATTTGAGTAGGCTGCCTGATATTAAACGATATCCCAAATATAATTTGGACGTTATATTTACTTATTCGCTGACGTATTTCTTCACGTAAGACAGAATACATTTCGTGAGAGAGGAGGGAGAACACCCGCCAAAAATATTGGCTCCATCTGGAAGTCCTATCGACTGGCATGTAGTTCCCTGATCACTGCAGGCGGTATCGAATCTGTGTGAAGTGTAAATATAAACCGCACTCACACCACAGCTCGTAGTAATAAGTGCAGCAGCCGGTCTCCCCGCAGCAGTGGCCTGTCTGGCAAAGGTACCCGCTGGCACTGTTGGCACCGGGACAGTAACGCGGGCTGCCCAGGAGCGGCAGGGTTCCTGTGCTGTGGTACTCCATCCCCTCCAGCAGAGCGTGGCGCCACCGGAACAGCCGCTCCTTCTCTTCTTCCACAGCCGCTGCCGTGGCAACAGTGGCCGACGAGCCTCCTTGTAATCAGAACGTCTGAGAGACAAAAGTGGAAGATGGGGGCGTGGGTGTTGGAGTCAAGAGGACTCTTCAATCACATGATGATCTCACAAGTCGTCTCTATGGACATGTTTTATGCATATTTTGAGGAGGAAAAGCCACATACCGCAGAGTTCTTACCCTTTTCCAGGATTGGTTGGAATGATGGAGTGTTTTGCATAAATATTTCTCTTGGAGTGTCACAAAAGGACACTGTGTATCTGAGATGGTCTAAACCCAAAGCAAGTTATCTTTCTTTCTTTTTTTAGATAATATAACCCTACCAAGTCCAGCAGCAGACCGGTGTCCTGTTGATGGCTTGTGCCCGTAGTCAGTTGCAATTGGCCCCAGCTTCCCTGCGACCCTGATGGATGGATGGATGGATGGACAGATGGAAGGAAGGATGGATGGATGGAAGGAAGGGAGGTAGGATGGATGAAAAGAAGTAAAGAAGGATGGATGGATGGAAGGAAGGAATGAAAGAAGGATGGATGGATGGATGGATGGAAGGAAGGAAGGAAGAATGGATGGATGGAAGGAAGGAGGAAAGGATAAATGGATGGATGGATGGAAGTAAGGAAGGATGGATGGGTGGATGGATAGAAGGAAGGAAGGATGGATGGATGGTTAGAAGGATAGACAGATGGATGGATGGATGGAAGAAAGGTGGAAGGAAAGAAGGATGGATGGATGAATAGAAGGACGGACAGATGGGTGGAAGGATGGACAGATGGAAGGATAGACAGATGGATGGATAAATGGATGGATGAATCGAAGGAAGGAAGGATGGATGGATGAATGGATGGATGAATCAAAGGGGGGAAGTACTGAAGGATGGATGGATGGAAGCAAGGAAGGATGGATGGAAGGAAGGAAGGATGGATGGAAGGATGGATGGACGGATAACGTCACCACTCTGCTCCAGATGAACAGTAGATGCACTTGGTGAACTCTACAACCTCGACATCACATTATTTTGTGACATTTTCGAATATATTTTGTTGCTTTTCTTTCCCGTAGGCTGTCACTACATTGCTGTAAATGCACTGGACCTAATTTGTCTCGCAAGCTTCATATCTAACAGCATCACATCATGTGTATCTGAAGCACCTTGTAGAGTTACTTTTTACCTCCAGATATGGTATGTTTTTGTCACCGTTGGTTGGTTGGTTTGTTTGTTTGTTAGCAACTTTACATAAAAAGTTAGAAAAAGATTATAATGAATTTGTTTGGAGGGGTGGAGTACGACCCATGGAAGACTCCACTGGATTTTAGAGATGATCTGGATCAAATTCTGGATCTGGGAATTTTTTAAAGATTCTGTAACATTGTGAGATAGAAGGTTTATTTTTTGGAGGTGTGGTATTACAGCAGGCCCAGCAGGGGGCGCTGTGTACTATCTGTTATTTTTTTCAGATTGGATGATGTTTTCATTCACAGAGTGGTTTTAACTCTGTAATTTTATTCACGTAGCTATTTATTTGTACCGATTTTATAATATGCCTCTTTTGGTATGAAATATGGGTCATGGGTGCAGATCTGGCTTTAAACAAATTCACCAACCTTTCACCTAAAAATCACCAGAATAAAAACAATATTTCTATAAGTACCATATGTGAATATGATATGTGGTATGTATCAGCATATGAAACGAATATAAAAAAAACCTCTTCCTTGTGCAATTTCCTGCATCGCTTGGATTCCCAGTCCTGATGTGAACCTATCGTCACAACCAGATGCCCTGTGAACCCTTCTAGCACGTTTCTAAAATGAATAACATACGTAATTTTCTGTATTATTAGTCACAGACTAGGCAGCAAACTAGATATATACATAACGGGTGCACTCTGGCTCCAGAACCGTACACTATTTATCCCTGAATGCGACAAGACCACAGACTACAGGAAACAGGTAAAAAGTATAGACCCCCTTGCCAGAAGAACAGAGCTGCAATACAGACAATCCATAGCTTGAAATTCCTGGCTGTCTACATTACCAAGGATTTCACCTGCATAACAGATCTTAAGGAAGGAACATCAGTCTCCACCTGTCACACTGAAGCCTCAGGTCCCTGTCTATACTCAGGAATCCTCAGGTTGTTCTGGAATAGCATCGTAATCTGATAAAATGGTAAAACAACTGCAGAGAGTAGTTCTAACAGCCCAGCGCATCACAGGAAGAGAGAATATACCCCTTGGGGATATGTACAGCAGATGATGCCTGAAGAGGGCCAGAACGCTCATCAAATACTGCAGGGAATGGCGTTACTACTACTGACAGCATCTCAGAAATAAACTTTGCTATAATATATATATATATATATTTCATGTGTTATACATCGTATTTATTTATTCTGAAATGTGCACTGTTTTTTTTCACCATTTATCTCTATTTTATTCCTAATTTCATTGAGTTGAGGATTTCCCCCTCCTTTTAGAAATTTAATCTCTATTCATTCATTTTCTAAGCCACTTAATCCTAATTAGGGTCGCAGGGAGGCTGGTGTCGAGCAAAAGGCCGGGTACACCCTGAACAGCTCGCCAGACCATTGCAGGGCCAACACACATACAACCATTCACACTCACTCTCACACCTAGGGGCAATTTGAAACAGCCAATCAGCCTACTGCGCATGTTTTTGGACTGTGGGAGGAAACCGGAGTACCCAGAGGAAACCCATGCACGCATGGCGAGAACATGCAAACTCCACACAGAAACACCCCGAACCCGGAAATCAGACCTTCTTGCTGCTTCCTAATTTAATAAAGTCGAGAATTTTTTATCCTCCCTTCATAAATTTTACCTGTATTTATTTATTTTCATTTATTTTTGCATGCGACAATAGGGCAAAAAAAAAAAAAAAAAAAAAAAAAAAGGTCCAAACCTTCTTTGATTCAGGAATACAAACCTACTGCTTTCCATCCAATGCAATGTGACTGAAAAACCAGCAGACACAGGAAACCAAAAAATGAACCAAAACCCG
>JBCNYH010000022.1:32516226-32526917 GCA_039654325.1 Tandanus tandanus | reverse complement strand
GGAAGAAAGGAAATTGGTTTACACTCATAATTATCTGTGTATGGGCGATGAGCTTCTTGGCCACACTTATCCCCTTAGGATTGAGTAAATACAGCTGCATGACTGTATGTACGAACACGGCATTATTTATGTGGTCACCTTTTTGGTCGTGGCTTTTTCATACTTCAGGCTTCTGCAAACCATCTTCAAGTCACCAACAAACCAGAGACACAAAACTACTGGACTCGTATTCATTCTGGTAGCTACATTCTTTATTTTTTGGGCTCCTTTTAACATAAAGAATTTTCTGTGCATATCAAAGTATCATGATCAGATTGAGATTTCTATCCATCCCCCAGAACATTTATGGATTCTAGCATACACCCGATGCTGCCTCAATCCAGTGATCTATGGTTTATTTGGTGTAATATTCCGTAACACAGTGCGAGAGATTTTGCAGCGAGAAGTTATGTTCATCTCCGGAGAGCATCATTCAGAGAGTTATGTTAATGTCAATAATTAAACCTCAGAGCCGGACATAAATCATGATTTTTTTTTAATGGTCTAAATCATATCACTCTGGATCGAATGAAATAACGCAGAAACATGTTTTTCTTTTACATCCTTCCGCATTCAGACTTCCACTAGGTCAATTTTATCCACATCGGCTTCTTTACGACTTTGGTTTGAGTTAATGATTTAATCTCATTATTATTACGTCGTGTTGTTATATTGTATACGTTTATTATTAGTTGTTACCAGATAATTTTTTTTATAAATGTGGTGGAAAATGGTTTGGAATCAGGTACCTCTAAGTGATCACTTGAAATAAACAACTGGTTAAATTTTTAAGCAAAGGAGAAAAATGTAACGGTACTCAAACTGTAAAGTGAAGAGGTCTGTTTAGAAGACAGGAAGTGAAGCTGATGACAGACTGTGAACGCGGTAAAGAAATAAATATATATATATATATATATATATATATATATATATATACACACATACATATACACACATACACGTTGGTTTCATTAATGGTGAGGTGAGACTGCTAAGAATAACATATAGGGGGGGGAAACTTGGGTCTGAGTGAGAATCGGATGCAGTGGTGGAGAAAACCATGTAGATAAGACCCGCAGAAGTGCACAAGACTGAGAAATGCATGGTATGAATCCCATAAGCAAGATTGTGTCACGGTTAACTTCTGTCCAGGCTGAGTTCTCACCTGTTGCTGTGTTTTGTCTTTAATAAAGTCCTGAATTTTTTTCTGTTACCAAGAGACGACTGAGATCTTCATTTCTACTGAACTTCACTGAAAATGAAAATCATTTTTTAAATTCATATTTAAATTTGAATAAAATATAGCCAGGATAAGGATTTGGTACATTTGAGATACCTTTCGATCAAAAGACAACAGCTTGCCAGGTGAGACAACATCATGTAATAAACACAGAAAAGGATTCAACTGGCTTTAAGGATCCATTCAGACTTCCACAAGGAGTTTGGGTCAGAAATAAATTGTGTTGGCTTGTAAACGTACCTCATCGTTATATTAACATCATTTATATTTTCAAATCATTAGAATTCATTAGGATACATCATACTGGTTATAAAACTGAGCTACATCATTAATCACATTTTGCATGATTTAAAACTAAATTAAATAAAAGTTAATTGGTTAAATGGTTGGGTGCGTGTTGGCCCTGCGATGGCCTGGCAAGCTGTCATCACCTAGAGTTGACTGAGATCCCTAATTAGGATTAAGCGGCTTAGAAAACGAATGAGTGAAATAATTAAATGTTTCTTTTTTTTTTTTTTTTTTTTAAATGTTTTTAAAAAAAATCATCAAAAGATTCAATCCGCATGTTTGACCTTAGCACAGGTTTTAAACCGGATGCGATTCCTGTCCTCCATCCACTAGGAGGCGATAAAGTATTTTTACGAATATATTTACAGTGGCTATAAAAGTGTTACACACTCCAGTTAAAATGCCAGGTTTTTTTCCACTGTAAAACAATAAAACTAATGATTTCATGACCCTTTCCTCTTTTAATTATGAACCATAATCTACAAAAAAATAAAAATAAAAAAAATTTAGGGGAAACAAATAAAAAAAAATTAAAAAAAGTACTATAAGCAGATTCCATAAATATGCACCTCTTAAATTAATTCTTTTAAAGACAGCATACAGGTTTTTTTGGGTAGGCGCTTATCAGCATGGTTCATACTGACATCTTCCAATCGTTACCCACCGTTCTTTACAAAAGTGCACGAATCTGTACTGTGAGGGCAGCTCTTGCATCTGAGCACTGGCTATGCCACACTTGATATCCACTGTAGTCTGTGCTTGTTATGTTCTGTCTATTTTGAAGGCTGAGAAACAGAGACGTTTGTCCACATAAAAATATCATCACTTGGAGCATTTTATTTCAGAAAATGCCACTCAGCTGACACTGGGAGAAGGCGGGGTACACCCTGAACAGCTCGCCAGACCATCGCAGGGCAACACACACACACACAAAAACAATCACATTGACACTTACAGGCAATTTGGATCAGCCAATTAGCCTAATGTGCATGGTTTTGGATTAAAGGAGGAAACCCACACAAGCACGGGGAGAGCATGGAGACTTCACACAGAAACGCCTCAGCCTGGAACTCAAACCCAAAGGTGATCAGTCACAATAAATTTGAAAGACATAGAAGTGTTCATGATAACAGGAAATGGGAAGGGCGTCAGAGTACTTTAGGACTTTGAGTGCCTGTTTACTCATACCTCAAAACGTCACATTGTAGAAAATATTTTTATTGGTTGAGAATAAATGCACAGGGTGAAAATAGAAAACAAAGGGGAACTTGCACAGAGCACTGACCTCAACCCCACTGAACACGTTTGTGATAAACTAGAATGCTAACTGCCCCAGGTGCCCCCCGCCTGACCTTAATAATGCTCTTGTGGACGAATGATCACAAACCCCCACAGCTCACACTCCAAAATCTAGCAGACAGCCTTCGCAGAAGAGAGAAATTTATTATAAGAGCAAAGAGGAAGTGCAAATATCGAGAAACACGAATGAGGGTCAAGTTTTCATAAACTGTATCTATGTATTCATCTATCAAATAAATAAATAAATAAAGCAAGAAGACTATTGTGGGTTTTTTTTTTCCTCAAACAAATTGATTTATTTATTTTTTATAATTTTTTTTACATGCTATACAGATGGGACTGCTTCGGTAGGCAAAGGAGAAATGAAGAGATGAAGAAAAAGAAGGCCGGATAAAGATAACAAATGGATGAACAGTAGAGAGTTTAGAACCTGCACCAAACTACAACTAAGTGTTATTCACTGAACGTGACTGAGATATGAAGAACACTCTCTTCTAGCTGGTACAGACACCAGGTTAGCGTTTTAAATCAGACAGCCTTCGCGCTCGTCTTGTTTTATAGATTAATTTACTCTTTATACAATATAGTCATGTCTGTATTTACTGTACACAAATCTAGATTTACAGCATTTCCATTCCACACATCATACAACAGCCCGGCACTGCGTTCCAGATTTACGTTACTCCAGTGTCCGGATGAGCTGGCGGTTACTCACAGAGCTAAAGTGAACATGGAGGAGATCTTCAGTGCAGTTCTGCACACTAAAACAAATCGAGATGAAGGGTCCGAGACCGTATCCAGATGTTAAATGTCATGAAACGTGGCCTGGAGGATGATCAGCCCTTAAAACCCCAAATCACGTCCTGATCTGATAAAGCATAAAGACGTCACACACATGGCAGCGTTCCGACTTTCTTCATTTTATCGTCTGCACTTATTACTAATGCGACGACCGTGAAGCTCCGCCCCCTTCTTCAGCATGCGTTAGACAGTAGATTACACCGTGTTTCATGGCTCAGAGGATGGAGTGATGCACCGAAATAAATTCTTGGCCAAAAACAGAATGTGAAATCCTCACTAGCTCATTTCCCGAACCGCTTAATCCTGTTAGGGTCGGGGGGGAGGCTGGAGCCTATCTCGGCCAACACTGGGTGAAAGGTGGGATACACCCTGAATAGCTCACCAGACCACCGTGGTGCAAAACACACACAACCATTCACACTCACCCTCACACCTGGGGGCAATTTGGCTTAATGTGTATGTCTTTGGACTGTCGGAGGAAACCAGAGTACCCGGAGGAAACCCACGCAGAAACCCAGGAAGAACATGCAAACTCCACACAGAAACTTCGCCAAGCCCGGGACTCGAACCCAGGACCTTCTTGCTGTGACGTGAAAACCACAAAACACAACATCTGGATGTGTTTTTTTATTCTTTTTGCCCTGCGTTGGTCTGGTGGGCGGTTCAGGATGTACCCCGCCTTCATCCAGCGTCGGCTGAGATAGGCACAGCCTCCCCGCGACCCTACTAGTAGGATTAAGCGGTTCAGTAAGTGAGTGAATAATAATAACAATAATAATTTTTGCGCTTTTAATAGAATATTACTCCATAAATCCGAGTAGAAACCATTGAAGAACATTAAAATATTATATATTTCAATATTCTTGGTGAAATTGTGAAACGGAGGACAAAAATTTCTCTTCTAAATTTCGGTGCATCTCTGTTAAGATCCCCGGTGCAGCACAGTCACCACGAAGCAAACGCAGATTAAAGCTTTATGAACACGTAGGAAAAATACTTCATCCCCAATTTACTGATTCCTTCATTCTCTCTCTGTCTCACTCTACTCCTGTAAAAGACATGACGACATTATTCCTGCTTTACTCGGTGCAAAGCGAGTCCCAGGTTTTCGCAAAACAGCTCACAAGACATCCGGCTCCCTCACTGTGGTTCGCACGTCACTGTATTTTACCTCAACGAAAAAAGAAAAAAAAACTTCAAGTATTAGATCAGACTTTACAGCTGATTTAAATCCACAGCTTTTCCCCACATACACACTGACAGGTCCATGTTCCTGGAACATACCATTTTAGTGGGAGAGGGGTAGAAGAGGAGAGTAGGGGTGGGGGGTCAGAGGGTAGGAGCTGCAAGGGCAAGGAAGGTTGTCAGTCGCACTTTGTTTCCCAGCATGCTCTTAGAGGGATTCAGACGTCACCTGTGATGTTAGAGAACGCAATGTTTAGACTCCTGGGAAGATTCGGGTTCTGATAATTATTTTTAAAAACAACATTGTATTGATGATGATGATGATGAAGGTTGACATGTTGGCTCACCTGTGTGCTGCTGGACTCGGTCCCATGTGCTCAGGTCATGTGTGCTTCCGTTCTCTCTGAAAGCCAGCAGGGGCGTCTTCTTCATCTCATCGTCTTCCTCTCCGTCACCCTCCTGACGGGACAGCTTGGTCACCATGGGCACCTCGATCACTTCCTCAAAGGGCGTGGTCTCCACAACGACCCCGTTTTCTCGAGGTTGGGCTTCGGAGCTCACTCTGAAAAAATGTAGCACAGCTCGAACAGTGTGTATATTCCACGATGCTAATTACATTTATAAGTGTTAATGGAGTGCTACCAGGATACCTGTAGTAACTGATTACCACCACACGAGGGCAGTAGACAGACGCAAATATGGTACTACAGTACAGGGGATGGGGGGGATCAGCGGGGATCCCTGAGTTACTGTAACCTTTTAACTCCAGTGAGCTGAGGTTTAAAACTTACTGTTGATCAGCAGGGGGCAGTATTTCCGAGATGAGGTCAGGGTTAGCGTGCCCGTTGCTGTCGCTGTGCTGTGTGCCATGAGGAAGTTGTGGAGCCGATACAGTGATCGAGGGGATTGCAGGAGCCGGATTCACTGAGAGCGAGAGAGAGGGAGGGAGAGAAAGGGACAGTGAGAGAGAGAGAGAGATTCTCAGCCTACCCCTTCCCTGCAGTCCACCCTCGCCCAGTGCTTCATAATCCTGTTCTGAATGGAACTGAAGCCTGGTTACAGCTGAGGGAAGAAGTGGAATGTGTGTGAAATCGCTCTTACCCGAATCCTCAGAGCTCGCTTCACTCGCATCGCCGTTCCTCTGAGTCTGACCTGGATTCTTCTAATAAACAGAGAGAATTGAAACAGGTTCATACGACAGGCATGAGTGCCAAATCCTTCAATAACAAGTGTGTGGGTGTGTGTGTGAGAGAGTTACACTACCTGGTCTGAGCGGCGTGTACGCTTCATGATCTCCTCTAGACGCTACGGAAGAGAAAAGTATGTTTTTAATTAACGAGAAGCTCATTTATGCAAAAAAATATATATAAAATTCATAAACAGGCGGAACCGTGGCGCAGTGGCGAACACATCAGCCTCACACAGCAAGCTCGTCCCGGGTTCGAGTCCCGGGTTAGGCGAGGGCGTTTATGTGTGGAGTTTGCATTTTCTCCTTGTGCTTGCGTGGGTTTCCTCCTTGTACTCCAGTTTTCTCCCACAGTCCAAAGACATGCACAGTAGGCAAATTGGCTTTTCCATATTGCCCCTAGGTGTGAGTGTGCATGGATGTGTGTGTGTTGGCCCTGCAATGGTTTGGTTTAGGGTGTACCTGGCTGAGATAGGCTTCAGCCTCCCCACAACCATCGTCGGATTAAGCAGTTCAGCAAATGAATAAACAAACAAACAAAGGAACCTTTTTCCTCTCAAGTCTCTCGGCCTCCTCTTTTTGGAAGTGTTTCTCTCTCTCCAGACGCAAACGCTCCGCCTCTTCACGCTGTCGAGCCTCCTCTTCCTCTTTCTGTCCACACACACACACACACACACACACACACACACGTGTTAGACTTTGAGTGTGTGCGTAGTATGCATATATAATCATTCATCTGTGTGTTCATTTTTATCTTGTGTGTGTGTGTGTGTGTGTGTGTGAGTGACCTGTTTCTGGAGACGTTCTGCTTCTTCCTCTCTCTCTCTCTGCAGTCGTTCCTCCTCTAAGCGTCTCTCTTCTTCCTCTTTGCGTTTTTTCTCTTCAGCCTCCTCTTCTCTTTTCGCTCTCTCTTCAGCTATCCTGCGTGCCATCTCCTCTCTGTGTCGCCTGTCCATCAGTGCACACACACACACACACACATACAGTTAAAAAAAAACTTGCAGAGCATCATTTCCTTATTAGATGATTCCATAATCGGTGGATTCAAACCTCTCGGCTTCCTCCTGCTGCCTCTTCTCCTCCTCCTCTCTCTCCCTCTGCTCTCTAGCCTGCCGTCGTTTCTCAGCCAGCAGTCGAGACGCCTCTTCTGGGTCCGTGGTTCCTGTGCTGGGTCGGGCTGCTGGAGGACTCATCACCCGCTCTACCCATGAGACAATCAGAAGTTACAAATCCACTACAAAACGCTCGTATGTGTGTGTGTGTGTGTGTGTGTGTGTGTGCGTGCATGCGTGTGTATATATATATATATATACAGTTAAACACTAGAGGTCGCTCTATTCACCGCTCTCTGGTTTTCGTGTAGGGATTTCAGGAGCTGCTTTAGCAGGACTTTCATTTTGCTCCCTCGGTGCTTTCTCCACCTCCTCATCCTCCTCCCTTCTGCCCTCTGTCTCTTCTCTTTTAGCCTTCACTTCCTCCTCCTGTTTTTGCTCCTCCTCCTTCTCCAGACTCGCTCTCGGGCTTTCCGGCTTCGCCCGGCCGGGTCGCAGGTTACCAGGTAACAGGGAAGGGTTGCTAGGAGTTAACGGCATGGAAGGTGGAGGAGGAGGAGACCTGGACTTTTTGGGCATGGGAGACCTTGGAGGCTTAGCGGAAGTCCTAAAGCCACACGGCGCAGGGAGAGAAAATTCATTGGGTATGGCAGGTATCCTTTTCCTCAGCTCCAACTACAAAAAACGGTTGGTACCTGACAGGGGAGGGCTGCTTGACTTTAGTGCGCTGGCTGCCAGGAGAGGGCGCTCTCTTGAAGGTGGCAAGGCTCAGAGATGGTGTGGGACAGGACAGATTACTCCAGGACTTGCGCACATAGTCCTTATCCTTTCTGTCAGGCTGATCATGGGAAAACAACAACAAAAACGCAGTTGAAAAAAAACAGAATAAATAAAAAAATCTTAAGAAGTAAAGAAGCTTGAAGGCATCCAAAATGTTTTATTGTGAAAATCACACTCCCAGCATCGAGTACTGATCTCACAAAAATGATCAGGAGTAATAATTCAGGGATTTAGGGGGAGTTTCTACTTTAACCATCACACTATTACTATTGATGTCCAGCAGATGGCACTGTTGAGGCCAAAAGAAATACAAATAAATGATGTAATGGTAATGTACACACTCACACAGTACAATCTCTTCCTTTCATGGGGAACAAAGTTATTAATCCTGTGTCTGTGATTAAAAAATAAAAATAAAATCAAATGTGAGTTTTTACAGGCAAAACAGTCCAATGCTATTCAGACGCGAATCCAGTTGCTTGGTGTACAAGAGTGAGTGGATAAATTTGGAGGAACAAGTGGTGTTCTGTGTGGTTTGAGGGGAGAAAAACAGCAATCAAGACTGGCGCCTGTGTAACACATTGAATTCGTCTGATGCAAATCAGTTGTCCTGCGTCTCAGATGTAAGCCCTTAATACCATAAGCCCCTCACAAAGTACACACAGTCAAAAGGCTGGTGCTGGTGTATGTGTGAGGGGGCTATCAGGTCAAACAAGAACATTCCAAAGCTGATGTATTTCCGGTGGAGCTTAAACTCTTATCCACACACACACACACCTCAAATTTCATTTACTAATAAATTCAAACTCATTTTCACAATCATATATTAGTATTTTTATGAACCGAAAAATTTTTGCCCCATAGTGTTTGAACCACATTAACTAAATTAGCTGGTTTTGAAGGATTTTCACGATAGAGCGAAAAAGCGAAAATCACCCAGAATGTGTCAGGAGCAAAAAATACATAGCTCACAAATTATTACAGAACAGAACCACCATAATTCTATATCACCTACCATGATAACCCATGTAAGGATAAGATTCCACTACCTTGGTGGAAGACTGCACTCTCTGAGGGCATTTCTAGGTTTTTAATGCAATGAACCTAATACAAAAACAATTTGCAAGGATGTAATGCCACAATTTTACAATTTTTTACTCAAACGCATCTTTCCCCTTCATTCAACTAGATTTTCCTCAGAGTTTTAGCTAAAAACACAGAAAAAGTTTTTAGGTGTGAGATTATCTCTCTTCATATCTGACAGCCCATGTGTCTTCTTACCGTCATATTGTGGGATGCCCTTCTGCATGGGCTTCTCTCTGGCCCAGCTCTGACGGCTCGCTCCAGGCTGAGGTCAGCTCTCATTGGTCGCTCTGTGCTGCGTGACTGCGGGTTCTTGATGGACAATGAACTCATGTGGTGACAGGAGGCTGAGCGAGGACAAATGGGGGTCACTGAACCAAGGGTCAAAGATTATGTAGCCGAGCAGACCATGTGGAGTATGAGTTTTTTTAAACAGGGATGAGGGGATGAGAGGGTGAGTGTAATATGACAAAGAAAGAAAGAAAGAAAGAAAGAGAAAGTGTGTGTCAGCATCTAGAAAGCAATAAAAGGTCACGTAGCGTCTACAATCATTCCCAAAGGCGGACTTGAAAGTATTGCACTAATGAAAATGGGTGTGGCCGAGCACAAGTGTTCCTTCTGAAATAGGAGTCAGTAATGAGGGCGTTCTGCGTGTTAGCGGCTTTTTGCCCCAGTTGTTAGTTACAGAATAGGCCAGGAAGAGAAACAGAGAGTAAGAAAAAGACGGAGACAGAGAGACACGCCCAAAGACAACAAAAGGAATAAAGTAGCATAATAGTCTAATGTTTACTCTCACATGCAGCCTTTGTACATATGATTTAAATGAAGCCACACAAACACACACAGGTTGGTGTAAAAGCAAACCAGGTAACAATTTAAGGAGAGAGAAAAAAAACCCTGAAAGACCCATTCTGTTCAAGAGGAAAAGGAAAGTTGGGCAAAAAGAGCTCTAGTCTCCATCATCAACCTCACACACACACACACTGCTTTTTTGTGTATCCTGCCTTACCTGCATCTCCAGTCAGAGACACAGCACTACGACTTCTGGCCAGGTACGAGTGCGTTGGTGTCTGTAAGCGATTCACTACATTGGTCTCCCATGGGGTGAGAGGCACACGATGTACACCTGAAACACACACACCTTAAAAGTTACGTACCAGTTTATTATTATTCCCTAAGGCTGCTTAAGGGATCACCTGACGAGCTGAAAATACAGAGCATGAAGAGCCAAAGCAAACACACCACAGAAGGGTGAGAGTGCATGCATACATAAGACCCACTTCCATTCCCATGGTAATCTATATTACTCAAGCCATTAGCATGCTGTAGGAATACATGCACTGCTCAGCTGAATACACTTAAAGGTACAATTGGGACGTTTAAGTATATAGGTGCAATTTGTAAACTTATGCTTAAAGGTACCGTATGCATTTTTACGCTTAAAGGTACAATCTGTAAACTTATGCTTAAAGGTACCGTATGCATTTTTACGCTTAAAGGTACAATCTGTAAATTTACCCTTAAAGGTGCAATTTGTAAACTTATGCTTAAAGGTACCGTATGCATGTTTTGCTTAAAGGTACAATCTGTAAATTTACGCTTAAAGGTGCAATTTGTAAACTTGTGCTTAAAGGTACCGTATGCATGTTTTGCTTAAAGGGACAATCTGTAAATTTACGCTTAAAGGTGCAATTTGTAAACTTGTGCTTAAAGGTACCGTATGCATGTTTTGCTTAAA
>JBCNYH010000022.1:32451609-32456993 GCA_039654325.1 Tandanus tandanus | reverse complement strand
ACAGGGGCCACACCTTCACTGAGAACCATAGGAATAGAAGCCACCCCTCCTTCACTGAGACCAATAGGTATGAGGCCAATAGGTATAGAGGCCATGCCTCCTTCACTGAGACCCATAGGTATAGAGGCCACGCCTCCTCCACTGAAGCCCATAAGTATAGAGGCCACGCCTCCTTCACTGAGGCCCATAGGTAGAGAGGCCATGCCTCCTCCACTGAGACCCATAGGTATAGAGGCCACGCCTCCTCCACTGAGGCCCATAGGTAGAGAGGCCATGCCTCCTCCACTGAGGCCCATAGGTATAGAGGCCACGCCTCCTTCACTGAGACCCATAGGTATAGAGGCCACGCCTCCTTCACCGAGACCCATGATTGTAACATGGGCTCAGATTGGGTTGTAGTGTTTACAGTTGTGGGTGTTTTGTGGGTATGTTGGTGGGGGTGTCGTGTGGGTATGTTGGTGGGGGTATTGTGTGTGGATACTGGTGGGGGTATTGTGTGTGGATACTGGTGGGAGTGTTGTGTGTGGATACTGGTGGGGGTGTTGTGGGGGTATGTTGGTGGGGTGTTTTGTGTGGGGATGTTGGTGGGGGTGTTGTGTGGGGATGTCAGTGGTTGTCACTCTTTGTTAGAGGGGTTGTTTATGGTTGGAAATATTGTGTTTTTGTAATTATTGGTCAGCTGGTCAGGAGAGTTACGGTTACAATGTTGTGTTTGTTGTAAAAGAGGTGTTTGTTGCTGCAGGTGCTGTGTTTATTGTTGTTGGTGAGGTGTTCATAGCTGAATGTGTTTGGTTGGTGATACTTTAGATGAGTGCCTTGTTTTACTGTTGCAGTTTATATTATGCAAGCTGTGGTAATTTAGGAGTATTTACTGTATATTTAGGAGTTCTTTTGCTTTTGTTTTTCTCTACCCATTTCTCAGTCTGTCCCATATCTCTTAGTATCACAGCCACTTGTCAATTTTCCATTCCAGACAGATTGCTAAATGGAAACCAGGCTCAGGCTCCTTTCCCCCAACACCTCATTTCAGATGTATATTTATAGCCTACATTTCACCGTGTGGTTGTATGGACGTGTGTGGGTTTTTTTGTTTTTTTCTGTCTGTCATCGCTATGGTGATTAATGAGGCATTAGATTGCCTTGTGTGACCTGAGCGCCTCCACCGAGTTCATAGGATGTTTTCACCATGGCAAATTCTCACCATACTGCAACATACTGACTGTCCTAACCTCCAGACGAGAGGTGCATAACAATCCACTAACAGTACACATGCAGGTCTGTGTGGCAGGACTTGCCGCGGATTCCATGATTGGGTTGCCATTTATTGTTTTTTCACTCATTGAGCGTAGCTAAATCGAGCATAGGTAAATCATGGAAAAGATCAATTTAAGGGTGCTATGTTTGATGGGAAATGTACTCCTGTGCCTGTTTTCAGGAAGAGGAGATGCCTGAGGTTGAGATAGACATCGACGATCTTCTGGAGGTGAACAGCGAAGACGAGAGAGCTGTGAAATTACAGGCGAGTGCTTATATTCTCACAGAAAAAAGATCATCACATCTATTTGAGCAGTGAACTCCTCTATAAGCAGCTCATAAGCATGTACCTGATTTTTTTTTTTTTTTTTTTTTTCTTTTTTTTTTTTAAATAAAGATGTTGAAATCTTTTGTTTCCTACACCAGGAGTCCCTTACAGACTGCTATAAACCTACTGATGTAAGTCAATACCAAATTTGCATTTTTATAATCTCTGTGTACTGTGTTCTCTTCAAAGAAAAGGGTTTTTGGTTGTTTGATGCTTTGATCATACTAAAATACTTCTGTTTAGAAATCATTCTATTCCACAAGCTGATGAACTGGTCTGGGAACCATTTCAGTGTCAAAGAGTTAACATTACAGCACAGTTGTGTCACAGGGGACACAGGGGCGAGGGCAGGGTACACCCTTAACAGCTCACCAGAGCGTCGCAGGGCAACACACACAACCACCCACACTCACACCTACACCTAGGGGCGATTTAGAACAGCCAGTTAGCCAAATGTGCATGTCTTTCGACTGTGGGAGGAAACCCCGAGTACCTGGAGGAAACCCACGCAAACACGGGGAGAACATTCACACTTGGCCAGGAGTCGAACCCAGGACCCTCTTGCTTTGAGGCGGACATGCAAGCTACAGTTGTTTATAGCGCCAATGAATTGTCAAATCAGATTGATCAGAAACCGTCCAATCATACTCCGATAGTGACACCTGACCTCGGAAAGACATCAGGACACAGGATTGTACTTTCCTGTTTCTCTTAACACCATACTAACATGTTCTGACGTGTTTACAGGAAAATAATTCATGTCAGAGCAGTAAAGGACATTACAGCTCCTCCACACCACCACCGTTGTTTATTGTTTTGCAATACTGGCACATTCTATTGCATTTCATTCCTTATGTGAAGCGCCGTATGAGTCCCATGGCCTTCTGCTCCAATACACCCATTCTGGTATAAGCCTACTGACCGGAAAACCCACATATGTCTGATGTATCTGTCTAAATACAACATGCATTGAATCACTGACCTCTATACAGATGGGTAGATAGATACTAGTATACTGTACAGTAGAATGCCAACAGAAATGTTCCATTTTTGGAAGTGTGTGTACATATCATGGGCTCCCAGCCATGCTTCTGAATATCCATCGAGCTAATCCTCATCCACCGATTCTCAAGCATATGTGTGGTTATCAAGGCATAATGTTAATGAACTGGAATATCATTGTTTATTATGTTTAATACTTTTAGTAATCATTCAACTCTATTAGTAATCTAGAAGCCTCCAGCCCAAGGCGCTGCTACCTCCCGATCGGCGGCCTGTGGCTGCCTCCGTCACCACCAAATTTTTTAGTCAATCTTGTTCAAACGTGCTAACATTCTTAAAATTGCTGTGCTTGCTAGAAATAAAAGGAAGTATACAGCACCCCCTGCTGGGTCTGCTATAATATGACACTTCCAAAAAATTCGTCCTATCTAGCAATGTTAAAGAATCCTTTAAAAAAAATTCCCGGATCTAGAATTTAATATGGATCATCATTTTTAAAATTTACATCATGGAATGTTACTTGGGTCATACTCCACCCCTTTCAAAAATTAATCAACATCTGTTCATAACTTTTTGCGTGTAGCTGCTAACAGCCAGACAGACAAACAAACAATGCTGACAAAGATGTAACGTCTTTTGCACAGATGATAAAGTCTTAAAGATGTACATCGCAAGCTTTCCTTGTTTGGAGGGAGAAATATGTGCTGTCAGTTAGCTTTTGAGAATGGCGACAGAAGTGTTCGAACTTGTGGTTTCCTGGCTATTGGACAGCCGCCATGTTTAGGTTTCTAGAGAGTAAAGTAGCCGTACTTGCTGGGTGGGAAGGACGGCGTACTCTCTCATCTGTCAATCTCAATGACACTAGCCAATCACAGGCGTCTGTGAGCTCGTGGATGCAGAAGATGACGGCTAGCACGTTTCTCCAGCCTGCCCAGCCATTCCGAAAAAAATTAAAAAAGGATATAATCGGGTGTCTCAGAGTAAAGATGTGCCAGCCGTCTCCTTCTCCTTCTACAGTTGCTAGCTATTGAGGCTGGTGAGCGGAAATTGATTGATGACAACCGCGATAGGGCAACAGCATGATAACATCGAGACACTAATGATGGCTCGAAGATAAATCCTATTGTATTTCTCGATTGTCCATCATTTCTCTTCTCAGACGATCTGATGACATTCGTAAGCCTCTGTCGCTCTCTCACACACAAATCTCTCCATCTCTATTGCAGGCTTTCGTCCAGGAGCTCCTCGGAAGGATAAGGGGAATGAGGAAACTGGGCGCTCCACAGAAGAAAAGCCTTTAATTGCTCGTGAAACAGCGACGACAATCTAGCTCCAATTCAGTGACTGCAAGTCTCAAAATCCAATCATCCAAGCCCACGCTCGGTTCGCCCTGACCAGTACAGTCTGGACTACAAATCCCAGACGGGACTCGAGTATTCACGTCCAAAATTGATAGATTTCACGTAGCGTTCACTTAGCACAGCCTACCACAACCTCAAAGATTTTTAAAAGCCTGTAATATTATTTACATGTCTATGTGGCTATTTTTTTGTAATTGTATTCTTTTTTTTATTATGTCTGTATGCAGTGTTATAGTGTTATTTTTGTTTGTTTGTTATTTTTTAAGATGTATCGTATTTCGGCGCTTTTTAAAGGTTAAGGGTTTGGTTTATTCATGGTTCGTGGGTATTTAGTTTTGAAAATTTTGATTCGTCTTCCCAGCATCTATCTAATTAGCATATCCGTGTATTTTTTAAATAATAATTATTATTATTATAATGTACACCTTGTTATACACTTTGGAGTCTTGTAGCTAAAGAAACAGCCGAAACAGGAAGTAAAGGGAATTTTGTAGCTCACAGCTTAAATGTAAAGAGAAAAAAAAAAAACTTAAGGCCTGTTTTATGGCAGATGTGTAGCTACTGCCTAGCAGATACTATAGAGCCATTTCAGCTAGCTTCGTTTGGATATTTGAAGCATTGCACTGTATATAAATTCATTTTAGTCTACACTAGTTTGATTTCTTCGTCAGTTTTGTACGTAGGTTGCCAAAGAATGCAATATAGTAGAGTTTGGGGGTTTTTTTGTACACAGAGCTGTGACTGTAAGTGAGCTTGTGCAACACCCCACCATTAAATGCTACACTCCTGCTGAAATACTGCTTACACATTATCCAATAATGAAGAAAGAAACGATGGTGCTGTTACCGTTCCCTTTGTAATTCTTCAAAAGCAGTGGTGGAACCGTTGGGGCTTCATGTACTTGGAGAAGGAGATTTTCTTTCTTCTCGATGGTCTCGTCTTGAGCTCCTCTCATTCGTTTTCTCATCGCCGGATGAGCGAGATGTCAACTGTCCCGATTTCAGAGTTTCCCGTCTCGTTAAGGTCTCCTGTTACACGGAGTGTCTTGGTGGATTGGACAGGTTCCTTTCTCGGGGCCTGTTTAATTATAAGGTGACTATTTAAAGGTTTATTGTATGTCTTTACGCACTCGAGAATTCTTCAGGGTTTTTCAGGGCTTTGGTTTAGCGTTTAATTCTTTCTCAATTCTGTAAGCATTGGAAGAAACGAGTCTTTACTTTTGCATGTGTTTTAACTGCATGTTAAAAACTTTTTAGTCCAATATTTCTGTATAATATCATTTTGTTTTGTTTTATACCTTATTAATATTACTGTTTATTATAAAACTCCAGGATTTTTATTCACTGTATATCTGAGTTATGAACCTTCTTTTTTCTTACTAGGTAGTATGTGTAATGTTTTTTGCATTATTTTAATTAGAATAAAGTGAAAACGACGTG
>JBCNYH010000022.1:32441609-32446609 GCA_039654325.1 Tandanus tandanus | reverse complement strand
GCAGGCTGTCAAAACAAGAACTCCAGAGCATACAGACAGCGACCTCCCCTCAGGGCTGGAAGTGAACAGACTGCACATCATTTTACCACAATCACTAACACACACATTGTGCTGTTATACAAGATGAACACGCTCATGATGTTAAGCTTTCTGTATCCTGGACATACGGTAAAACACTATGTGCATATTTTATTTACAATATTTACTGTAAGGGCGGAACAGTGGTGTAGCGGTTAGCACGACAGACTCACAGCAAGAAGGTCCTGGGTTTGAGTCTTGAGGCTTGGTGGCTTGGTGGCTTGGTGAGGGCGTTTCTGTGTGTCTCCTCGTGCTTGTGTGGGTTTCCTCCGCATACTCCAGTTTCCTTCGGCATTCTTGTGTTATCAATGTGTCCAATTTGTTTACAGCAATGGCAGAGTAAGCTTATTTCCAGTAATAGGAAGGACTATTATTAGGATTATATGTAATTTATATCAGGAAATGGACTCGCACTCATCTCTCATGAATTAAATATGACTCGATTATTATGTTGCTTTAAAAAAAAAGGACATCCTGATATTTGATGTGAGCGCTTCACGTTTTCAGATTCTATAAACAGCATCAATGTCTTTATAGCATCATTACAGTGTCATTATCTGTTTACTGAGCACTGATGCCTTAAACCAGCTTATTTATTTTCCCATATTGGGAAACCATGATGTCTGAATGTACATATTAACACATTTAATATACTTCTCATCAACTCAGTCGTTCATTCATTCATTTTCTAAGCCGCTTAATCCTAATTAGGGTCGCGGGGAGGCTGACGCCCATCTCAGCCGACTCTTGGCGAGGGCGGGGTACACCCTGTACAGCTCGCCAGGCCATCGCAGGGCCAACGCTCACACAACCATTCACGCTCACACCTAGGGGCGATTTAGAACAGCCAGGTAGCCTACTGTGCATGTTTTTGGACTGTGGGAGGAAACTGGAGCACCCGGAGGAAACCCACACAAGCACGGGGAGAACGTGCAAACTCCACACAGAAACTCCTGAGCTGCGAATCGAACCCAGGTCTTCTTGCTGTGAGGCGATGGGAATATCCATTAATAGTGGTCTCTTATTTTTTTCCATGACCATGTGTGAATATATATATATACTTTTTTATAAACTATTGGGTTTTCATAATATTTAAATCACTGTCATATTTTTCAGTGTGAGCACATACACACAAGCGCACAACATATTTTCCACGACAGTATCTAATCACATGCAAAAAGGAAATATTGCATGTGATTTGATATAGTCGTGGAGCAGTGGAGGCTGAATGACTAGAAGGTTCTGGGTTGGAAGTATTTGAGCCCCAGCGGCACCACGCTCCCATGGTTGGGCCCTTGGGCAAAGCTATTAAACCTATTTGCACAACTCTATCTCCATCAACTCCACATTGAGATGGGGGGGAGAAGAAGAAGAAGAAGAAGATATTGTTTTCTGATAATATTTATTTCTTTGTTACAATTTCAGTGTTTTTTATTATCATTATTATTATTATTATTATTATTATTATTATTATTATTATTATTATTATTATTATTATATGTTGTTGTTGTTGTTGTTGTTTTCTGTTGTTGTTGTTGTTCACTGAGGCTTTATTCTCCAAAACCAGAAACACCTTTTTGGGTGATTTTTTTAAGGGTGAATCTCTGAGTCAGCTCCCACTGGTTACAAAAAAAAGAGTCGACTCTTGAGAACGATTCAGTACTGTATTCATCAGCAGTGCGGATTGTGCGTGAGACCGACTCGCTCTCGCGCTGCGTAACAATGGTTGCGTGCGGAAGAGTTTATCTGTGCCATCCATCTCCCTGTCAGAGACGGAGGTGTTGTGACCGCTGCCTTTTTGCTGACTTGTGCACTGAGGCTCTGAGAGAGAGAGAGAGAGAGAGAGAGAGAGAGGCACGGAATGGGGCCAAAATGGGGCCAAAAGACAAAAGAAGTAAAAAAAACCTAAAAAAAACCTTGGGGAGGTGTTTTAGAAAGAGGATACGTGTGTTTGACATGGGAGCAAGGCATGCGTTGAATATAATACCCTCCTGGTTCTGTGTATGTGCACCCTCTCCACCTTTCCCCCAGTTCCCCCAGTCGCACCCCCACATCACATAGCGGACTTCCAGTCGTTCTCCAGGCCGGAATGAGCGCACATTTACCGAGTTAATCATTCATTGGTGACCCGCCGTTGCGTGCAGACTGTGTTTGCTCGGCTAGTGCCAAAGGGTCAGAGGGGCTGTGGAGGGGGAAGAGAAGGACATACTCACTAACGGAGTGCTCTTTTTATCAAAACAATCTCTGGCGCCTTCTTTCTTTCTTTCTTTCTTTTTTTTTTTTTTTGCTCAATGCACGCTACTGGTGTGTAAATCACAGGATGAGGACGGATTAAGGTTTTTCACTCGGGATGATTTAAAGTCGGAACTGCAGTCGGTGTCAAATTTTCTGAATTTAAAAATAAATTCACTTACTTTCACTTAATCACTTAATGCGACTCTGGGCAAAGGCAGGGTACACCCAGAGAAGCTCGCCAGTCCATCACAGGGCCAACACATTTACAACCATTCATACTCACACCTAGGGGCACTTTGGAACACCCAGTGAGCCTAACGTGCATGGCTTTGGACCGTAGGAGGAAACCTGAGTACCTGAAGGAAACCCACACAAGCACAGCGTGAACATGCAAACGCCACACAGGACACCCATGCCCCGTAATATACCCCCAGTCCAGACTATAAAGCAGGTTAGGCTAGATTATAACAGGTATAATATGGCTTAGGCCAATTCATACCCCCAGTCTAGATTATTACCCCCCCCCAAAAATAAATAAATAAATAAATAAACATGATAGCAGTGTTGAGTGATATACACAAGAATTACTTAATTTTTCAACATTTCATTGGTGTTTCAGCTTTGTTAAGTGAGCTAACTGACTTAAATCCTGAAATCAGACCACAACTCTGAACACATAGACTTTTATTACTCCAACCAGGAATGCCACAGTCAGTAAAAATATTAAACTCCACAAAGATCAAAGATTACTACCACACTTCTCAGTAGTGTTGACACATTAAAATAAAAGCACATGTTTCCCGTAGCCGCATGGAGCCATGCAGTAACCCATGCATGTGTCTAAGAAAGTACATTGATGTCTTATGCCAAATGTTTTATCTGTTTGTAAATATTAATGAGTAAATAGACTGTGTAAATACAATCAAAACCTCTTTACACAAGAGGGGTACATTTCTGGCCCGGAGGGCAAAAGTCCAGCCTAGACTATTTTACACCCCAGGTATAGTTTGGCCTGGGACAGTTTATCCCCCGATGGTCACGAGCTTTGGGTAGTGACCGAAAGAACAAGATCGCGAATACAACCGGCTGAAATGAGCTTCCTTCGCAGGGTGGCAGGGCTCTCCCTTAGAGATAGGGTGAGAAGTTCTGTCATCCGGGAGGAGCTCGGAGTAGAACCGCTGCTCCTCCGCATTGAGAGGAGCCAGTTGAGGTGGCTCGGGCATCTGATTAGAATGCCTCCTGAACGCCTCCCTGGTGTTGTGGCTCAGGTATGTCCAACCGGGAAGAGACCTCGCAGTCGACCCAGGACATGCTGGAGGGACTACGTCCCGCCGGAAGAGCTGGAGGAAGTGGCTGGGGAGAGGGAACGTCTGGACCTCACTGCTTAGGCTGCTGCCCCCGCAACCCGACCCCGGATTAAGCGGAAGAAGATGAAGATGAAGTTTATCCCCCCGGGGTATACTCTGGCTTGGGCCAAACTTTACCCGGGTTTTATCTGGTCAGGGGTTAATTTGGCCTGTTACACTGGGACTCTCTTAAGCTTTCAGTTTCTGCTGGCAGATGATTGGGAAACACGTTAGGTAACTGTTGCCACAATCCTGTATTGTTGCTTACCTGGACCATTGTAAGCAGGTCATTTTATATACTAACTATATTGAAATACTCCTGTTTTAAACAAGGATTTGCACAATCATGGTAATCCATACTGTATCCCTGCCAACCCAGTTCCCAGTTTAAAAAGGAAAACAGAGATGTCCAACACTCTCTCACTCACATTTAGTGAGTGCTTTTTCCTGGCCAGGGTCGCGGTGGATCCGGCGCTTATCCCAGGAACACTGGGCACAAAGCCAGTACAAGGTTGGCAAGCAAGTCCATTGCAGGGTATCATGCACATACACATGCACGCATTCATTCACAACTGGCATAATTTAACATCGCCAATCTACCAGTTAGCATGTTTTAAAGGAACTGGGAACTCTGGAGCAGTGAGGCGACATTTACATTTACATTTATAGCATTTGGAAGGCGCCCTTATTCATTGCAAATTACATTTAACTCATTACTGACTGAGCAGTTGAAATATAAAGACCTTGCTCAAGGCCCATGATTATAAGTCCTTCAGTAACAGTCTTGGCTTTTAGCATAGAATTTGCAAGTTCAACTCTTTTTTTTTTTTTTTTTAATAAAACAGCATATAATAATAAGAGTGATAATATAGCCTACATCCCTCACAGATGCTATGATATCATGACCTTGATTAAGTCTAATAGCTTCGTTAAGTTTAAGAGGTACACAGAGCAATTAGAACTATTACAGTAGCCAAGATACTCGACTCTCTATTCTATATATAATTTATCTAATTCCTGTTTTTATGTTGTATCATATTACATCAGACAACAAAGCAGGAAATGTTATTAATGCTTTCAGTCAGTATTTTCTATCCCCCTTTTTTAAGGCTTAAAAGTAAGTGCTTGTGATTAAAGGTGGTGGTCTATTCCAGTGGTTTTCAACCTTTTTTGAGCCACGGCACATTTTTTACATTGAACAAATCTTGCGGCACACCACAAACCAAAAATGTGACAAAACGACACTCTGTAGCTTAATACAGTTTGTGTGTAATCACAATATAGATGAAACTCAGTCAGTGTGAAACCTGGGCCTGTTTAGATGAACACACACGAAGCTCT
>JBCNYH010000022.1:32350751-32370113 GCA_039654325.1 Tandanus tandanus | reverse complement strand
CAGGGGAGGAGGCAAGGCCACGCCCGTAGCCTGGAGAAGCACATGGAAAAAAACAGGAAAACAAAAACACACAATAGATCCCCTAGTGGTGAGATATGCAGGATCATGACACAACCCAGGACCTTCTTTCTGTGAGTCGGACGTGCTAACCACTACGCTACCTTGCCTCCATCATTAGCATCTCGGATGTGAATGGCTGCGACCTCAGCTTGGATTCGAAAATGCGAAGTTGATTGTCACGCACCCTGTCGATGCTTTACTTGGGAGCCCTGTGTGTGTGTTGGCCCTGCAATGGTATGGTGAACTGCTCAAGGTGTACCCTACTAGCACAGTGTTGGCTAAGATAGGCTAAAGCCTTCCTGTGACCCCAGTACGATTAAGCTGTTTGGCAAATGAGTGAGTGAGCGCTCCAAAAGAGCATGGCTGTTGTTGATATTTCCATGTGACTTTGTTTATTTTGTTTATTGTGTGCCCCCGTTCTGTGTTTAGCCCTTGATTAGTTTCGGTATTTATCCCATTCTCTTTTCTTAGTTATCATATCATTTATTGTCTTGTCATGTCTTCTGTATATTATATTATGTATGTTTTCCAGCTCTCCTGATTATCCTATCTTAGTATACAATACACGGCACAATCTGATTGGTCCACTATCAAAATGACGAACACTCACAGTTTGTTATGGTCACTTGGAGCAGGCAGTGTCATCATTATCATGCTTTAAAATGGAAAAAACAAACAAACATGAAAATCTGATTTTAGTTTGTTTTACCTGTGTTTCTGTGTAGTATATAATAAAACACCTTTAGGGGTGCAGTTTACTTATGCTTCCATGTAGTATGTACTGAAATTAATAGGCTAAACAGACACTGCTAGCATGGATAGGTGGGTAGTTCAGAATTATTCACCCCAGGCTTGGTGGATATCCCTGAAATAAATACAGTAGTACTATTCAGAAACATCCACCTTCCCTTTTGTGAATAATTATTATTGATAAAACACTGATTTGATTAATCGACGGTTATTTATCATATTTTGCATTAAGGTACTGGAACAGTGGGTTTTGATTTGAGGATTATTGATTGATGTATAGAGTTAACGTATAGAATTTTAAGGTTACTACACGGTATAATACAGAATATATTACTATGATTATCAGTATTAATATGACTCATGATCACCTACATGACCTGAATATCCACTTGCAGCACAAAGTGGGGGTGAGCGTGTAGAGGGTAGCAATTGCGCATTTTCAGAGGAACTTGCATCACATTGCAGCAGATATTTAATAATACCCCAAGCTAAAATGTTGAAAGTAGTTCAATAAAAACATGGCCCTTTAATCTGTGTATGTTAAGCAGGAGCTCAGGAGCAGAGTGATGGGGCAGCTGTAAAAACTGCCTGTGGTCAGCACCCAGGGGAATGAGGCATGGAAAAGAGATGGAGGAGAGAAAGATATTGTAGCAGTAATGACAAAAAAAATGAATGAGGGCTGCTGTGGCTGACTCCAAATGTGAATATTAGGTCCACAATGTTTGTGGGAGGTGACCAGGGAAGCTCTGGGATGGAAAAGGGTGTCTCGGATGAGCAGTGAGAGACAGCAGCTTGTTTTTATGGACTTTTCTTGGGACTAGTCTTGCAAATTCTTGTACATCTTGCAAATTCATTGCAATTGAACAAATAACTTATGAAATTAAAGCCCAATGTCTCAGAGTTTTGGTGGCAGTATTTTATGTTTTCTGTGCACATATTCCTGACCATACCCCTATTCAGATTTTCACCAAACTTGGTGGGGACACTCCCCTACCATAGTTCCAGTGACGATTTCATTTTGAAATGTCAAGGTCAAAGGCAAAGGTCAGAGCAAGGTCACAATTTTTTGGTGCTAGGGCGCTTGCTTTTAATTTCGAAACAAGTGCCAGTAGACACACTGTTACTATGGAACACTAATAGGAAACCATATATGGGCTTTCAGATGACACAATTACCTTTGACCTTGAGTGACCCTGAAAGGTGAAAATCAAGGTCACAGGATTTTGACCACTTATAGCTTCTAAACGAGTGCCGGTAAACACACGGTTACTATGGAACACTTATAGGAAAGCATATATGGACTTTCAGAAGACACAACTACATTTGACCTTGAGTGACCTTGAAAGGTGAAAATCAAGGTCACGGGATTGTGAGCGCTTATAGCTTCTGAACATGTGCCGATAACCATGCTGTTACTATGGAACACTAATGGGAAACCATACATGGTCTTTCTAACGAGACAGATACCCTTGACCCTAAAGCATCTTGAAAGGTCAAACCCCAGCCATTTTGTAAATCCTTCAAACAAGAGAGCTTCATCGCTAATATACGATAATTAAAAAAGTGCCCATATTTGCTACATTATCCAGGTAGAGGTACCTTGCACTCTATGAGTACCCCTGTAATATCAAATTTGTATCAATATGTGGAAAATAATAGATGAATTCCCAGGTGATTTAGGAATCTTCATTCATTTTCATGCTGTCCTTAACCATTTACACACAGCCCAAATTATTCTTATTATTATCCTTGTAAACAGTCACGTTAAATGTTTCAATGCTCTGCCAATTAGACTTCATTGCCAGGCAGATTGAATCCCTGAATCCCTGAATCAAAAGGTCACAGACGGGGTTAACAAAGCTACACTTCAATTATATATTGTTTCGCGTCCTCCGTCTTCATGGTGTCCATGGAAACAGAAATCGGAACTGAGAAACCCGAGAGCTCTGAAATGATCCTTCCTTTACTGAGCAATCAGAGCACAGGGTGGAAAGGGTCCTCTCAGTTCAGCCCGGCACCTGTAGATCCTCCCTCCATCTTTCTCTCTCTCTCTCCCACTCTCCCTCCCTTTCTCCATCTCTATCTCTCTCTGCTCCTCCAGCATGAATCTGCTCACCTGTTTGCTCTGCATCCTGCTGGAAGTTCTCGTTGTCACTTGTAAGTAAAGCTGCGGATATTTGAATTCGGCTTTTTGAAGATAGTTCTGATGGTTTCATGTTGGGTTGCATGATTGGGACCCATAAAAAAAACTTTACGTGAAATCTTGACAAAAAGTTAAAATGGGGCTTGGTAAAATTTGATTTTAGACAATAAATTATACATTAAAATGCAAGCTCAAGTTTATTAAGTTACATGGATATATATATATATATATATATATATATATTTTTTTTTTTAAATATGCTATATTCTGCACATTTTGTATGTATCAGTAAATTAAACAAGCCATTTTTGCCCAAAGCAACTTTTTTCCCCCATATAATAATATAGTATAATTAATGCAAATGAAATCAGCTGGTAATCATTAAACAGACATGAATTTTACAGCAGCGTGAATCCCGAGATAATGCATTCATTATAATGTAAAAATGTCATTCCCTTTAACACAGCCAGATGCCTGATGATGGATACGAGTGATTTCTTTTTTTACGAGTGGGAATTGATAACTGAATCTCTTCTAAGCACTGATGCCAAAGCAGGTCTCCGAACGAAGACCCGTTGCCAAATTTTGTTTCCCGTTTGGTGATATTTCTGCTTTGTTGCAAAAGTTTAGCTTTAAAGCTCATTTGCGTTACAAAGATTTACAAAGATGAACTTGGGACAAGGGTGTGATGTGTTATTATAAAGTAGCTGCTCTGTGTGCGGGTGTTATTTATGAGCTGAAAGAGAGGTTGTTTTTCAACTGGTGATGGGGAAAAGGATACTCACTCACCAGGGCATCCCAGTTTGGAAATAGAAGGGAGAATCACATCATAGATATCAGAGAATTGCTTGGCAGATAATATAGTAGAGGATTGAGTTACCATGTGACCAGATTAGCACTCAGAACCTGATCCTGGGGGTTATATTACACCTCTCCACCCTTTTATGCTCGCTTAGGCTGAGATATAGATAGCCATAGATGAGTTAACACTAGAGCTGGGTGATGTGATGATATATGTAAGTAATAAATTACGTCACAGTCCATTTTTCTTAGACATTTGGGCAGATAAATCAGTTTATTTACTCTCTCCAACAGAGAAAAACGTCTGAAGTAATTACCTCCGAGTTTTGGCGTTGGTATTGTAATCATCAGCGTTTGTTCACCAGTTTTTTTCTGAATGAAATGCTGACCACACCCATGCAAGGAGTGTCACCAAACTTGGTCTCAGTATTGAGTTGTTTTTGGAAGGTCAAAGGTCATGTATGAATCTTTTGTGTGGTGATTCATGTATGAATTTGAGGTGGAACAAATGTTGATGTTTCTCTCTAGTTCTACAGTTCTCTAAACGAATTGGCTGGCAACACAGTATCCCGTGTGGCAAGAAAACAAAGTGGAAAAATTATAATAATAAAGTAGGATATTTTATACATAACTGCGATACTTATAGAATCGCAATACAATATCGCCACCTAGGTATTGTGATAATATCGTATCGCGTGGTCCCTGATGAGTCCCATCCCTAAACATTTCCCATGCTGAAACCGAAAACTATAGACCCATAAATGCAATGTGGGAGAGATAGGAAACCACAAACACGCTTTCAAACAACCCGTTTGACCTTGAGTGACCTTGAAAGGTGAAAATTAAGGTCATAAGATTTTAAGCTTTAAAAATAACACAAATAACATGAAGAAAAGAACGTCCACGCACTAATAACATACTGTAAGACGTGCATGTAGGTAATTAAATACAGTACTCATATAGGGCATCCATACTCAATGAGTACCTCTCTAGTTATTTTTTTCGTATGATATGATTTCTGGTATATGTATTCCTCAGCTCAGGAGACAATGCGAGGACGGATAATAGGTGGCTATACTCCTGCACCCTACTCCATCAAGTACATGGTGTCCATCCAGACCATTGTGGGACAGCATTTCTGCGGTGGCACTTTGATTAACAAGTACTGGGTGCTGACAGCGGCACACTGCAATGTTGGGTGAGCTTCATAAACAAGTCTCAGTGGGGTTTAATTGTTACAACTGTTGTATTGTGGGTAGAGCAAGACGTCATCCTAATTCATTCATTTGCTGAACCGCTTATATATTGTTTGTGGATTGTTGTGTGCGTGTTGGCTCTGCGATGGACTGGCGAGCTGTACCCCAGGTGTACCCTGCTTTCGCCCAGTGTTGGCTGAGATAGGCTCCAGCCTTCCCGCATCACTAGAAGGATTTGGCAAATGAGTGTGATAAGAGTGCTTGTATTTGTTGCATGTGATCTCTAGAAATATATATTGTATAATGATAAATGTTATAAAATGTAATAAATGCTTTCAATCTTGAAAAGAAAAAGCGCAGGAAACAAAAGGCAGTGTACTTTTATATCTATCCTCTCCATGCCTGATTTATGATGCGTATTCAGGATTATATGCATAACACTGCAAAAAATATGATCTAATCATACTGAATGGTTAAAGCGTATATGTATGTAGCTGTTGGAAATGTTTCGATATTCCAGTATTACGTCATATTTCCATTACAGGAAGAATGTGATCGATTTTATGTGCTGTGTCTAGTGCCGGGAACATGAGGCTTGTGACTGGAGATCTTTCTGTAAATGTTTATGAAGGGACCGAACAGTACCGCTCGCCACAGCTCCTCGTACCTCATCCACAATATAACAAGCACACGAACAACGCAGACATCATGCTGATTAAGGTAAGAGTCTACACAGTGTCTTTTTCAGTCCAAGTAAAAACACACGTTACCACTCATCTGACTGTACTCATCACTCACTCACTGATTTGCCGAACTGCTTAATCCTTAAGGGTCACGGACTCCTACCTCTCAGCCAACAATGGGCGAAGGCAGGGTACACCCTGAGCATGGCACACACAACCATTCACACTCACACTCACACCTAGGGGCAATCTGGTACAGCCAATTACCGGAGTACCCAGAAGAAACCCACGAATGCACGTGAAAAACATTCAACCCCCACACGGAAATGCCCTCGCCGAGCCCAGGAATTGAATCCAGGACCTTCTTGCTGTAAGGTGGACGTGCTAACCACTACGTCACCCACCACTGGTTTAGTTGGACACCTTTCAATCATTCATATTGGATGGATTTAACCAATGTATCTGTTTTTGCAGTGTAAGCGCAACTAGGTCAGTGGTGGCTTAGTGGTTAAGGCTCTGGATTACTGATATGAATGTTTTGGGGGGGGGACACGGTGGCACAGTGGTTAGCACATTGGCCTCACAGCAATAAGGCATGTGTTCGATTCCCAGACTTGGGCGTTTCTGTGTGGAGGTTGCATTTTCTCCCTGTGCTTGCGTGGGTTCCCTCTGGGTACTCTGGTTTCCTCCCACAGTCCAAAAACATGCACAGTAGGCTAATTGGCTGTTCCAAATCGCCCCTAAATGTGAGTGTGTGTGTGAATGGTTGTGTGAGTGTTGGCGCTGCGATGACCTGGTGAGCTGTCCAGGGTGTACCCCGCCCTCGCCCAGAGTCGGCTGTGATAGGCGCCAGCTTCCCCGCGATCCTAATTAGGATTAGGTGGCTTACAAAATGAATGAATGAATGAATGGATAAATGTTGGGGGAGTTAAAGCCCCAGTACCACCAAGCTGCCACTGTTGGGCCCTTGAGCAAGGCCCTTAACTTTTCATGGCTCAGTTGTATAAATGTTAGTCGCTCTGGATAAAGTGCCATAATACAGTATGTAAACATTCGGATCAGTATTCAAAAGCCATTGATACAGGATTGTAAAGAAACTCTGAGCTGGATTTTTTTTGCATTTGTCTTTTTTAATGGCTGTAAACAACTGGATAAAGACCCAGTCATGAAAGCTTCTTTGACAGATTCCGGGAGGTCCACCATCCGACTTCCTGGTTCACACAGACGTGGTGTTCTCTACAGTAGACTGAAGGACTGTGATTCACTGCTGCTCTTTTGTACTGTGGCCTGAATTCTAGGCAGTCTAGATTCAATTACTACAAACATCAACATAACTCTGTCAAGGCTGCCTTTATGTGCCATTCAAAGAGTCGCTCGGAGCATTCGGAGACAAAGTTTTAGTTGGTGATGCTGCGAAAG
Organism: Tandanus tandanus; assembly: GCA_039654325.1. NCBI lineage: Eukaryota > Metazoa > Chordata > Actinopteri > Siluriformes > Plotosidae > Tandanus > Tandanus tandanus. The sequence continues at coordinate 32,363,061 of JBCNYH010000022.1, read as the reverse complement.
CTCCATTATGTCTCACTTTTAGTGTTCTTAGTGTGAAAGTCACTTATATAACTTACTACCTGTAAATTAAAGGTGACTCCAGAGAAGAAGGCTGCACCATTAGTGGTAACTGAAAACAGTGTTGGTTCAGATAATGGTACTTGGCATTTAGATATCTTCAGTTCTTTTATATGGTGTATAAAGTGGGCGTCTGCTGATAAAAAGTACAAAGTTGTCTGATATTTCATAATTTGTGTTATTTTTTTTTTTTAAAAAAGCTGTATTGATTGGGGCAGTGGTGGCTCAGTGGTTAAGACTTTGGGTTATTGATCCAAAGGTTGGGGGTTTAATCCCCCAGATCTACCATTCTGCCACTGTTGGGCCCTTAAGCAAGGCCCTTAACCCTAAAATTGTTCAGTTGTATAAAAAATGGATAAATGTAAGTCGCTCTGGATAAGAGTGACTGCCAAATGCTGTAAATGAGTGGTGATTCTAGAGCCTGTTGGGGTCCTTGGGAAGAATTTACGAGGGGCCCCTCATCAAGCATTCATCGACATTATGTTATAAATAATCCGTCATCAACAACAACAACAACAAAAATTGAACAATGCCACTGCTGTAGCTTAAGGTTTGACTGCCCTTGGGGGCTCCCTACTGGCCTGGAGCCCCAGGCAGTTGTCTGCATTGCCTGTTGGCAAGCGGCACCTCTGGCTGTGTAATGAATGTCTCTTTAACTATAATATTACCCTTTTCAACATGCCACGCATACTTCTACCTTCCTTCCTTCCAGATGCAGACTCCAGTGATTGTGAATAACTTTGTGTCCCCTGCACCTCTGCCTCGTCAAGGAGACAACATCGCAGATGGTCATGTATGTCGTGTATCAGGCTGGGGATTCACTACCCCTACAGGGGGGGTCCCTACATCTCTTCACACGGCCACAGTGCCCATCATCTCCCTCGCATACTGCAACAGTACGGACTCGTACAATGGCAATATCACAGAAAACATGATCTGTGCTGGCTATGCAACTGGAGGAACAGATGCTTGTAGTGTAAGTGACTGATTTGCACCGTTATCATGGGATGTCCCATGTAATGCGCAGACCACTTAGAGGTGGTAGAGGCCAGACTTTGTGTCCATCTCTCTGCTTGTCTGTCACAATGTGCCATCAGCAGGTCACATGACCTACACACTCTGCGATGATGTCACGGGGAGGGGCGCTACCACCCTGAGAGCTTTACATACTACTTCTAGCTAGTGGTCCAAGTGTCAGCTATTGTTTTTACTCAGATTATTATTATCATTATTATTATTTTTATTATTCCGAGACTTCTTCACACATTATCATCACTCTTTATCATTCATCTTCATCACTCCTCTTCATCAAGCATCTCCCTCATAATAACTTCTCCTCATCATCACTTCTCTTCTTAATTACTCTCCGTCATCACCACTCGTTAGTCTCTTCGCTTGGACCCCGGGAATCGCTGCTTGCAGCTATTTTAAAAAAAAATTGTATTATCATATTTAACATTTTACACCTCATTTGACTTTGCAGGGTGACTCTGGCGGGCCACTGGTGTGTGAAGGCCGTGTCTACGGGATCGTGTCTTGGGGCAACGGTTGTGCAGATGCTCGGTACCCTGGAGTTTACACCGCTGTATCAAAGTTTCGCAAGTGGATCGACAACACTGTATTTGGCTTTTATGGGAGCTGCAGCAAGCAATAGACTGCACTACGTCAGTACATTTTCAACCATTACCTGGAAACCACAAACAGATCAACCTGCCAAATTCCATATATTTGTTGTGTCATTATGTTAATAATGTTAAATATGACTTATGATGATTTATATCATCATTCTCCATTTCAATTGGAAGGAGTTTTCAGTGTCAGGGCAGTCGTTGTAACAGTGTGAGTTAATGTCTTACATTTTTAGATAATGAAAATTCTTCAGGACGGTGGATGTTGCGTTTTGTGATTTGGTGTATGCTATTTTTTCCCCCTATTATTCATTTCCTGAGCGAAAAAGGGAAACTGGTGACTATTCAATAACTGTTTATTGTATTTGTACCTACTGGATATGATCAAGTGTGCATTTTGATTGGCTAATCTACTACTAGGATATCACCATATATACCATTAGTAGGTACGTCACACATGCTAATTGCTAACGCCAGCCAACCTGCACTTCCATTTGTTCTAGGCTTATTCCACTAAACGTAGCAAAAATTTGGAATAAAGGTATTAAATGGTAAGAGATTTTTTTTCTTTCCAAGAATCATTATTATTAACAACCCTAACAACCGTAACAGCTAACGTCTCAGGTCTATCTCCAAGTTATCAGCCCCACTAGAGGTTAAATACTTGGGACTGAAAAAGCCATTATAGGTGAGAGGTGAACTATCTTCAAAACAAAACAAAAACCAGTTGTTTTCGACTCAAGCATTCAAGACTTCCATGACATCGATGACTGAGAATCTACACCAGTGGTGCCCAACCTTTTTCTGGAGCTCTACCTCCCTGAAGACTTACTAAGAATAGTAATTAGCCTAATGTGCATGTCTTTGGACTGTGGGAGCAAACCGGGGTACCTGGAGGAAACCCACACAAGCGCAGGGAGAACATGCAAACTCCACACAGACACACTCCACAACCCCTCCAAGCCCAGGACTCGAAGCCAGAACCTTCTTGCTGTGAGGTGGACGTGCTAAAACACTACGCCACCGTGTCGCCCTTTGTCATCAGTCAATTAGGAAATAATTTTAGTTGTATGCTAGTTTTATTTCCTTAAAGAATGCTAATATTGATAGCAAGAAAATGCTAGCAGGGACAGAAAAATGTAGCTCCAAACCGCAAGTGTTTATTATCGGATGAGATGGAAATAGTGAAGAAAATCCTTAGCAGCTGTGTTTAAGTCTACAGTCTCGTCTGAGACGTGATCATCCTGTCACAATAACTGAAGTGTCTGGATTTCTGGCTTGCAGCTACACAACACTGAGTGGAACATTAGCTTCCTGTCACACTCAAACCCCAGTCAGGGGAAAAGAAACTACTTGTTTATTACACTCATAAGTGTTGGAACGCTGAGCCTTTAGCTTGAGTTTTATGAAGGTTTTAGCTCAAGTTAGTGAAAGATTTTCATTCATTTACGGTGTGAAAACACACCTGCTAATTGCGATGCTAGCTAATGTTTACACTCTGGTTAGCCATTTTAGCTAAATGTCAAGTGATTTCATAAAGCCTGTGGGTTTCTATTATTAAAGGAGCCCTTCACTGTTCCATTATCAGTTCATTTTGGCTGAATATAAAGGTTTCCTGGTGAAACCACCCCAGATCGCGGGTTTAGTATCTCTTATACACCTGTTTCACATCTTGTTTTAGTTCCATGTCTGTTTATAATAACAATAATACGAACGTGTAACCGGAGGAACAATCCTGTGCATCACTGATTCGTGAAAGTGGGAAAGGCAGAGATGAAGTGTTAGGAAACACACACTCACTCATTTGCCGTAATGCTTAATCTTACCAGGGTCGCAGGGAGGCCGGTGCCTATCTCAGCCAGGGGGGTACACCCTGAAAGGCTTGCCAGGGAAACACACACACACACACACACACACACACACACACACACAACCATTCAACACTCACACTTGCACCTAGGGGCAATGTAACAGCCAGTTAGCCTTATGTGCATGTCTTTGGACTGTTGGAGGAAACCAAAGTACCTGGAGGAAACCCATGCATGCACTGGGAGAGCATGCAAACTCCACACAGAAATGCCCAAGCCTGGGAATTGAACCCAGAACCTTTTTGCTGTGAGGCAGACATGCTAACCACTACGCCACCGTGCCGCCCATTGTTAAGAAACGCGTACAGGAGAAAGCAAATGGTTTCAGAAAGTCACTGTAGCCGATTCCATTTTATTTAAAGAGACAACACTGTATTTCATGTTTATTTATAATACCTGGGAAGTGAATGGGCTCCTTTAATAATCTGTCAAGGTGATAAATCTTGTACACATTCTGCTTAAATACAAATTCTGGTCATAGTTTTAACCTTCTTGATGTTCTTTATTTAATAAAATAATATTCTAAGAGTTATGCTGCATTACATCACCCCAATGTTAAATATGTACCAATCATTTTTTACTGGAAAGGGACACCTATTTAACATTTCATAGTGATTTTATTATAATATGGACACATTTCCTTCATAGTAACAAGGTCATGTCCGTGATAAGAGATAAGAGTCTAATCCAGGGTTATTTAAACACACTCGGGCACACCCTTAGGCGTGCTGTCGCCGTATCATCATGACACGGACATAAAGTGTCCTACTTTTCTGAATATCACTTTACCCAACCAGGGACTTAAGGCTTTCTGGTCAAAGGTGTGTCCTCGTCAGGGTTTAAGGGAAACTGATCACATTGTTGAATTAGTCTTTATAAATAGATATCATACTACATAGTATTTTGCTCCCTCATAGGAACAATATAGTGCATTAGGTTGGGTTGGATTGGACATGGTGAAATGATTACGTTGTGGATGCCCCCCCAACCCCCCAGGACATATGAATTTGTGGGTTAATAGAAAAGCCCTTTATGTAGCACTCAGGGGGGGTGGGGGATGTCGCTTTTATCTGAATGTGGGTCATATATCCATAACACGGCTATTTCATGGATAGAGAAGACCCTGAGGACAGTCTGTATTCACTTTGAAGTACCTAGTAAACATGCACACTCTCTCAACACGCTGTATAACGTCTGATGTGTCGCTGCTCATTACCTACAATTTCATTAATTCCGTATTTGCCACTAACAGCCATGTAATACCATGTGAAAAAGTAAGTACACCCCATGTGACTTTTTTTCAGACTTCACCTATCGTCTAAAGTCAAATGGGATTGATTCCAGCTTCTGCCTCAACCCCTGATGGATAAGTGGTATAGATAATGGATTACAAAATGCCAATTTTATGTCATTTGTTCAAGTGTATCACTAATCTGTATTAAAGAGGGTGGAATGTTTGTGCTGTTCAAATCTGTTGAAGAAGTCAACAATTTCAATGGGATGCACTTACTTTTTCACACGAATACCCAGTATTAGGCATGACATGATTCCCAGTACATTGTTGTTGCTGTTGTTTTTATGTAATCTGCTAATACAGTACGTAAGTAACAAGATAAAATGAGCGGCGCAGGAATTTAGCAATGCTAATAAACACATTTTTGTACTTTTTATCCATAACTCAAATTTCAACTCAAAAAAACAAGTAGATGTATAAATTATGTCAACTTGGACCTGATGAGTTTTGCTGGTGGGAATTACAGGTATACAATACATGGGCAAACTTACGGAGCCCCTAAAGGGACATGGAAAAAAAAAAAAAAAAAAAAAAGATAGGTTTCTTGTGCGCACGAGAAAAGGGACATGGAAAAAAAAAGGATAGGTTTAACTATCGCGTGCGCACCAGTTACCTAAGGTATCGCGTGCGCATGAGAAACCTATCCATTTTTTTTTTTTAACCATGTCCCTTTTCTCGTGCGCACGATAAACCTAACCTTTATTTTTTTTTTTACCCATGTCCCTTTAGGGGCTCCGTACAAACTATATGCAGACAAAAATATTATTTTACAAATCAATAAATAAATACTCATAGGTGGCATGAAGGCACAGTGGTTAGCACGTCCGCCTCACAGCAAGAAGGTCTGGGTTTGATTCCCGGGCTCGGGGTGTTTCTGTGTGGAGTTTGCATGTTCTCCCTGTGCTTGTGTGGGTTTCCTCCGGGTACTCCAGTTTCCTCCCACAGTCCAAAAACATGTACAGTAGGCTAATTGGCTGTTTGAAATCATCTCTAGGTGTGAGTGTGAATGGTTGTATGTGTGTTGGCCCTGTGATGGTCTGGTGAGCGGTCCAGGGTGTACCCCTCCCTTGCCCAGAGCTGGCTGAGATGGGTGCCAGCCTCCCCCAAATCTAATTAGGATTAAGTGGTTCAGAAAATGAATGAACAAATGAACGTGAATGAAAAATACAAATTCATTAATGACGGTAAACACAACTCACATATTGATTTTGACTCTTTTCCATTAAACTCGCCCCTTTTTATGTTTTATTTAACCTTGCGCCTCTGCTTTTTGAGCTTAGATTCTTTTATTTAGTCCTTATTTATGGACTATTGGAAGTTGTCTTGCCCTTCAGAGACACCATAAGCTTGTTTTCTTCCTATTGTGACAAAACCAGGCACTTCAAATGATAGTTCAGCCAGGTCATAAATTCAGCCTGGCAGGAACACTGTGTATCAGAGCCGGAAACCTCTGACTGATGACTTTGTGTTCGTAAACGGACGAAGACACGGAGGACTCGAAAAGAAAATCGATACTAGCTTTAAGACTAGAGGGAAAACTAAACTCAAATTTATTTTGCAACAAGTTTTATAACCTTGAATTTGGAGATTTAAGTCGAAGTAATGTAAATGTTTTGTGTAGCTGATCACTTCGGCCTTTTTGAGTTATCCATCAAGCAGCTTGAGCTCTTATGTCATACTGCTTTCTAGTAGCAACATTTTATTTGGATGTGGCCTCATGGTGGGCTTCCTTTCTCCGTTGGGTTACACTGAACACTTCAGGTGTGCTGTAATAAGAAAATAATGAATGACAAAATGGTGTGGCCTAAGACAAAGTTGATTTTTTTTTCCAAACAATGTCCTGCAGCACTTTCATTCATCATATACCAAAAAAAAAAAAAATATCCAACCATCATTTCCTAAAATTCCAGATAGTTAATTTGGTGACTGCTAAGGTTTCTGCTGGCCCTCTGATAAGTATGTATGCTTATTTTTTCTGCCTGATGACCTCCTGTACTTGCATTCACATGTCTTTAGTACATGTACTGTACTAAAAATTTCCATGAACAGTCGCCAAATGAAAATTTAACACATGGAATGAATTTCAGACATATTATCCTCTTCATTCATCATAAAAACAAGAAACATGACATGAGACTGGTTGGCAGTTGATTGTCTAAGTACGTCTGAGCCTATGAAAAGGGGGGGGGGGTGCTTAGGGGCTGATCACACTAGAGGTTTGATAGAATAGTGACTAACAGTTCGCGGCTGTCGGTTTTCTTTCTCAAAATTGTCGCGCGACAAAACGAGGCTCCTTACGCGGAGTAGTCCCAGACTATCCTCAAACAGTCCGCACATGTCGTGAGCAGGTCGCAAAATTATTGTTTTTTTTTCGTTAGCAAGGAAAATCACCAAGTTGGAGACTTCCACGCCAAAACTTTGAGACTTGCAGTCGTCCCTCATACTGTGTGTATTTTGTCAGCAATTGTATTGTATTCGCATTTTGTTTGCGCTATTTCCACGCAAATAAAAAGCGAATGGTTTGAGAACAAGAAGCAAATAAAGCGCTTTTTTTTTTAAGCATCTGCAAATGAATCGCAAATTATTCGCTCATCAATCGCAAATTTTACTTTCTCGCTACTTTCACGCGATATAGGTATTTAAGCCGCAATAGATCACATTGAGTCGCAAAAAAATCTTGACGCGAATTTCAAAATTCGCAAAATAAAACACAAAAAAAAAAACCTATTTGCGTCAGTCACTTTTCTATCGCACCTTTAGTCGGTGGCATAGTGGTGCTGGGCTCATGATCAGGAGGTCGTGGATTCGAATCGCCGTTAGACCCCACCATGCTAAGACCCCTGGGCAAGGTCTTAACCACAAGTGTGCCTCTGTCCTCCCAGCAGTATAAATGGGTACCAGTATATAGTACTGGGACGGTAACCTGCGATGGACTAGCGTCCCATCCAGGAGGAGTTAAACTCCTAGACGCACAGAAACCGGGGATAAGCACCGGCCTGATGAACCACTAGGTTCGGGTGTAAATGCCCAACATACTCACCTTTAATGTGCTTACACCCTTATATATAAACATGACTGTAATTCCTATGGCTATGGGGATAATGCAGTACTTTTGTTAAACTGCTTAGATTACAACTGAAATTCTACACTTCGATCACATCCTGACTGCTTCAGTAAAAATCCATTGTGGTGGTGTACAGAAGCAATATTATAGAAATTAAGGCCTTGTCCGAATACTTTTGGACCAAACTGTATATCACAGTAGAATTTTGCTTATAAATCTTTACTGTCCACTCTTTCAGTACTGCCCGATTCTTACTTACAGCGCTGTGTTGTCATTCTTCTATCTTTTTTTCCCTTTAGCCTACTAAATGTGCGTTCTTATCTCACTGACAGCTTGCCAGTTTGTGATATGACCTGAATATTTTATCACTGAATATGGACAGCATTTCAAACAGCAACAATAAAAAATCAGACAGCCCAGAGAAAAAGTACTGGTAATTGATTCGATGTCCTAGCTTTTCATATTCAGAGACGAAGAAAAAAAAAGAAAGAAAAAAAAGATGAGACCTAAAATCTAAACTCTCCCATGCATGACAGGGGTCTAAGAGAAAGCATGACGTCTATCTCTGTATGTACTTTGGAAAATGTCAGCCTGGCTTTCCTGTCAGTAATGTACAGCCTGCAAAAGCCGGATAATTTGCTTAATTTGTTTCATCAGTCAAAACGCTGGCTTTAAACGAGCAAGGTCTTTATAACCTGAGTCGTAAGGCATGTCATAACCCCCAGTGACAGCTCCAAATGCATACGGTCACTCAGCGTTTGAGACGCATTAGCTCGGAGACAGGAGGCATCTATTTTTCCTCCTCGTTGAGACAAGCAGCCGAGCGGGGCTCAATTGAGATGAATAGTGCTCGGGCAGTGGGTTGGCGATGTACCTACGAGTGCGTAGACCTACATTAAAAACCACACAAACATGTACAGAATAGTAAAATGCTAAAGAATTAGCAAAATCTAAATGACGCCTTTCTCTCTGCAATTGATCTGAATGGACTATCCTGCTCTTTTCTGTGATTGCATGGGCTTATGGGAGATTTCTTATTTGCTTATGGACTCTCTGGGAATCTGGGAAAGATTTACGATACCAAAGTGCATGACCTGAAACTAGAAGTGTATATTTGATATTTGGGTTCGAGTTGAGGGCGTTTCATTATGGACGTTGCATATTCTCCCCGTGCTAGTGTGGGTTTCCTCCGGGTAATCAGGTTTTCTCCTACACTCCAAAGACATGCACTTTAAGCTAATTGGCTGTTCCAAATTGCCCCTGGTGTGAACGTGAGCATAAATGGTTGTGTGTTGACCTTGTAATGGTCTGAGCTGTTCAGGGTGTACCCCGCTTTCGTTCAGTGACGGCTGAGATAGGCTCCAGCCTTCCCGTGACCCTAGTAGGATTAGGTGGTTCGGCAAATAAGTAAGTGATGAATATTAGAAAAAATGCACCAGTATATATAAGGATTTGAACAGCAGCCAAGTCTTAATCATATAGAGTGTAAAATATTTACTTGCACTCACTTACTCATTTACTGAACCGCTTAATCCTACTATTAGGGTCTAAGGGAGGCCATACTACCGCAGAGCCAACACACACGCAACCATTCATACTCACACTCACACCTAGGAACGATTTGGAACAGCCAGTAAACCTACTGTGTATGTCTTTGGCTGCGATGGCCTGGCGAAACGTCCAGGGTGTACTCTGCCCTCGCTCAGAGTCGGCTGAGATGGGCGCCAGCCTCCGTGAGACCCTAATAGTAGGATTAAGCGGTTCAGAAAATGAATGAATGAATGTATGTCTTTGGACTGTGGGAGGAAACCGGAGTACCCGGAGGAAACCCATGCAAGCATGGGGAGAACATGCAAAGTCTACATACAAACTATACATCATGAACCCAAGACCTTCTTGCTGTGAGGCGGAGGTGCTAACCACTACTCCACTGTGCCACAATAAAATATTAATTAAGAAAAGTTAATTAAGTAAAACAACATTCATTCAAAAATTCATTCATTTTCTGAACCGCTTAATCCTAATTAGGGTCGCGGGGAAGGCTGGAGCCCATCTCAGCTGACTCTGGGCGAGGGCAGAGTACACCCTGGACAGCTCGCCAGGCCATCGCAGGGCATAAAACAACATGATTAAATTTATAATAAAAAAACATTGTGCATTCAAATATATAATTTATGTTTTGTTTTTTGTTTTTTTATTGCTTTTATTCTACCTCGGTTTTTTTGTCAGCACCAGAAGTACTCTTAACAGCTTTACAGAACAGGATGTGACCAGGTTGTTACATAAAGCCGCTTCGAAGCCTGTAATTATCGGATCTGCTCATTTTTCGCCCCCTTGGAATTCTCAGCTGCACTTTTACTGTTCCCCCTTCGAATAACTCCCCGAGCAAGAAAAGACAGATACTAAGGGAAAGCGTCGTTAGAGACAGACCTTTTAGGCTCGACTGTGAAGCGAAGAAATGAGTCAGAGATGAGTTGAGCCTTTAATTATGTTTAAAAAGTGGCCATTAGGCAGACTAGTAGCCTGTTGTGTGAAGACAAGCCCTAATGAGGTGTTATGCATGCAAAAAATGCCACTCCATTTCCCTTCTCTCTTCCCTTGTGCCCTCGGAATGATTGTGATTCATCAAGTTGCTCCTGGGAGGGACGTCAGAAACTCAAGAGCTGTAATGTTTCTTAACAAGACTTGTCAGTCAGGATACAGGGCTCTTTGCTGTCTGTTAGGTGATAACAGAGCTTGTTACTTAAAGCTAAGACCAGAGCCGTGTGTGTGTGTGTGTGTGTGTGTGTGTGTGTGTGTGTGTGAGAGTGAGAGAGAGAGAGACACTAAACAACAGCAGACCAATGCAGACCTCCACACACTTTGTGTGTGTGTTGCCCTGCGATGGTCCAGCCTCCCAGTGAACCTAGTAGGATTAAGTGGTGAAGAGGAGTGGGCGAAGGCGGGGTACACCCTGAACATCTTGCCAGACCATCGCAGGGCAACACACACTCACACCGAGGGTCAATTTGTCATTTTTGCTTAATATGTAACATATAATATCACACTCTGACCGTTATCATGTAACGTCGCCTATGGAAGGCAGGGAGGCACAGAGGTTAGCATGTCTGACTCATAGCAAGAAGGTCCTGGGTTCGAGTCCTGGCCTCAGAAAGTACGTTACTGTGTGGAGTTTGCATGGTCTTCCTGTGCTTGCATGGGTTTCCTCCACATTCTCCGGTTTCCTCCAATAGTCCAAACACATGCACATTTGGTTAGTTGGCTGCTCCAAATTGCCCGTAGGTGTGAATGTGATTGGTTGTGCATGTGTTGGGGCTGCACTGGTCTGGTGAGGGGTTCAGGGTGTACCCTGCCTTCAACCAGAGTCGGCTGTGATAGGCTCCTGCCTCCACGCAACTCGAATGAATGAATGAATGAATGAATGAATGAGCATATCATCTGCCACTCGATGACGTCACAGATCAGATGCACTTCATATATAGGGATCTATAGAGTTCATCATCGGTGGTGTTTTTATTTTCCTTTGAAAGTATTTTTCCTTTTGAGGTACTTCAATAACATCCATCAAATGTCAGCTCCCCAAGACACACTCACACACACAGGGACTGGAAATAGGCCCCCACAGTCACAGTAAGAGAAACAGAGGAACTGGAATTGAAGGGGGCGTCAGCATCCTGACTCAGAAACACAGCAAAATCGTTCATCTATCAAGTAACGGCGTATAAAAAGCCAGCAAAATGTTGAGGGGGGTGAAGGACTGAGCGACGCGTGAGAGGATTCCTGAGGCTGGCTCGTGGGTGTGCTGTGTTTCTCACTCACAGCGCTTTCGCTGTACATGTGACTCAGTCTGACTGAAGCACAACCACACGTTGTGCACATTTTAAACACACCTCCTGGAGGAACATTAGTCTCGCTCACATCACAGAGCTTCGTGTTTTTAAAGCTCTAACGTTAAAAGCCTACAGCAATATGTATTGTAGAGAGACATGGTGGAGGGGGGCACTACCCCCCCCCACCAGCACAATGGAACACAATGCACGCTCCAGCTAATATGTGCAGGAATTTCTCACTGCGATTTGCTTTATACAGCAGAATCCATCTGTCTGGCCTCATTTTACCATTTAGTGATCTTAGTACTCTCATAACTCATAATAAACACGTTTTTACAATGTCTTGTCATATTTTATTCCCTAACCCACTTGGGTTTACACTGGGGGACGATGTCCACGAACTCTGCAATTCACGTTTGGCATCAAATCGTAATACATCGTAATAATAATGACAGTCCAAAATTTTGCCACGATCAGCGCGATCATCACGAGTCCACCAAGTTCCCTCAAGATCATCACGAATCCACCAAGTTCCCTCAAGATCATCACGATTCCACCAAGTTCCCTCA
>JBCNYH010000022.1:32296639-32314168 GCA_039654325.1 Tandanus tandanus | reverse complement strand
TATATTTAAGATACACAGATAAAAACATGTCTTACACAAAACGGCAGCTATTATATATAATAAATATAATAAAGTACTGTTTAAAATGCAATCTTTCATTCATTCAATCATTTGACCAACCGCTAAATCTGACCCAGGTTGGCAGGGAGGGTGGAGCCTATCTCAGCTGACTCTGGGTGAAGCCGGGTTACACCATGAACACCTCACCAGTCCATCGCAGGACTAACACTCACACAACCATTCACACTCACACTCACACCTAGGGGCAATTTGTACCCGCCAATTACCGTAATGCGCATATCATTACCATCTTGCTGTGAGGTGGAAGTGCTAACCACTATGCTACCATGCTGCCCCAAAATGCAATTATAATTTTACATTTTAATAATAATAATAATAATAATAATAGTACTTTTTTAAAAACCAATTCTAATCATTACATACATTAGGAGTCCATTTTTGTCCCCCAAGATTCAGTCTACATTATTATCCATTTGGAATAATGTTTTCCTAATTCCCAAATAGTGGACCAATCAGATTACGCCATTCCCCTGTAGCATATACTAATGTACCTGAGAGTGTATAAACATTTCCAGTTCAAAAAAAAAAGTATTGGGTCAGTGCCATGTCTACTTGTAGGCCTTGTAGAGGATGAAGCTATGACAAAATATCATTTAGAGAGGCTTTGAGAGGGCAGAGTTAATAATGTATGGCCGGGGAAGCGGGTCTAGAAAAACGTGTAGGTAGTGATAATAATGCTGTATCCAACGGTAGAGTACAAGCGGACAGTTGAATGCTACTGTAGAATATCAATGAAACACACACACACACAACCCCTGAATTCGTCTCTCAGGCTGTGCGCTGTGGCTCATTGATTGGGTGTGTGCTGTCCCGAGCACACCTCGTTCTCCTTTCTGCTTCCAGAAGAACTCATTAGCGCTTTCTCTAAACCTTTCCTCAAGTGCCGCCGCTCCGCTGTCCCTCCCGCTGTTCCTCAGTGAGCAGGTGACAGGAATTGAGACACACACATACACACACAGTCACTCTCTCAGCTCTGTTCTCTGTGCTGAAGCCAAGTACAGCCTGACATCCACCACTCCTTTAATCTGTCTCCAAGTAAGCTCTCATGGCACCCATAAAAAAAAAATAAAAATCACCATCTCATCCAAAGCCTCCACCGACCACATGCCAACAACACACAGGAAATGTTCCAGCTCACACTCGGTGCTGTTAGACCGCCTTGTCCCCCCGAGGCCCCTGCTGTACTACATTTGCTGTGTGATTTGATGCAGATGTTGTTTGTGGATTCCCTACAGGGCTCAGCATCAAAGACTCGTCTGCTGAACACATGGGCAACAGTGATGAAAGAAATCTTTTCTTCCGCCAGCGTGCCTTCCATCTGGACCTCATTTTCTACTTGGCGATGTGTAAAGGATGTTGCGTGTGTTTTGTCTGATATAGTTCCTTGGTGAAGATGGCATGGGACAGCACTCATTATCACCACATGGAGTGGAAGTACTGCAGTATCCATGTTGTCTTTATTATATAATATTCATTGATTCATTCATTTTCCAAACCACTTAATCCTACTAGACTAGACTAGCCGTGGGGAGAGAGTGGCCTATCTCAGCCGACTTGGGGCGGAAGTGGGGTACACCCTGAACAGCTCGCCAGTCCATCACAGGGCCAACACACACACAACCATTCTCACTCACACCTAGGGGTCTAACGTTAGCCTAACGTGCATGTCTTTGGACTGTTAGAGGAAGCCGGAGTACCCAGAGGAAACCCATGCAAGCATGGAGAGGACATGCAAACCCCACACAAAAACGCCCACGCCGAGTCAGGAACTCGAACCCAGGACCTTCTTTCTGTGCGGCGGAGTTAATCACTATGCTACCCTGCTGATATATAATACAGTATGTTATTCCATATGATTATATATATCCGTATGTTATTTTATATATATATATATATATATTGCCTAGAACCATACCTTGATCTTGACTATGGAATTGAGCTGTTCAGGGTGTACTCCGCCTTCGCCCACAGCCGGCTGAGATGGGTGCCAGCCTCCCCGCAACCCTAATTAGAATTAAGCAGGTTAGAAAATGAATGAATGAATGAATGAATAAACATCTCCACACATAAATTTAGACACCAACTAGAAATAACTTATAAAGAGAAGGTAGAGAAACCAAACTTTTAAGGAACGCCGTGCTCTGCCGGGTGACACTTGATAATGGAACTGATTGGAAGTGTGTGAATAATATTTTTTTCTGGTTACGTTGACAGTTTTTAGGTACAAATCTATGGGTTGAAGTAAGTGTAACTTGGGCTGGAAAGTGCAAATCTTTAGGGCAACCACACAAGACCATCACCATCAACAGCAACAGAAGCTAGCTGGCTAGTTAACTGCTAGCATAAGTTACAGGTAAACATTAGTGAGATTTCAGAACTTCAGAGTGTTGAGTTCATATCATGTTACTGATTTATAATCCAGTAGCTAAATCTTTCAGAATATACCATAACAGTGAACAAAATAATAAATTTATCCCTAAAATAAGCAGTTAGCTAGCTGACTAGCTGAATGCTAGCTCCCGTGAATATTTTAGGCAGAAGATCTGTATTTTAAATTTGTATTTTGATTTACTTGCTAATTTGATCTGGTTACAGTTATTATATTAAGTTACAGTTTATATTCTCAGAATTGGCCACAAAGAGTGCTTTTTTATTTTTGTTTGTTTTTTTATGGCTGACTATAAGGTATATTACAATATTGATTAGTATGAGGGTTCGTATTCGTGATACATAGTGTTTAGCTAATGTCTTGCTGATGCCTACCTATTAATAGTGACAAATGCTAGCTATTTTAGCAAGCTAGCTATTGTGAAAGCAAGCGTACATGGTTTCCAAATTGCATGTTCATCTAAATCCATCTTGTAAGTGATGAATTACGATAATAACTAGTTGTAAGATTAATTTCATCGCTTAAGGTTGCCTCTGCGTGTCTACTCTCAGAGTTCATTTTTAAGTTTTCTGGTAGGTGATTAGTTGAGACGTATATTGACTGATTCACAATGGCTCCCCGAAGACTAATTCATCTGAATAATTTAAATCTCACTCTATTGCACGGGCTGTTCGGCTCAGCAAAGCTGGCATGCGAAATGAACGAGAGAGAGAGAGAGAGAAAGAGAGAGGTTTGTAGAGCGAACTTACAAATTTAAATTAAGCATCTGAGGTAGAGGCTGTTCAATTTCCAAAGTGAACAATGCAAAATTAAAAGCCTTCACCGCTAATATAGGGGCTCTGTTTTGTTAATTAAAGGTTGTGTGATTAAGTTGAGGGAACAGAGCGAGTACCAGGATGCAAAAGCAGTTGAGACTCTGTCACGCTGGAATATTGAGGCAGGTGCTTTAGGGTCATTTCCTGTACATTTTGATCTTCTGTCAAATTATCTGGCTTTGAGAGATGTGTGTGTGTGTGTGTGTGTGTGTGTGTGTGTGTGTGTACTTATACTTGCTGCGTGTTGACACGTTTTTAACCAACAAAGTGAGGACATTCCCCGGAACTGAGGTCATTTTGTGTGTGTGTGTGTGTGTTACATATTGAGGACTGGAATATATTTCTAACCAATAAAGGGAGGACATTTTTGGCTGGTCCTCAATTTTCATGTCTACAAAGGGCTGTTTGAGGATTAACATGGTTAGAGTTAGGGTAAAGATTCATGTTATGCCTTTAGTTGTAATTGTTAAGGGGAGTGTGTGTGTGTGCGTGTGTGTGTGTGTGTGTGCTTGTACTTGCTACATTGGTACGGTAAAGGTTTGGGCTAGGGGATGCATTGTAATTATTTATATAAGCAATCATCATCCTGATCGAGCTGCACGTTTTGATTTATCGTGTGTGTGTGTGTGTGTGTGTGTGTGTGTGTGTGTGTGTGTGTGTGTGTGTGTGTGTCTGTGGTCTGGAAACCGTTTACACAATTTGCAGGGAATCTTCCTTATGGGGACAAATGCACGTATCCATAACGTAATTAATTTAATTTTAAGGTGAAGTCATGTTTTAAGGGTAGGTTTAGGGTTAGGGTTAGGGTTAGGGTACGTCTCCAGGAAATGAATGTAAGTCTATGTATTGTTCTCTGAAGTCATGGAAACCAGACTGTGTGTGTGCGTGCATGCGTACGTGCATGCGTGAGTGTGTGTGTATGTGTGTGTGTGTGTGTGTGTGTGTGTGTGTGCATGTGTGTGTATGTGTGTGTGAAGAGATTTCTCCTTCCCTCTCCAGAGCCCACTCACAGCCGGTATCAATCTGCATATCCATTTGTACAGAGATTGTTCATCTTTTTAGCTGGTGAAACAGCATTGTGAAACATGGCTTGAAAACCACAAATAATTCTGGTTGGAGGGTGGGGGGTACTTTTTCTTTCAGCACACAAACAAATCACATATTCATGCATTCCTGCTGGTATCCAAAAACAGCCTATTCACTTAGAAGTTTGCTTCCCACATTTTATTATAATTTCATGTTATTTAGTGCAAACGGAATAACAGCTTGTCTCGCAGTACATGGATATTGTCACTATTATCAAGTTAAATATCAATATTATTATCAAGGAACTGTTACATTAAAAACATGTACGAATATGGGACTGTGTTTATGGGCATATGATTTCGAAAAATGCATTACCTCTTAAAGCAGTAAAGCTTATTTACCTGTTTATCAGATCAAGCTGATATTGAAATTTGTCATGGATGTAGAAAGAGTTATAGTACAGATTGATTTTTTTTCTTTTATATTGGTCCCGAACATGTCACAGTGCAAACCAGGGACGGTAAGACTGCAAACATTTAAAACATCCTGCTTTAAATGCCATGGCTGACGTCTCCACTGGTCGTACGGTAAATGATTCTGGGGCTGTAATGTGCGGCAGCTGTAAACCCGTCAAATCAATGGCTGATATCCTAAATCATGGATTCATTTCATTAGTGCTGCTGCCTTGGTGTAGAGGCTGAATGCTGTCACAGAGGTTTTGGCAACAGAGGAAAGTTACATACAAGAGGGAAATGGCGACTTAGAAAAACGTACAGTACATATTACACAAATAAAGCATTTCCAAAATTATCCAGTAAAAGCTGAGAAAAGTCTGTTTTCATACAATCACACAATGGCTCGTTGACAGTCTCTGGTTTATCCTTGTTTGGTTTGTAGCCCAAGGGCTGAGTTCCCTCTGCTTTGGGTTTGTCCTCACTGGGTTGTTTTGCAGTTCGATGCGCTCTCTCATTGTGCTTTTTTGTGTTTATTCACAAAGTTCCACTTTATTAAACACCCATATAGAAAGTGCTCACGAGGCGAGCCAGCAGCAACTCAGCATTAAAACTTGCTGATGATGGACCAGACCACGCTCTGCAGGAATCAGAGATCTCTTCTGAAAGGGACAGAGAGGAAAGAGGAGAATGAAGAAAGAAGGAAGTGTAGACTGTCCATTATCCATGTGCAGTCACACTAGTGTGCTGAGCGTCATGTGCACCTCGTCTCTGATGGTGATTGAAAACCCGTCTAGTCCATGAAGTATGTATCCCAGTTCTCGTTCAGGGGGTTCCTCTGGCTCTGGATTTAATGGGTCAGTATTTGACATGTTTTCTTCTTTGTTTTCTGCCTGCTCTTCCACCTCCTGCTCCTCCTCTTCATCCTCCTCATCCTCCTCGGTGATGGAGAACAAGCGGTTGGAATTGCCAGGCCTGTCTACTGGTGGCTGATAGTGACACTGTCCATTCAACAGCTTCCTTAAGGGCATGAGTGGCATGATGTCCTCTCCCAGCAGCTCCTGCTTGCGGTGCCGGAAATCACTCTGGCGTTTGAGCCTCTTAAACTCACTGAAGGCTGAAATAGAGTTCTGGTACAGGCTGAGAGCAATAGCATGAGCCTTGTCTGCCTTGGCCAAAAGCACAGCATGGCAACGCAGAACCACTGCCTTATGCTTGACCTGGTGCCGGTAGATCCAGGCCAAGATCTTGGGCCGGTAGGGGTCTGTTGTGCAGTAGGTGATACGGTTAAGGGTATAGAGGTGTGGGGGTTTCCTGCGGCAGCCCATGCGTATGCCGTGTGGCCCTACACTCAGCTTCATCTTGGCACTTTGCTCACCGTAGTTGCTGGACGCCCAGATCTTGGTAACAGCATCATGTGTGCAGCCCTCACCTTTGGCCACTACAGTCACTACACTTCCCAGGTAGCGGACGCTGTATATGGGCTCCTCCTTGTTCAGCTCCACTTTTTGGCGCTTGCTGTGGAAAACTCCGGAAAGCCAGTGGAAGGGGCATTCAGGCACCAGGTCAGGGCACGACCTCAGCAGCGAGGACAGCAGCGAGTGATAGGTAAGTCCAGCACTCAGGCTTTTTGCTTTGCTCTTGGAATCGTCCTCAACCAGCACAAACTTGCTCCTCTTCCAGGGCAGCATGGTCCCAATTTGTTTGAGGGGCTCAATGCCCCCTCCGATGGCAAACAAGCGAGGGTTTGTTTGTTGTGTATTGAGTGCCTGAAAGCAAGATTGAGGAAAGCTGTTCTGTCACACGCTGGAGAAGGACTGAGAGCAACGAGGCTCAGCTGGTCTGTTCCATAGCTCGCTCGCTCGCTCGCTCGCCCCTCCTTTCTCTCCTCCTCCTCTCCTTCTGGTTTGTTCACATCACATGGCAAGAAACAGAGAGAGAGAGAGAGAGAGAGAGAGAGAGGGAGAGAGAGACAACACGATGATCAGAGCTGGGCTCTCGGCCCAATGTCTCAACATCATTTATCTTAACTATTCCTGCCTCTCGTCTGCTTGTACCATCAATAAATCCAACAGTGAAAGATCTAGAAGCACAGTAAGTTCGTTGATCTTTTCATATCCAGTTTTTACACCCAAGTTGTGCTGGGTCTCTTGACCTCTGTCTTATAGAGACAGTTAAACGTCTCTAAAACTCTACAACAAATTTCTGGTTGGCGGAAAGGTGGCGTAGTGGTTAGCATGTCCGCCTCACAGCTAGAAGATCCTGGGTTTGAGTCCTGGGCTTGGAATGGACATTTCTGTGTGGAGTTTGCATGTTCTCCCCATGCTTGCATGGGTTTCCTCTGGGTACTCCGGTTTCCTTCCACAGTCAAAGACATGCTAATTGGCTGTTCCAAAATGCAATGGTTGTGCGTGTACACAATGCTGGTTCAGTGGTTAAAGCTCTGGATTACAGATCTGAAGGTTAGAGGTTAAAGTCCCAGTACCACCATGGTGCTGCTGTTGGGCCCTTGCGCAAGACACTTAACCCCCAATTGCTTAGTTGTATAAAAATAAGTGTAAGTCACTTTGGATAAGGGTGTCTGCCAAATGACGTAAATGTAAATGTGTGTGTTGGCCCCTGTGATAGATTGGCGAGCTGTTCAGGGTATACCTCATCTTCACCCAGAGTTGGCTGTGATAGTCTCCATGCAGGTCTACTAGGATTATGCAGACATTTGTTGGGTGCATAAGTAATCACCCTTGTGTTAAATTTGGTAGAACCACCTAATGCTGCAAAAAAGGTGCAAGACTTCTGAGATATGTCTCTATTGCTTTGCACTGAGCTGTCAGACTCTAAGATTCTCATACGGAGGTCTGGTCTGTTGCTGGCACTTCATTATTACAGGGTATTTTGTGTAGATTCATGAGCTCAATTAAGCAGATTTTCGGTTTCAGATGTAAAGAATAGAAAATGCATGAAAAGTTAAAAAGAGGGGATGAGTAATTAGTTTGCTATGCTAAAGAATAATTTGTTGGAGTATAAATGACACAGCTATTAGTTCCTCTGATCAGTTTTGTCAGTGCATCTGTCCATTTCATGCAGAACAACACAAGGAAAATGGTTCACTTCAATCTTACTTACTCAAATGACTCACTAATCTGTTTACACTTCATTAATTTCTATTCGCGTAGAGATTGAAAGAATGAAAGTGCAGCTGTTCCTCATATACAGTGAGATATTATAATTCTGCATCCACCATACACTGATTCTACAGTACTGCACGTGTCTTGCTTGACTTGATCATTTCATTTACATAATGTAAGGTTTTACCTTTTGATTTTGTGTACACTGAATATTAAGAGAAAAAAGATACCCCCACCCCCACTCAGACATTATCTTACTCAGTACTCACACAGTACACAGATTTGTTGTCGACAATGTTCTCTCTTTATTTTATGATTTTTCAGATTTTTTATACACATTCACTGGGGTAAGGCAACACAGGATTGGTCAATTCAAAGGAAGTGCTACATGTAGTTCACATAGGATAGGCTAGTTAGGGCAGATAGTTAGGCTATTTGCGGTAGAGGTGTGGCTAGTTACTGTAGAGGCATGGCTAGTTTCTGCAAAGAGTCTCTGATTCCTACATGTGTGCCATGGATTACAGAAATAAATTTTTAAAAAATACAGTGTGTACCCAATTTTACCCAACACCTAATCCCTGAGGCTTTTTTCCCCTGTAGTGTGAAGTACATTATAGCAGACAGGGATATCGAGGGAAGCTGTTCAGCTGGGCAGGTCAGCAACGATGAATCATATGCAGCAGCATTTCTATCAGCTGCGGGGTGTGGGAAAGGGGAATGTGGAATGGGGTTGTGCATGGACAGTGGATAGTGTAATGATTAGCACGTCCGTTTTACAATAAGAAGGTCCTGGGTTGGTGTCCTGGGCCTCAGGCATTTCCGTGTGGAGTTTGCATGTTCTCCCGGTGCTTGTGCGGGTTTCCTATGGGTACTTTGGTTTCCTCCCACAGACCAAAGCCATGCACATTAGGCTAACTGGCTGTTTCAATTCGCCTGTAGGTGTGGATGTCAGTGTGAATGGTTGAGTGTGTGTGTGTTGGCCCTGCGATGGTCTGGCGAGCTGTTCAGGGTGCACCCTGCCTTTACCCAGTGTCGGCTGAGATAGGCTTTAGCCTCCTCACAACCCTAGAAGGATTAAGCAATGATGATGATGATGATGATGATGATGTTTTTCCTTTTAGCAGTAAACATGCCTGTATCATCTATTCATGTGAAACGAATGCAAAGGAGAGTCAAAACAATCTATTAAGTAATCCTCTTTTGTTTTTAGAGGAGGACCGAGTAGAAGCTATTTACTCGAGTGAGTACACGTGCACCGTGTTCTTGGACATGAGCCGAATGTGTGACAACACAAGAAAAAAAGAGCTGCAGAAGATTAACGTGCAGGGCCGAACTCAGCCATGACTCGCTGGCCTTTCCTGAGATTGATGAACGTGGCTCGTATTGACTTAGCTGCCACTGAAGTTAACGCCGCAGAGCAGGGAAGAGAGCCGAGGAATGAAATAAGGAAATGCCCGAGGAAGAATTGACCCAGAGCCATCTTAGTTGTGCACTGAGGACCACCACGGTTCGAGTTGATTTTCCTCCTCTGACGTGATTGAGCTGGAAATTTAAGACACTCAAAAGAAGTCTTAAAAGAAGACCAGCAACTTTATTTTTATTAGTGCCCCTAGCCGAGCTAGCACTGTGTAGCTAATGGTGTCTGTTTATAGCCTAGTACTGTATGTATCCTATAGTAGTCACTTATCTCAGCTTTTTTCAACTGTTTCCAAAAAGAGAGGTCATTAAGAGTTCGTGAAGAGTTCTGTTTCCTGAAGACTAAGGTATATCTGTGTAGGAATCTTTTCCATTTTGTCCGACGCTTATATAGCAAGAGCATTATGAACCTGTTAGTGGCTAAAACAAGCAGTTTATTTTGATATGGTTGTTTGCCCCATAGGAATACTGTGTATTGTAACCCAAAGTACCAGAACCAGTTTTCCACCATGACTTTAGGGTCATGAGGAGGCTGGAGCCTATGTCAGCCGACAGTGGGTAAAGGCGGGGTACCACCTGAACAGCTCGCCGAACCATTAGAGTACCAACACACACACAAAACCATTCACACTTACACTCTCACTTACACCTAGGGACACCAATTTGGAACAACACGTTAGTTTAATGTGCATGTCTTTGCGCTGTGGGAGGAAACCGGAGTACCCGGAGGAAACCCACACACAAGCAACACCACACAGA
Source organism: Tandanus tandanus (assembly GCA_039654325.1). NCBI lineage: Eukaryota > Metazoa > Chordata > Actinopteri > Siluriformes > Plotosidae > Tandanus > Tandanus tandanus. The sequence goes on along the minus strand of JBCNYH010000022.1, from coordinate 32,304,105 downwards.
AACACTCGAGCATGGGACTTGAACCTTCTTGCTATGAGGTGGATGTGCTAACCACTATGCCACATGCTGCCCCAATTCTTGCTACTATACTACTATATGTAAACAGACGCAGAACCAAAACAAGATATAGAACAGGTGAATAAGAGATACCAAGTCTGTTAGCTGGGGTGGTTTCAGCAGGAAACCTTTATATTCAGCCAAAATGGACTGATAATGGAAGACAAAACAAATCAGCTGTTAATTAGTGAATGAGCACCTTTATTCATCTTCTAAGCTGCTTAATCCTAATTAGGGTCGCGGGGAGGATAGCGCCCATCTTAGCCGACTCTGGGCGAGGAACACCCTGGACAGCTTGCCAGGCCATCGCACAACCATTCACACTCACACGATTTGGAACAGCCAGTTAGCCTACTGTGCATGTTTTTGGACTGTGTGAGGAAACCAGAGTACCCGGAGGAAACCCACGCAAGCACAAGGAGAACACGCAAACTCCACACAGAAACGCCCCGAGCCCAGGAATCGAACCCAGGACCTTATTGCTGTGAGGCAGATGTGCTATCCACTGTGCCACCGTGTCGTCACGGTCACCTTTAAAGTATTATTTTTTACTCTGTTTGGACATACCATTACTGATTTTGTCACTAATACCCCTAGTGGACTGTCCTACGCAGAAACACGCGATAGCCGCTCCCTGATCCGAGTGATGCTTTATTAAAGAAGGTCTCGTTGTAGAACTTCTCGCTTCCAGAAGGCCTCGCTTGGCGTCCACACATAAAATCCGAGTGTGTCAGGGAATTAATTATGTGTCTGAATTTCACTAATGATGAAGGAATGAAGGAAGTAAGCGAGAATGAAAGACGGCTCTGGCCTTATGGGAAGTAAATCATTCCCTCAAAACGATGAGATCTCATGGTCTCTCAGGCCATTCTTTAAATAATTTAATGATCCAAAAGCTTTATGGAAATTTTTTTATTAAACAAGCTGGATAATCTGGAGCAGATTATTAGGAATCTCATGTACCGAAGCTAATATATATATATATATATATATATATATATATAAGATGAAACACATTTTATTGTAACTAATTTCTTAAGAGAATTGGGACGTCCTGCATCCTTATACATAAATAAACGTACCCCTGTGGTATCCTACAGTTACAGTTATTATACTGTACCCTGCTATTTAGTGGAATATTTGTTTTTGCTGCTCATTAGACGGCTTCAGTGGGACGGACATCAGCCGAAGGAATCGCAAATAAAAGTATTGCTCAAGGAGTCGGTTCTGCTGATGTCATCGTTTTTCCCCCCTTTCATTTAAAACCTACAAGGTTGCCCGAAGATCCCATTTCTTTTTTCCCCTTCTCTCTCTCTCTCTCTCTCTCTCTTAACCCCATCCTATTTGTTATCAACCCTCTTCTTGCATGAGCAGCCCACAGTGCGGAACAGTGTCAAATCAAACCAATTATTCTTATCTAAACGTCCTCTCCTCTCCACTCCCTTTTGTTTCCCTGTTTCTGCACCCACACTTTGACTTTGATTGTGTAACACGATGCCGGTGCCTGCCGTTGAACGTCAAACAACACCGTTTCTCCTGACCAATCAGATTGGAGAATTCAACAGAGTCTGAGGAATTCGAATTGCTGATGGCTGCTCGTGGTATTTGATCTGTATCAGTAGCCTGAGAAGGGAATTTTTTAGTCTGAAGCAATGCGTTACATCAAGAGGTCCCACTCACTAATGATCACACTCACTCTCTCTGTTATGCTCGACAGGCCTCATGTGATGTTTTTAAGATTCAAGAACTTTATATGTTATATTGTATTATAGGCTGGAGCCTGTCTCAGCTGACGCTGAGCGAAGGTGGGTGTACCTGAACAGCTTGCCAGATCATCGTAGGGCAACATATGCACATGCTATTCACACTTACTTTCATGCCTAGGGTCAACCTGGAACAGCCAATTAGCCTAATGTGCTAAAGATAATGTTAAGTGAAAAATGTTTGGTAACAAACATACATTCATTTTCATTCATCACCTCAAACTATTGGTGGTGTTAGCACTTTAGCATGTCCGCCTCACAGCAACAAGGTCCTGGGTTCAAGCCCTGGGCTTGGCGAGGGCATTTCTGTGTGGTGTTCTCCCTGTGCTTGCGTGGGTTCCCTCTGGGTACCCCGGTTTCCTCCGACAGCCCAAAGCATTCATTCATTCATTCTTTTTCTGAACCGCTTAATCATAATTTGGTTCGTTGGGAGGCTGGCGCCCATCTCAGCCAACTCTGGGCAAGGGCAGAATGCACCCTGGACTGCTCGCCAGGCCATTGCAGGGCATTCAAACTATTTAGATTACAGTATATTACCCCCTGTTTACTGTCTGGGGTAGAAAGAAATCAGCCCCTTCTTTTCTTTATAGTGTGGAAATTTTTTCAGCTCAAATGTAAAGGTCCTCCAGACACTCCTGTGTTTGCTTTATTTCCCTACTTTGTCGGTCAGTGTGTAATTAAATCAGGCTCTCGACTAAGCTCGACTCGATCCCCTGTAATGAAAGATGGGGAAGAGGAAGCGGCTCTTAGACGAGTGATTTATGGCCGCTGTTGGGCTCCTGCTCTGAGGAAATGCCTGGCATGATGACAGGGTACATCCTGGCCTGCTGTGCCGACTACAGTATCTGCGACCTGCAGCTAAACAAACATGCACTGACTACCAAGTAGGTATGGTGTGTCCTCTGTTTAATATGGCACAGGGGGGGAAAAATGGACTACCTCTGCATTTTAGGTCTCAAACAAACGTCCTTCACTTGTCCTTGATCGTTTTTCAATCACGTTCCTCTGTGTTGCCAAACGATATATTAGCCACTTAGGCTTAATCTACACCAGGCGATGATTATCGATCAGCTCAACCAGACAGAAAAACACACACGCATGGGTTATCACCTAAACATGAAACATATATTTTTTAACTGATTCACCCTTATTTGCATATGCATTAGACTCGGCCCCTGAATGCAAATCAGCCTCGGCGCTGAACTTTCTAAAGAGCGGAAATGAAAATCAGCATGATGCAAGCCGGTGCCAATCGGCTTCATTACTCACTGGCTGCGTTTGTCCCGTAAATCCTTCGAGGCAGCACTCCGGATGCATTATGTCTCTCAGTAGATGACATGATTTTAATATCCTTAACTTGCTGAGACAATTTCGGCACCCGGATCTCCTGCTTGTTTTTTTTCTTTTTTTTTTTTAAAGATCAGAGACGAGAAATTCTCCAAAAAGCAGGAATTTTTTTTTAAAAACATTCGTTCGGCATCAGACGCCACACTGCACGTGCACTTATTGAATGATACAGGGAATTATTCGATCGAGGGGTTATTATCGGATGAGACTTTCCAAAACTAACTAATTCTCCATCTTCTTACGTTCATTCATTTTCTAAGCCGCTTAATCCTAATTAGGGTGGCGGGAAGGCTGGCCCTTGTCTTAGCCGGCTCTGGGCGAAAGCGGGGTACACCCTGAACAGCTCACCAGGCCATCGCAGGGCAATACACGCATACAACCATTTGCACTCACACTCACACACTCCTAGGGGTGATTTGGGACAGCCATTTAGCCTACTGTGCATGTTTTCGGACCTTATGAGGAAACCGGAGCACCCAGAGGAAACCCATGCATGCACGGGGAGAACATGCAGACTACACATAGAAACGCCTGAGCCCAGGAATCGAGCCTGGGACCTTCTTGCTGTGAGGCAGGTGTGCTAACCACTGCGCCACTGTGCAACCCCTAATTCTCTCATGTCCAAAGGGGCAGATGCGAACGGGTCAGGCCCATGTGAGGCACCACCCCATATTCCCAGTATTTTTACTGGTACCCATTTATACTACTGGTGGACTGATGCACACTTGTGGTTAAGACCTTGCTTAGCACGATGGGGGTCTAAAGGGGATTCGAACCCGCAACCTCCCGATCATGAGCCCAGCACCCTAACAACTACACCACTAAAAAATAGATTTATTAGTATGTCAGTGTGATCAACTGCACACACAAACGGATCCTATATATATATATATATATAAACCGACCTCACTGTTCTGCACAAAAATAAATAAATAAACAAATAAATAAATAATTGGTCCCATTTTTTACTCTATTTCCCAAAATAAATCTCCACAGGTGTTCAATTTTAGAAGAAAAAAAAAAGGAAAGCAAAATAGAGGGCACGAGTAAAAGAAGACCTGGGAAAAAATGCAAATGATTAGATGAATATTTATTATACTTAATCTTCTAGCATGCGACTCGCCAAACGGATCTCATCTACGGTATGCTGATAAGCCAGGATTAAATCTGGGTACAAGTGACAAGGAGGATAAGGAGCGGCCTGAGAAAGGTGTAGAAATGTGTTCTCAGTGCCAGTGCAGCTGGAAGCGTGCAGGTGTTGGTGGCATTACTAGGATGCACTGGGTCTCTCGTTTATCATGTTATACGTCATCCTATTGGGAATACGCGGTGGTGCAGTATTTAGCACTGTCACCTCATGGAGAGACGGCACGGTGGCGCAGTGGTTAGCACGTCCACCTCACAGCAAAAAGGCATGGGTTCGATTCCCGGGCTCGGGCGGGGTTTGCGTGTTCTCCACGTGATCGTTTCCTCAGGGTACTCCGAGTTTCCTCCCACAGTCCGAAAACATGTACGGTAGGCTAATTGGCGGTTCCAAATCGCCCCGAGGCGTGAGTGTGTGTGTGTGTGTGTGTGTGTGAATGGTTATATGTGTGTTTCTGCCCTGCGATGACCTGGTGAGCTGTTCAGGGTGTACCCTGCCCTCGCCCAGAGTCGGCCGAGATGGGCGCCAGCCTCCACGCGACCCTAATTAGGATTCAGCGGCTTGGAAAATTAACGAATGAATGAATGTATTCACTAATAAATATCGGTCTGTTATTTTTTGTTTTGTTTTGTTTTGTTTAGTAATGATGCTGGCGCACCCAAGCAGGCAGGAGGAAAGAAGAAGCGACCCTGGCGAGCTCTCAAGAAGCAGGGAAAGAAATTGCTGGTGAAAAAAAAACGGAAAGGGAAAGAAAAGTGAGGCCATTATGGCGCGCATTAGGAGAGGCCCATCAGGACTGATGTGAATATGAAAATCCATTATGTGTGTTTTGGCAGAAGTTCAGAAAGCAAAGCAAGGTAAAGGCTGTCGTCTACCTCCCTCAATCACCCCCCCCCCGCCATCGCCACAACTCCACCCCCAATCACCCACCCTCACCCCAAAGTCTAACACCGTGATTAAAAACGAACTTTGGCTACAAATGATAAAGATGAAACATGACGATGTTGATCACTTTTCGTAAAATAATTTTTTCAAGCCGCTCTCGAGGCGTCGTTAGTCCACGGAACGCTGAAAGACCCACCACCATCATTTAGAGTGAAGACATATGAAACTCCAGAGCTATTAACAAACATACACACTCATCATAACGTCCTGTTTACTCATCCGCAGGTAAACACACTCTATATGGAAATCATTTACAGGTCGCTCAGGCGTCCATATACCTCCACCTGAGTGCGTGTGTGTGTGTGTGTGTGTGTGTCACATAATAACCAGAAAGCATTACATTACCATAAATGTGCACTTAAAGAATTCTTAGTCATCTCAGGGCAGCACGGTGATGTAGGTCCTGGGTAGGTCGGGTGTTGCCATGCGGAGTTTGCATGTTCTCCCCGTGCTTGTGCAGGTTTCCTCGGGGTACTCCGGTTTCCTTCCACAGTCCAAAGACATACACGTTTGGCTAATTAGCTGTTCCGAATCGCCCCTAGGTGTGAATGTGAGTGTGAATGATTGTGTGTGTGTTGGCCCTGTGATGGTCTGGTATCATCCAAGAAGTGTAAGTGTTCTTCCCATGCCTGCGTGGGTTTCATCCAGGTATTCCAGTTTCCTCCCACAGTCCGAAGACATACACTTTAGGCTAAGTGGCTGTTTCGTATTGCCCATAAGTGTAATTGTGAGTGTGAGTGTGAATGTGAGTGTGAATGGTTGTGTGTGTGTTGTACTGCGATGGTCTGGTGTCATCCAAGAAGTGTGATTGTTCTCCCCGTGCTTGTGTGGATTTCCTCCGGGTTCTCCGGTTTCTTCCCTCAGTCCAAAGACATGTACATTAGGCTAACTGGCTGTTCCAAATTGACCCTAAGTGTGAGTGTGAATGGTTATGTGTGTGTTGGCCCTGTGATGGTCTGGCTAGCTGTTCAGGTTGTACCCCACCTTCGTTCCAGCCTCCCCGCAACCCTAGTAGGATTAATGATGGTTCTGATTAAGCGGCTTGGCAAAGAAGTGATTGAGATGAGTAGTCATCTCACACCACAAGAGGGCGCCATAAACTTATAAACTGAATCCCGGTTCCGGTGTTACGGCCTTCGAGGCCTGCATTCGATTTCTGAATACATCGTAGTCTTGTCCCATCTCAAAAACTTCTTCAAATATGGCCAATACTTTTAGCCTTTTTTCCCCAAGTTCCAGTCAATCCCAGAATTCATAGTGCCATTTTTAAATTGTTTTATCTGTGAAGGCTGTGTGAAGCTGTGTGTGGAGCGCTGCTTTGTGATTCCAGCAATCAGCTAATAATGCGAAAAGGAAATCTTCTGTAGACTCAACCGTCTCATTTAACACCGCTTGGTCTGGTAACGGTTCGGCCTTTGCGGTTACACAAGGCCACTCCTTCGGTGACTGTGTTCTCGGTGTCTCTCAAGCGATGCAGCAGCCGAATGCAGCACTTTTTACTGAATGACAGCAATGTGTACACATCTTTTTGAAAAATCTCATCGACCCCTGGTGGTCATCAGTGGAGAGAGTGTATGAGAGAGTGTATGAAAGTGTGTGTGTGTGTGACAGAGAGAGAGAGAGAGAAGGAGAGAGAAAGAGAGAGAGAGCAAGTGTGTATGAGAGAGAGTATGAGAGTGTGTATGAAAGAGAGAGAGAAAGAGTATGAGAGACAGAGAGAGAGTATATGAGAGTGTGTATGAGAGAGAGAGAGCGAGAGAGAGTGTGTATAAGAGAGAGTATGTGAGTATGAGAAAGTGTGAGAGAGAGGGGGAGAGAGTGTGTATGAGAGAGTGTGTCTGTGTGTGTGAGAGAGAGACAATGAGAATGAGAAAGAGAGCGAGTGTGTATGAGAGAGAGATTGTGTGTGTGTGTATGAGAGAGAGAGAGAATGTGTGTGTGAAAGACAGAGAGAGAGAGAGAGAATGTGTGTGTGAGAGACAGAGAGAGAGAGGGTATGAGAGAGAGAACAAGAGAGAGAGAAAGGGTCTGAGAGTGTGCATGAGAGAGAGATTGTGTGTGTGTGTGTGTGTGAGAGAGAGAGAGAGAGAGTGTGTGTGTGTATAAGAGAGAGTATGAGAGAGAAACAACAAGAGAGAGAGAGAAAGGGTCTGAGAGTGTGCATGAGAGAGAGATTGTGTGTGTGTGTGTGTGTGAGAGAGAGAGAGAGA
>JBCNYH010000022.1:32268733-32279675 GCA_039654325.1 Tandanus tandanus | reverse complement strand
CTCCCCCCCCCCCCCCCCCCCCCCTCTTTCCCCTCCCCCCCCCCCCCCCCCCCCCCGCCCCTTTTTTTGTGTCTCCCCCCCCCAAAAAAAAAGTTTTTGCCAAAAAAAAGGCAGTTTTTTTAATCAATGTAATAATAATTAGTAGTTGTAGTGGTTTTGCATTCACCTTCTTTGTGATGTAGTTTTTAAAAGGGATTTGTGTGTGTATTTATTTATTTATTTATTTAAATTGTGGGTGTTTTTTTTTTGTAGTCGTTGCTTTTTTTTTAAGGCACTGCATTATTTTAATCACTTTCAGATTACTGCAGAACATCTAGAAAGTTCCCACCAGAATTTTGCTCCAGTGTAAACTCTCACTCCTCAGAGAAATTATGCAACATGAACTGCAGAATGCAGAAAGAAGATTAGGACCAGTTTATGAGGGCCAGTTGGTCCCTTTCAGCCCTCGAAACATCTCAAAGACACAGATTATTTATTTATTTATTTATTTGTTTATGTATTTATTTATTTGTGCTTATGTGAATGCTCCAAATAAATTCAAACCCTTCTAAAACAAAGCTCTTAAACCTTTGTTCAACCTGTGCATTGTGAGTGTTCCAGGTTCGCTTTGCCTTTTTGCCGTTATATTCAGACAGATTACATGCTGGTGCACTGCGGTGCTTTAAACCACGCAGCAGAACCAAGGAATTAAGAAATTACTGCAGTTTGCCAGTTGTGGTGGAAAAAAATACTGTCTGGATAGCAGCTGCCATGTTGTCCAAGTGAAAGATACCCATAATCCAAAGCTGTGAAGGTCTGTAAGCTCCAGGGGGACCGAAATGTGAACAGAAAGAGAACTGAGTCTGCTTTCACATGCACTCACCCACAGTGTGAACGCAAGAAGAGTCACTTTCCGTTTTGGGCCGCTTTAAACCTGCTTCGACGCAGGCACCTGCGCCCAGGAACAAGTAGCCCCAGCGCAACTGCCTGTGTAAAAAACAATCTGATCCAGACCAACCTCAGACCGATTCGCACAACATGCTCCACTCTTCGAGGTTGGGCAAGTTGTTCCGGAACATCATCACAATCGGTGACAAGCAGGTGGGATTACGTGAGCGCAGTAGCGTCCATCACATGGCAGATGGGCGGTTTGTCTTCAGTGGTTCCCAGCAGGTCCTGCTTGCCACCGATTTGAGAGTGATCGTGTAAACACATAGGAAAGTGGGCGCTACTTGCTCTGGGCGCAAGTTGTTCTTGGGGTAACTTGTCCCAGCTTTTGAGGACTAATTTTGGTTTGTTAAAAAAAGAATTGCATGAGCAAAATCCCCCAGATTGTCTGAATGGCTTAATAGGCTATAATATCAAAAAGTCAAATGATATTTAATTTATATTTAAATACATTTTATATAATGCAGGTTTTTTTTTTTAATGTATGTAGTATTTTGTATTTAGAAAATTGTATTACAAGTTCACCTCACAGCGAGAGGGTCCTGGGTTTAGGTACTGGTTTCTCTTGGTATCTATCAGTTCTCTCTGTGCTTGCATGGGTTTCCTCAGGGTACTCCTGTTTTCTCCCACAGTCCAATGCACATTAAGCTGATCGGCAGTTACAAATTGGCCCTAGGTCTGAGTGTGTGTGTGTGTGTGTGTGTGTGTGTGTGTGTGTGTGTGTGTGTGTGTTGGTGAGCTGTTCAGGGTGTACCCCGCCTTCACCCAGAGTCGGCTGAGATAGGCTCTAGCCTCCCCGCGACCCTAGTATTAGTGGCATTCAAAATCAAATATGTTTGTTTGTTTAAATGTCTGTTTATTTATTTTGATGCACATTGTAATAAAAAAATGTAAAAGGCTGTGTTATCATTTTGTTTGTTGGGGGAAAAAAAACCTGCATCTTGCAGATCGTATTATAACAAATGTGCAGTTCTCACAGTAATAAGAGAAACTCATCTCGATCTAATCTCGGCTTAATTTTCGCTTCCCATCAGCTGTTTTTTTTTTTTTTTTTTTTTTTTTTCCCTCCCCATCAGCTTTGCTACGACTTTGAAATGGTCCGAAAACAACCCGCGTGTTCCAAATCACACTGTACACACTCCCTAGTACACTATTCCCAAAGCCTTCTCTCTCCCTTTTTTTATTTTCCATCGTTGAAAAGTAGAAAGAGCGATACGAAGAGAGGGGCTGAATAATACAATCACTTCTACACAGGTGAATAACGTGCCCTAACTAGTCAAGAAAAAAGTAGTGCACTTTATATTTGTAGGGAATAAGGAGGCACCATTTCGGACACGCGTACGTGTTGTGCTGAGTTTGTACACCTGAAAGAAACGGATGCGCTCCGCACTGATTGGCTGGATTGGTGACGTCCCGCCTACTTGGACTGTAATTGGGTTGGAGTCCTCACGAAACGGATTCGATTGGCTGACTGATTGAGCGTCTGGCGAATCCGCGCGCGGGAGGGCAGATTTTATGTTGGTGTGTTATCTATGTACCACGTGGTTTCTCTGACTATAGGACCTGCTCTGGCCGAAACACCTAAAGAGGCTCGCGGGTAAATAATTTTTGGTTTTGTAAAATATTGTTGTTTGCTTGACATTTTCTGTTGTTTTATTTGAATGAAGGATTTTATTTGTTGACTTTGGTTTTAGAAAGAAAGACAGACAGAGAGAGAGAGAATCATGTCGCAGGTGTTGCCTTACGAGGAAAACATAAGTCGCTACGGTAACGATGGAGACGAGGAGCAAATGTCTCTCACCTGCCGCCTGCACAACACCAACAACTTCTTCAGCACCGCACAGAATAAAAGACCTCCAAAACTCGGACAGATCGGACGGAGCAAACGAGGTGAGAAGACTTTTCAAGAGGTTTTTACCCAAAAAGATAAAAAAAAAAAATAAATCAATCAATGAGTGCATTAAAGGAGCCCTATCATGATTTTACCCAAATTCAATGACCTGTCTATTCATGCAATAAATATACAAAATAAAAGTCTGTCTTCATTAAACAGCTTTTTAACTCACAAGTCATAAGAAGTGGAAAGTTTTCGAACTTGACGTGAAGCAGAACGTGACGACGTGTTCGGGCTGGACAGTTTTCAAATCCTTTTGCGATCACATTAATAACATTGATTCTAATTCGTGCCTAGTATCCATTGTTAGGGTGCAGGGTTCATGATCAGGAGGTTGTGGGTTTGAATCCTCGTTAGACCCCTGGGCAAGGTTTTAACCACAAATGAGCCTCTGTGCACCCAGCAGTGTAAAATAAATAAATAAATACTGGGAGGGTGACCTGCAATGGACGGGCGTCCCATCCAGAAGTCATCCCATCCGAGTCACGTCACGCTACAACCGTGAACGGGATGAGTTCCAGCTCTGATGAACCACTACGTTCAGGTGTAAAAAGCCCGACATCCTTGTCCATATAACCATGTTTTCATCTATATATGATTTTATACCTTTTTTTGATATTCCCATTGATGTTATATAGGCTATTTTTTTCTTTAAACAGCCATGATACTGCCCCTTTAAAGTTTTAAAGATAACGTCTACCCTGAAAAAAATTGTGATGGTTCTGTACGTCCTGGTTTTAAGAAGTTTGTCGAGTTTGTTTTGTCGTTATTCAAGTGAGATGTTAAGGTTGTTTCTCGCTCTGATGTCACAGGGGGACTCTTATTGGTGGTGCACATAAACAAACTCAGGGTTTGTTTTTGTTTTTTTTGTGTGAAGAAAACTGAAGAACCCGTGGAAACTCTGGGAGTATGAACCAGGGACCATGGTGCGATGAGGCGGCAGCACTATAACCTATTCCTTCGGAATCATGGAGGTGTTTCTTGACTCAAGGTTCCAGAATGCACTGGTGTTGACTAGCATTAAGGGGTGATCGACCTTGACAAGCTAAATTACTAAAGTGCCGCTGCATCACTTTGTTGATGGAGGGCTGAAAGAAGGAAGGGCTAAATTGCTTATCAAAGAGCATTGTGGGTAATGTAGGAAAGTCCGCTCAGATTTTTTCATTGTGAACACCACCGAAGACCTTGAAGTATTGCACTGCGTTTTTTTTTGTTTGTTTGTTTGTTTTGTTTGTTTTTTTTTGTTTTGTTTCTTTTTTTTACAGGACGATGTTGTTATGCTTCTGTCCGGTAACCTGCATGCATTTCTGGTTTATCTCTAAGCATCAGTGCCCAGATGTTTACCCATGGAAACTGTGCTGTGTTGGTTTTTCCTGCCTGAATGCTATTATCAGCTCATATTTGTGCATCTAGGCTCGATGTAATGTCTGGAAAGATAATATTACATCCAGCGATGGATTTAGGAGGATTACATAATACATGAGTGCAGGAGAGGAGATGGTGGTGGTGGTGATGATGGGATTTTTTTTTTTTAACGTGGCCGTACTGAAGAGCAGACTGCATGTCGTGTACTTGGGTTCGTCCTGCTGTAGCCACTGTCTTAAATTTCATTATTTCTTTAAAAATAACTCATACAGTGTACATACAGTATTTTTACCTGGTTATGTAACCTCCACCCCAACCATTCTCCACCAACCCTCACCCGTTTTGTTTTTTTGAGAAAATCATTTATTAGGTTCTAATTACACATTTTCTCTGTTTTTTTTTTTTTTCCTTTTCCCCCCTCTAGTCGTCATAGAAGATGACCGAATTGACGAGGTGCTCCAAAGCACGACGGAAAAGTCTCCATCGAAAGCGTAAAAAAAAATATACATGAGCGAAAGGACTTTTTTTTTTTTTCTTTCTTTTTAATGTTGAAACGCTCGCCTCTGCGTGAACACGGCTCTCCATTATGGGTTGAATTTCACAACACGACGCAGCACACGAGGAGAGCAGCACCGGCACAGGCTCCTACACGGAGAACGCTAATGTCTGATTTACTGATTCCTCCCGAGGGCATGTTTTGATCACTTTTTTTTTTTTTTTTCTTCTTCTTCCTTCCTTTTATGGGTTGAAATCAGTCTAATATATTGCTACGTGTTGCTCCTTAGTGGTAAAGGTTGTAAAGCATTGTATTGTGAGAATGCATTGATATTAATAAGCACAAATCCCAGATTTATGATAACCGTTTTATTCCGTGTTTCCTTCTTTTTCCACACAGCGCACTTTTTGTTTTTGTTTTTTCCCGTTCCGAACCTAACACTTTGTGCACGATGGAACTGTGAATTTTTTCCGTGATGTGTTTTTTCCACTTTAAGGAAATCTGTTGTTCTGTACATTTTTGCAGCACTAAAAGACTGAGTGAACATTTTTATAAATTGAATACTTTTTTTTAAATTTTTTTTTTTTTTTTATAAATTAACCATTTTGTTGCTAATCATAATGTGTGTGTGTGTGTGTGTTGCCTGCGCAGCCTCAAGTGAATTGCTAACTTTTTGTACCGAGAAACAGTTTGTGAAACCGGCTTATTTGTAGTTCTAGCACTTTCCGACATAGGCGCCACTCTTTGCTGTACAGGATCTTTATGATGACAAATTTTGTGCCAAATCTTGCAAAAAAAAAAGTATGCCAGTCGAGCTGTGTCGCTGTGCGCTGCGTACTGTGAAGTTCTGGCCGTCTTGTCCATTTTGGGACTTTTCTACCTGCTTTTGCATGAGACGGGCTGAAGTGCCTCGCTGTGTGGCAGTGAAACTGGTTTTCTTACCGTAACTTTGGAATGACAGACCTCAAAACTCTTGAATATTACATATAGTATATGTTGCACTTCTTACTGCTTAACAGGGCTACATTCATAATGGAAAGTATGACCATCAAAATGTGAATATACAATAAAATCACTCCAAATGATCCTTTGTGAGACTCTGATTTGGGGAAACGCACTTCACAACGCTACACGTTGACCGTGTACTCAATATAGCGACATTGCAGTGGTACGTTACATTATGTGGTTATGTACTGTGTGATGTCACGTCATCATGCATGGTACGGTGAAGTAGTGGTTAATACGTCCGCCTTACACGGTCCTGGGTTCATGGTCCGGGCTCGGATGTGAGGAGTTGGCATTTTCTTCTCGTGCTTTGCATGGGTTTCCTCCCACAGATCAAAGACTTCCACATTAGGCTAATTGGCTTTTCCAAATTACCCCAGGTGTGTGTGTGAGCTTCTGGCAGCACGGTGGCATAGTGGTTAGCACGTCCACCTCACAGCACAAAGGTCCTGGGTTTGAGTCTCGGGCTCGGCGAGGGCATTTCTGTGTGAAGTTTGCATGTTCTTCCTGTGCTTGTCTGGGTTTTCTCCAGGTACTCCGGTTTCCTCCTGCAGTGCAGAGACATGCACATTACGCTAATGTACTCGTGAGTTCGAGCTCATGGAGCTGCACATGCAGCACTGTGTTTCGCTGGTAAACAACAATAGTGATATAAAGGGAAAGTGATTTTAGAAGTAAAATGACTTGATGTCATAAAGATAAATGGAAGGCTAAAGCTAAACGAGCCTCTCGGCCCTCTATGGGGTAACACGTCGTTCCAAATGCTTGATTACCCACTTGGACAAGTGTGGTTTATGCTAACCACAACTGTGTTAGTCACTATTTTGGAAATAAAGCATTAAAGCCCATATTGTATCTGCATCTGCTGGAACATGTTGCCCCTGAGAACCGTGTGATGTGAATCCACTTCCTGCCTTATTTTCCCCATGAGCGTGAGCCGGACTTGGCTGCCATGGCAACAGAGCGGCACCCCGAATTAGCTTGTTAGCTTTCTCTTAGGCCCCTGAACCAACGCCCAGACTTTGTCATCAAAGTGCTCAATTATTCAGCACTCGTTCTCAGTTAATCAGCAGTCCTCCATTCATCGTTAGCACCGAACGCTCTCGAGAGCCTCTCGGGGTGGTGGTGGGGGTGTTGAGCATCATTTTTATCTCCAAATGTCCTTCAGACTTCATCCAACAGCAACAGTTTGAAAGATTTTGGAACTTGTTCAGCATAATTTATTAAAGTACACCACACAATCAGCAGTATTAGCATGTATTAGCTGATTAGCGAATCCTTAGCATCTTGCGCTAGCGGTATAAGGAGTGATCTGGCTAAAAAAAAAAAATATCCCTGATTTTTGCTTTACTGTATGCCTACACAACACATCGTGTGCAAAACAGATATATAAGACTTATTTATCGAGCCTGAAACCGATGTCCCGTGGACGGTGGTTGCCATGGAAACATTCTTCCCACAAAGGGAGACACTTCAGCTGTGCTCATTTCCCACAATTCATTCATTATGATGCATTTAAAAGGACGGGATCATTTCACGGGCACAATAGGTGAAGAGCTGTTTATATGATCATTTCTCCATCTAGGCCCCGACGACAGAGTTGTTAATTCCATTTCACCTTCAGTGCGGCTCAGGGTGGATCTCGTTCCCTCATGCCTTCAGGCACCGTTACTGCTAACACAAAGCAGGGGTGGATAATCACCACCGCAAGCTCCCAGGACATGCAGATTATGTCAGGGTTTTTGTTTTTTGTCATTGCCCAGTGGACTGATGATTCAGTATATTGCAAGTCAGGACGCCAGCTTTTTTTTTTTTTTTTTTTTTTTTCCCTTCTCCATCCAACCAGAAAAAAAAAATCACTCCCGCTTTGCTTTCACAGCTAAACAAATGTTTTAGGCACAACAGAAACGCATTCATTATATTGTTCACCGTGCAAGTCAAATCTGGATGGGACGTACAGCCATTCCTGGCTGGGACCCGATCCCGCGATCACCTGTCAATCATAGCAACACTAGCCAATGAAATTTCAAATTTCGCCCTCTTCAATCTCGCAGGCAATGGTGATATCATTCGTAGTAGTCAGCACAGCTGGGTTCGATTCCGGGTTCAGCCGTTTCCGTGTAAAGTTTGCATGTTCTTCCTGTGCTTGTCTGGGTTTCCTCCAGGTACTCCGGTTTCCTCCTACAGTCCAGAAACATGCCCATGAGGCTAATTGGCTGTTCCAGATTGCCCCTAGGTGTGAGTGTGAGTGTGAATAGTTGCGTTCGTCTTGCCTTGTGATGGACTGGTGAGCTGTTCAGGGTGTACCCCGCCTTCGCCCAGAGTCGGCCGTGGTAGGCTCTAGCCTCTCTTCGACCCTAGTAGGATTAAGTGATTCGGCGAATGAATAATTTAATTAATTAATACATTTTATGCAAGTGCCTTTAATTGCCCTCGTTGTTTATTTGAACGGTTAACTATCTGAACTTGCCATGACTAGCAAGAGCAAATACTTTTTGTGTCGGTTACTTAAGAAATCTTTTAAGAGAGATCATTAGTCAGTCTTACGATCACAAAGTCATTAGAGAAATGATTTGATCAGGGGGGAAAAAAGCATTTCAGTGAGACCGACATCACTCGAACTCAGAATTATTCATGCGCATCATTGCCTGCAGGATGTCAGGTTTGTTTCACATAATTGGATCAGTTATTTAATTATGAACCGGCGATAATGAGGCTGGGACATTTTTCAGACCTCGTTATCAAAAGTTTCTTATGAACAAATCTAAAATAAAAAGTTCTACTCCATCTTTTTTAAAGTCTAGAGGTATTGATCATCCTTACTGCCTCTATACTGGGCAATTTTATCCCGTGGATTACTAGCGGGGGCTGAACCAATACGGAGCAACCATTTTTTCCCGGAAGTGACGTGAACTTGTTGGGCCGGGTCGTCCAGCGCAAGTAAACAAGCAGCAAGTGACATTTTAGGTGATAAAACTCCCCGCATTACTAAAGGCTCTTACCTTTTACTGGTTCCTCTTGGCGAGGCGCTGCTCCCGTCCGTCGTCCTCCTTTGACTTTTTATGAAGGAATTCCTTAGGAACAGCGTCCGGTTTTAGACGTAAAAGCTTGGGCTTCATGCTAAGTAGTTCTGGAGGTCACGCCGATAGCAGGTCGGGTTGAAGTGGTCTTCACAGACTACTGAATTGTGTCTGAAAGGAAACGCTTTCAGAGTACGGCCCGTACCGATGTTATGTTTTCCGCGATTTCTGCACTTGCTGTCTGCACAAACAGCTCAGCACTGGCCGATAATGTGTCTTAGACTGGTGTCTGCTGCATGCCAATAGGACAAAACAACGAATTCACGTCACTACCAGAGCTGGAACAGCCAATGAAGAAGGCAACATGTTGCTGTGCATGCCTAGTAGTAGTAGTAGTAGTAGTAGTAGTAGTAGTAGTGTGGCAGCACTCGTGCGTACTTGACAAGAAGCAAGGACCGACGTTGCCTGATGGAACCGATGATGTCATATGTGATCGTTTTAAAGAGCAAGTAATACAAATTCACTACAGGAACCCTTTAATGTTTGTCCCCATAAAAGTACCCTTTAATGCAACTTTGTAACAGCCAGTTCGCCTAATGTGCATGTCTTTGGGCTGTCAGAAGAAACCGGAGTACCCAGAGGAAACCCATGCCAAAAAAAAAAAGATCTTTTTCTATATAACATGTGGTCTTATTTCTCTTTTTTCAGCTCTTTTTGTTTTACAGAGCTAACAGACCACGCCGTATAATATTTATTATTGTGGTTAATTATGAAGGGGTTTTATAAAGAGTGCATACCATCTATCTATAAATGAAATCTACGCTCTTAGGACGAAGGATGTTTACTTATATATATTTTCCTTTGTTTGTTTGTTTGTTTGTTTGTTTTAAATAAACGCTCCATCGTGCGAACTTCTTATCTCAATTCACAAGCCCCTCTGCTCGCCGTCATCATGAGCAGAAGCTGACAGACTCGAATGTGTGTGAGTGTTTGTTGTGTGAAATGACAGTCCCACAGGAAGCTGGGATAGCACATGGTAACACACTCCTGGCACAGAGTACGGTATGCTGAGGTGCATGCTGCCAAAGTTGTTGCCATGGTAACCTCCTCCTCCACCTACTTCTCTATCTCTCTTTTTAACACACACACACACACACACACACACACACAAAGTTGAGGATGAGTTTAATTTTGTGGAGGTGGGTGGCCAGTCTGAGCATCCTACACACAACCAGAGAGCGTGTGCTTCCTCAAGTCTAACCGCAAACCTCTGATTTATTACTTTCAATTTAATTTGACTAAACAAAAACAAATTGTGTTTTCTAATAAAGTGTATGCTGATGCTCTAACGGTCATGCTTATTAATATGGCGTCGACAAAATGAATGATTGAGATATACGGGTGCAGTGGTTAGCACGTCACAGCAAGAAGGTCATGGGTTTGAGTATCGGGCTCGGCAAAGCCGTTTCTGTGTGGAGTCTGCATGTTTTCCCCGTGCACGTGTGGGTTTCCTCAGGGTCCTCCAGTTTCCTCCCACAGTCCAAAGACATCAGTACAGTAGGCTAATTGGCTGTTCCAAATTGCCCCTAGTTGTAAGTGTGAGTGTGAGTGTGAATGGTTGTGTGAGTTGGACATGTGATAGTCTGGTGAACTGTTCAGGGTGAACCCCACCTTCGCCCACTGATAGGCTCCAGCCTCCCTGCAACCCTAATAGGATAAAGCGGTTCGACAAAATGAGTGAGCGCGTAAGAAATACCTAAATATACAAACATTATGGGAAAATTGTAAATAAATATGAACTTTTACATTTTATAATATATATAAGGGCAATTATTATTATACACTGCCCAGCCCCCCAAAAAAGTCGGACATGAATATGTTGCTGTTCCGCCTTTAGTCTTGCTTACAGCACGTAATCATCATGAAATCGTTTCAACAAACTTAAGCAACATGGCATTTATTTCCATCCCGAGTCGGGTTCATTTCTCACCGACGTCTTGATGAGGGAAAAACTGAACCACTCCAGAAAGTCTTCTCCGGCACATCCCCATAACTTTCAATAGGGTTAAGATCAGGACTCTGGGGTGCCAATACATATGTGAAAATGATTCCTCATGCTCCCGGAACCACTCGCTCATTATTTGAGTCGCCGTTGAGTCGCCATCAGGGAAGAAAAAGTGCATTGATGTGATAACCTGCTCATTCACTACATTCAGATCATCAGCTGACTTCATT
>JBCNYH010000022.1:32222467-32245832 GCA_039654325.1 Tandanus tandanus | reverse complement strand
TGTGTGTGTGTGTGTGTGTGTGTGTGTGTGTGTGTGTGTGTGTGTGTGTGTGTGTGTGTGTGTGTGTGTGTATGAACTTAACAGTGTTTTCAGGATTATTACTGCTGTCATACCAGGAAAGCATACCTTCGGTGAAGCTGAAGCGTTCCCATCCAGTTGTTGAGGGAGTAGTACAAGGAGAGGCTTTGTCTTCAACTGGGTATAAAAATCACAGATTAGATGAGATTACAGTAGATAACGTTTTCCAACATACATAACGTTATCTAGTACTCTTAATACGAGATGGTTTCAACTGTAGCCAGATGTGATTTCATAACAAACGAAGATCTTACAAGTTGCCGTTGTTTGGTCTTCTCCGTCAGCCAGGCACCCGGACTGCGAGTGGCCCAAACCCACCGAATAACCACGGCTTTTCCTGCTTCCTGAACGCTGGCTTGAATACGACCCACCCTTCCGCTCTTCCCCTGAGAAGAGCCACGGACTGATATTAGCATTGCTTAATTAGCGTAGTTGGTAGAGTTTGCATTTTGGAGATAATTCCTGCATTCTTTCCACTTCAGAACGACTTTTTCAACGATGTTCTAAATGTCAAATGGGTTGGCGTTCTTCCCTTCTACTTCTCTTTGGGGAGTAAACAAGGACCGCTGCAAGCGTCCACTAATTAGCCATACTTGCCAATCTTGAGTGCTCAGAAAGCAGGATATTTTCTACACCCAAGGGAATGGTCCTCCGACAGTCAAACTTGTATTTAAATTTTATTAAGACAGCTGACTGTTATTTAAATTACATTTTGCTAATTAAAAGCAGGACGACACGGGGGGTGGTTAGCATGTCCGCCTCACAGCAAGAAGGTCCTGGGTGCGAGTCCTGTACTCAGCGAGGGGTGTGGATTTTGCGTGTTTTACCTGTGCATGCATGGGTTTCCTCTGGGTACTCCAGTTTCCTCCCACAGTCCAAAGACATGCACGTTAGGCTAATTGACTGTTCCGAATTGCTCATAGGTGTGAGTGTGAATGGTTGTGTGTGTGTCTTAGCTCTGTGATGGACAGGCGCACTGTCCAGGGTGTACCCCACCTTCGCCCAGAGTCTCATCTGGGTCAGTCTTAAGGATTAGATTAACATTAAGTTCAAAGCAGATCAAGGAAACAGAGAAGTGACTCACCAATGTATGAATACTCAACAGAAATGGGTAAATATTCATTGCTGTCTAGATCAATGGGCATGAATGCCGTGTATTTGCTCATGATGTTGCAAGCTTTGCTAGTCTGCATGGCGTACAGCTGATAGCGCCGACCAGAACCTACGAGAAATAAGACAGACATGTCCCACACAGTTATTTTTTGATAGCTTGGTGACATAAAGTCTAAAGGACAGAGTATATACTGTATATACTACTTCTAATAATCTAAGAAATTCCTGACCAAGGCTTTGATGCATTGACCAAGGGATAGAGAGGTCAGTGCTTCAAGACTGAGGCCTGGAATTTCCCTGTACTGACCAAACTAACAAGGAAAATAGGTTATTCATTACATGGTATTTTCATAGACACCCCCATTACAAAAAGGAAAAATAGCACAAAGAAGGGAAAGTTGATGCCTGAGTCCAGTTGCAGGCGCAATTTTTATTTGAAAAGAGGCTGTGCTCAATGAAGCAAAACAAAACTTGCATCAATGACACAACTCTGATTGCTTTCTCACCTTTGGGGATTTATTTTGCCTAGAATAAGATTAGATGTCATACTCTGTCAAATTCTGGACCACTTAACAGCCAATTAGATTGCACTTATTATCAGTGCCATATAATAAAATAGACTGCTCAAAACAGTAATCTTGATTATAGAAATCTTGCAATACATTGGCGACCTGTTCAGGGTGTGACCCCGCCTCTGGTTCCAGCTTCCCCTGTAACCCTGATGGATAAGCGGTACAAATAATGGCTGGATGGTTTGCAGAAAGTGTATCATCTTATTACTCACCATGCTCAATCTCACACTCTTTGTCTACCATCTGCTCAAAGTCCTGAATAATCGACCTGGCAGCCAGATGATGGAAGGTTTCGTTCCAGAGATCCTCGTGAACCTTTTCCTCTCGCTCACGCCCTTGCAGGTAGGGCTCGATGTCGAAGCTCACCTCCCATTTCACAGGTTTGCCACACAGCAGTCCCGAGATAACTGCCTTGCAGTCTCCTTTATCTTTGCTTACAGGCTTGAAGTCTGGAGCATGTGGGTCTTGAGGCGTTTCCGCTTCACAGTGCTGATGATTGTAGCCCTCTGCGATGCAAAAACACAGAGGAGTTTCAGAGAACGTCCAAACGTCTGGCACATGATTCCATTACGATTGCAGGTTAAGAACTGGATAATTTTTTATTGTTATGAACAAAAAAACAACAATAACACTACCACCATCAATGGATGCGAGAAAAAGTACAGGCTGGGGCTGGTTTCTCTCTATCTCAAAGAGAAGATTCCTGTGGTCAGTCGTTGACTACTGTAAGTTGGTAGAGCGAGAACAGCTTGGCCCTCTAGATTTGCAGTCTATCATGGCTAAATTGCTTTGCTAACAAATTTACTGCCAGTTAATGGAACTCTGGGGCTGGTGCTGGTGGTGTAGTAGTTAGGGTACTGAGCACATAATCGAGAAGTCGTGAATTCAATTCCCATTGAGACTTCTGGGAAAGTGTTCCTCTGCCCAGTATAAATGGGTACCAGTAAAATACTGGGAAGGTAACCTGTTAAACTCTTAGTCACTTCACGCTGTAGAAACTAAGATACGATTTGGTCTGATGAGCCAGTGGGCTCAGATTTACAAAGCCGAGAAGACTTTACCCAGTGGAACTAGCATTCATACCAATTAGCTGGTATTTACACCTCACACTGTGTCCTCAGACCACTGAACCTAGCAAAAATAGCAGCATTGAGCACATTCGGAAACTACTGATTTCTGTGTTTGAATGTTACTGTACTGACCTGATTCTCCTGTGCTGCCCAAGGAAGGGCTTTCACTGGAGGATTTGGAGCCGTTTTCCCTGTTCGGGCCACGAGTGGCTGCCTGTGCAGTGGGGTTCACCTGGGTCTCCTCTGGGTCGGTGTCTCCATAGGGTTCATCAGGCAGTGGGCATCCATGCCCTTTGGACAAAGTGGCACACAGACTGGCCAATTGAGGCTGCATGGGAAGAATGTACAAAACTGTAGCTTTCTTGTGGCGTGTTCAATATGATATGCCAAAAATAAGCGGGTTAGCAAGTTTTAAGTTGGTGAAATTCACGTCACAGTGTGGCAGCTGTCGTAAAATGTATTCTTAGCAGAAAACTAAGAAGTGTCTTTGCTTGCTTTTAAATTTAGGAAGCTTCTCTTGCATCCTGAATTTCACTTAGGTGTTGTGGTCTAGTCAGTGAAAGGAGAACCCCTTGCAGCTATGTGTTTAGATAGCACATAACAACGCAACACAACACAATCTTTCTTTGGCAAATCTGTATAAACATAAACATACCTTGAGATGTCGGCGTGTTTATCTGAGAACAACTTGATGTTGTAGTTTTAACTCCATCAAAAACAGTGATACCTTTTTTACCAGTTTTGGTGGAGGTGTTTCAAAATTCTGACCATACCCTTACAAGAATTTTCACCAAACTTGGTGGACACACTACCTTACATGAGTCCCAGAGATAATTTGTTTTTGGAATGTCAAGGTCAATGGTGAAGGTCAGAGCAAGGTCACACAAGATCTATTTTGGAGATAAAGCACTTCTAACTTTGAATCAAGTGCCAGTAGCGATGCTGTTGCTATGAAATACTAATAGGAAACACAAAAATCTAAAGTTTTACAGAACATGAACTCCTTAAATGGATAATTAAACCAGCAAGACAGGTGATAGAAATGAACACAGAAATCAGAACGGCCACTTATCAAGAGACGTCTGTTGGGAGCTCCACTTTCAGGCAGTGCCTAAATCTATGTATTATAATGGTAAAGTCTTGTTTATTTCATCTCAGTGACTGATGTCGTCATCTCACTCACTCACTCACTCACTCACTCATTTGCCGAACCTCTTAATCCTATTCATGTCACAGAGAAGCTGGAGCAAGGTACTGAGCGAAGGTGGGGTACACCCAGAACAGCTCGCCAGACAATCTTAGCACATCACACACACACACACAACCATTCACACTCACATCTAAGGTCAATTTGGATCAGCCAGTCAGCCTAATGTGCATGACATTGGACTGTCGGAGGAAACCAGAGTACCTTGAGGAAACCCATGCAAACACGGCGAGAACATGCAAACTCTATACAGAAATGCCTTCGCCGAGCTTGGTACTCGAACCCAGAACCTTCTTGCTGTGAGGCGGACGTGCTAACCACTACACCACCACATTGCCTTCAAAGTGTAATAGACAAATAGTATTAATAAGTGTATATATCAGATTTTCTCAGCTACTCCTTTCTGAAATGTGGTCAGTAGGAAAGGCTGGCTGACATAAATGAATATACTTGTAAACACCCTTCTTAAGACATTTTTGAGGTTGGTGTATAAGATGGTCCTTGTTAAGAGAGAAGAGCAGGAGAATCACATGCTTGCTTTGTATTCTTGATTGCATTCGAGTTCCTCTTTTGGATAAAGCATATTTTTGTCACCTCATTATCTTTCCACTGCCATGGCAATTGCAGCGCTGACACATCTTTCCATGACAGCCAATAACCCTCTCTTTTTTCCCCCATGTCAACAGAACCAAAGGAGATTTTGTATTACCGGGAATGTAGCCATGCACTGCAAGAAGTCATTACCGGTGTCTACCTGGAAGCCCGTCCGCCTGAGACCTGAATTACATTCCAGAAATTTAAATATCACTCTTGACATAATTGTCCAGGGAATAGTCTACTCTGGGTAACAAATGGGAAAAACTATATTTACGTGAAGCGGTGACAGTAAGAAGGTTGAATTGTTTTGACTCTGAACTTGATTTGGGAAATGCGATCAAAAATAAATGAATAAATAAATAAACCCTCCTGTGAATAAACAGTGGAATCCTCAGGGTTTTGTTCCTTTACGCGGTTATCGTCATACCAGTTGCTCTGTTGCAGCAGATGGCACTGGAGAGATAACCCAAGGAAATCTTTACATCATAAGAAATAAAAGCATAAAACAGAATTTCTACTGTGTGACTACACCTTCATAAAAAGGATAAAAGCTGATTACATTTACAAACACCAATAAAAACACCTTTCCCACTGAGACTGGAAACTTATATAAGATCTGTTCTAACACGATTAAAAGTGTGTTGGTGTGTTAAGTGCAAATTTAGTCTAATTAGCTTAATGTTACATAACCATGTAGTTAAAGAAAACTTCGGAGGACTGATATCTAATGGGAAATTGTCCCCAATGAGCTCATTTCAATAAACTCTGGTATTTTTAACCACACATGCACCCTCTGACTTATTTTTGGTGGGCAGCTCACCATGTTGGAGACTCACCATGTGGAAAATGGGTCTCGGGTCAGATAAGCCCAATAAGCCAAATAAGTGGTCTTCATGGTACTGTTTTTGATTGATTTATTTATTTACTTACTTACTTATTTAAATATGTTCTCTATAATAATGTTCTCAAAATAAACCTTTGAGGAACAGATTTTTTCCTCCACCAGTTGGTTATGTTTTCACCTGTGCTGGTTGGTTGGTTGGTTGGTTGGTTGGTTGGTTGGTTTGTTTGTTTGTTTGTTTGTTTGTTTGTGTGCACGTTTGGGGGCAGCCGTAGCCTAATTGTTAGAGAAGCGGCTTTGTGACCAGAAGGTCGCTGGTTTGATTCCCGAACCAGCAGTGAAAATGTGTGGTGGTGGGGGAGTGAGCTGCACCTTCCCTTCCTCCACCTTCATGGCTGAAGTGCCCTTGAGCAAGGCACCTAACCCCCAACTGCTCTCTGGGTGCCCCCAGTGTGTGTGGCAGCCCACTGCTCTGAGTGTGTGTGTGCTCACTGTTTGCGTGTGTATGTGCTCACTTTGGATGGGTTAAATGCAGAGGCAATAATTTCCTTTGTGGGATTAATACTGATAGCAAAATCAAAGCAAAAAAAAAAAAAACATATCTCAAAAACTTAGGGATGGATTGCGATGAATTCTTTTTCTAGAAAAATGTGTGGTACAAGTAAAAAACCATAAAATTTTGGAGATGATCTGTGCATGGGTTGAATAAAATGTCCATTTTATAATATGAGCAAAAATGTTTATCAAACATCCACTAGGGGGAGACATTTTATTATAACTGTGCCAAGTTATAATAATCTATCTGTGCCTGGCAGAGGGAGCTTGTATGCTGTCAGTGCCACTCAAGTTTGTATTTTGATCATATGACACATAAATCAGGTATGGATTAGTATGGATCTAATTAATAATGTGACTGACAACTGGTTGCACCAGAAGTGATTTAGGTGCTCCCATCACTGGGGGTGAATACTTTGGCTATTGGCACTTGGCCTATTTTTGCCAAGATTCATAACTTAAAATTTGAATTAATTCCATTTCAGTTCTACATTAAAACATACAAACAACCAAGGGGTGAATATTTATTCAGTAACAGCTCTAAAGGCTAATACATATAATGTCTTACTAACCTGATAGTTCATCTTCCATTGGGCTCCATTATCAGGACTCATCTGTCCAATGAGTTCCTGGACCTTGGCTCTCCTCAAAGGATTTTTCCCCACCACTGAACTTGGGTCACTGGAAGTGTAGGCCTTCTTCAGAGGATTATAATCTTCAATCTGATTGGTGCTGTATGCACGCCTTCTCGGAGAAGAGCTCATATCAGATCCTGTGATGGGAATTTCCATATATAAACAAACATGAAGCCAAAGAAAAAGGCACACAGAAGAAGGTAGGCTCACTCTCTCTGTCCACAAAACAAGTTTTTTAATAAAGAATTTGAACCATGGGTCTAAGAAGTTCTGGTCTTGGAGGACTACCAGTGACTTTTAGAGTGGTGTTCTCAAATTCCAACTTCTTGCAACCTTTAGAAGGACAAAACCATTTTGACTTTACACATCACTGTTTATTGGCAAGGGCAGCACGGGGGCTAAGGGTTAGCATGTCCGCCTCACAGCAAGAAGGTCCTGGATTCGAGTCCCGGGCTTTGCGGGGGCATTTCTGTGTGGAGTTTACATGTTCTTTCCATGCTAGCGTGGAATTCCTCTGGGGACTCTGGTTTCCTCCCAGTCCAAAGACATACACATTCGACTAGTCGTCTTTTACAAATTGCACCTAGGTGTGAGTGTGAGTGTATATGATTGTGCGTTTGTGTTGACCCTGCAATGGACTGGTGAGCCTTAAAGGGTATACTTCACCTTCACTCTGAGTCAACTGAGATAGGCTCCAGCCTCCCCCTGTCCCTAGTAGGATTAATTGGTTTGGTTTGGGGAATTATTGAATTGATCGTCACTGTCACATCTGAAGGTATCCGATATCAGTCTTGATACCAGAATGTCCAAACTAGAATACCCAGAGCAGTGGTCACCAACAATGTTCCAGGAGATCTACCCTGCTTCAAGCTTTATCCCCAACCAAAATATAACATACCTCTTTTTCCTGATCAAGAACTTCTCAAGTTAATGATTAGATGGTCAGTTGCTCATGTTTAAAGTTAGAGACAAAGTCTTGCAAGGAGGTAGAGCACCAGGAACAGGGTTGGTGACCACTGTCCTAGAGTAATCCATCAGCAAAAAGTACCATAGATAGACATCTTTGAGCACTTTCATGAAAAGTTTCTAGCTTATTACCCATGTTATAGTGTTCCTCCATTTCAGACATGGTGCTCTGGTATGCGTCAAACATTCCTGTGCCTGATAAATCCCTGGCAGCTCCTTGTCCATCCGAGCTGCTCTTCCCTGGATCCTCTTCCTGACTGTGGTAGAACACGGAGCTGGCCGACTCGTTGGAGCGCATCATGCTGTAGCGGCGGCGTTTGTCCTGCCACCCCACAAGAGAGAAAGAGAGCAAATGAAGGCTGAACTGGTTAAATAAAGCTGACATTTTGTTATTTGGTTAACACTAATAAGACATCTTGATGATACAAAGAGATCGTTTCAGTGAAATGTGGAAAGTAATTAACGGTGAAAAGACATTTAAAAAAAAGCTTTGCATCTTTTAAGCAGTGCTTTTCAGTCCCAGTCGAGGGATTTCAACTAATGAGCTGACAATGGGAATCAGGGAAATCCTCCCAAAGCATCTAATCTCAGGAGTGGGATGACTCTATGTTCCAACAGCCCACTAGTCTGACAGCCCATTGATTCAACAGCCCTACTCATATAAGATGGGCACCTTGCTTAAATCAGTTGGGTCAGGGTTAAGGCTGTCAGAACAGTGGGGTGTCGGAATGTAGGGCTGTAACCTCTCAGGAGTCCCAGACTTCTGCTTACTCCAGGCTTACCCAGGACAGTTTGGGCACTTGCAGGGGGTTTTTTTTTGTGTCTATTTTTCTCTTAATCAGCATCTCAGCATGTAATGCCCTGTCCACTTTATCCTAAGTACACCACAAGGCCACCACAAAGACAAAAGTTGATAGACACTTGATCTTAACACTCATATGAGCTTCTTGATGGTTGAACTCCAGGTTCTGTTCCTCTTTGCTGTTATAATAAATTTCTATCTTCTTGGAAGGCTGTCCCCTAGATTTTCAAGTGTGGGCTGTGAGGATTTGTGATCACTCATCCACAAGAGCATAATTAAGGTCAGGCACTGATGTCAGGCTGGGGCACCTGGGGCAGTTAGCATTCTAGTTCATCCCAAACGTGTTCAGGGGGGTTGAGGTCAGTGCTCTGTGCAAGACATTCACGTTCTCCTACTCCAACCTTGGCAAGGCATGTCTTCATGGAGCTCAGTATGTGCGCAATGGGGGGACAGTCATGCTAGAAAAGGTTTGAGGCTCTTAGTTCTGGAGAAGGGAAATTGTAACCCAACAGCAGATGAAGACATTCTGCACAATTGTGTGCTTTCAACTTTGTAGCACTTTAGGAAGAAGCTACATACGGGTCAAGTGTCCATAACCTTTTGTCCGTATAGTGTATCTTGCGAGGGCAGCGTTGGTGGAAAACCCAAAGCTTTCTCATGATTTTTCCTACAGCGAGACGTCGAAGGCCATAGAAAAAAATCACAAGGAATGTCGATGCTTATATTATCCATGCTACGTGGCGAACGTACTTTGCACTCTATAAGTGCGTCTCTAGTTTTTCCATGTATTTACTCACTGCTTGTGCCTGCAGACCCCTACAGAAGTTTACTCACAGTCTTGGGGTTGGAATGGTATCTTGTTGTGTCACACACTACGCTGTATCCAATCAACCGGTCACCAGGAAACAGGTATGTGGTTCCCACTGGAGACAGCAGCACTTCCTTAGTCTCTGGATAGAGCCATTCGATGGAGATGTCACTCAGAACGGGCGCCATGGACTTCTTCAGGCATTTAATCATCTACAACGTTTACAATTCCATGGACAAATGCAAGACCAGTTCATTTCTAATCATGGCACATGATATACAAATACTTTAAAGGAAGTATACTTGTTCATTCACTCATTTTCTGAAGCACTTAATCCTAATTACATTTGCATTTACGGCATTTGGCAGATGCCCTTATCCAGTGCGGCTTACATTTTTATACAACTGAGCAATTGAGTGTTAAGGGCCTTGCTCAAGGGCCCAACAGTGGCAGCTTGGTGGTACTGGGATTTGAACCCCTGACCTTTGGATCAGTAAGCCAGAACCGGGTCATTAGGGTCGCGGGGAGGCTGGTGCCCATTTCAGCCGAGTCTGGGCGAGGGCTGGACACCCTGGACAGCTCGCCAGACCATCGCAGGGTGGGGCTTTTTTAAACGCAGATCATATTTTTTACCTTAAAACTTTAAATTGTTTATTAGCACTTTTAAGCACCAACCAAATTAATTTCCGTGCTTTAATTGCAAGGCAGTGACATTTAGAGCAGGATAAACATGTCAGTGTGAAGAAAAACCTTAGGCTGAAGTCTTTCTCCTTCTGCCAGGAACACAGCAGCACCTCTGGAAACTGTCGCCAGGCTCTGGATGAGTCGCTTGCAAGCTCCTTGACCTATACCAAACGTGTAGCACCTGTAAGCGAAACAGTTCCATTTATATTCAGAAGGAGAGCAGCAGTTATTTGATGTCTACCCAGAAACTGGAAGCTTATGGAAGCACATTACTGCCATGCAAGAAGAAAAATCTTCTCAACATCATGAGAATAGTGTCTCATTTTCCAAAAAAACATTTGCTTATTTCAAAGAGCACAAACATCTCACGGGTACAAGATAAACATCTCGTTGTTGTGAGAAAAGCATCTCAGTGTCATAACAAAACATCTCACTACTCACTCATTTGCCAAACAGTTTAATCCTATTAGGGTTGTGGGGAGGCTGGAGTCTATCTCAACCGTCATCTAGTAAAGGTGGGGTACACCCTGGACAGTGCGCCAACACCCACACAACCATTTAAACTCACAATCACATCTCGGAGTAATTTGGAGCAGCCAGTTATCCTAACGTACACATCTTCGGACTGTGGAAGGAAACCGGAGGAAACCCATGCAAGCACGGGGAGAACGTGCAAACTCCACACGGAAATGCCCGAGTCGAACCCGGGACTCGAACCAGGACCTTTTTGTTGTGTGGCGGATGTGCTAGCCACTAAGCCAACGTGCCGGAAAACATCTCTATTACAAGATAAACATCTTGCTGTTAGGAGAAACCTATCTCAGTATCATAACTAAACATCTAATTGTTATGAAAACAACTATCTCATTGTTAAAAAAAAGTGTCTCATTTTTATCAAAAAATATCTTGTCATTAAAAGAAAACCGTTGCACTATTTTAAAAAATACATCATGACAAGCATTTGATTATTATGTAAACAAAAAAAATAAGAAAAAATAAACAAAGAGTGGTATTAAAATGCTTTTCACGATTATGAGATAGTATCTCATTGTTATGAGAAAAACAGTGATTAGTCTGAAAAAAGTGTTTCCTTGGTACGATAAATAAGCATCTTTTTATTACAAGAAATAATAAAGAAAATTAATTAGTTATAATGAGAAAACATCTTGTATTCATGAGGAAAGTATCTCATCATTATGAAGAGCGTATGTTGTTACTAATGGAAAACTCGTCGTTATGAGAAGACGGCAACATACGTAACCTGAGCTGTTTTGCGAGAGAAAAATTCAAGATTGTTTTTAGCTAACGAGACGTTTTCGCTATTTAATACTAGCGAGATGCTGAGTAGTAGCTGAAGACAGGAACAGGCATGACACATGAAGAAGCAGAAGGCTTTGACGTATGTATTTCGGGTCGTACAGGCATATGTTATATAGGAGAGCACAAGTGATTAAAACTCAGCTTGACCTTTTCGATTGGTCAGTAACATCTCCAGAAATTGATGTGCAGCAAGGATGATTTCATCTGCTTTGAAGATCTGGGAAGAGTGTGTGTATGTGTATGCGTGTGTACAATTTTTCAGTCGCTCTTACTAACAGGTGTTGTTGTTTTTCTCTCATCAGTCACTAGGGGAGGCTGGAGCCTATCTCAACCGACAATAGGCGAAGGTGGGATACACCCTGAACAGCTCGCCAGACCATCGCAGGGCCCACACACACAACCATTCACACTCACAGTCACACCTAGGGGCAGTTTGTAACAGTCATTTAGCCTAATATGCATGTCTTTAGACTGTAGGAGGAAACTGAAGTACCCAGAGGAAACCCACGCAAGCACGGGGAAGACATGCAAACTCCACATGGAAACGCCCGAGCCTGGGACTCAAACTCAGGACCGTCTTGCTGTGAGGCGAACTTGGTAAACATTACGCCACCCTGTTTCCCTCTTTCATTCCAGAACAGTGCTTAAGGATTGAATCCAGCTCATTTACTAGATGAATAAATAATTATGAAAATTTGCATGAAACTTTCCACCAAATGTTGTGTATCAGCACCAGACAGATCTGCAACTTCTGCTGCAAATCTCAGACGGCCGTCTGCGCCGAACAGAGCTGCATGTGAATAGAGGTAACATCCTGTTTAGTACAATCTGAAGTGGATTATAGACCCGGGCCATTTTGCACGCACAGCAGCCAGGTTGATTTGATTATCGGCTTGCATTATGTTCACTTGGTCTTTTTTTCTTCCCCAGAACTAATCTCTGGTGCTTTGCTTCCAAAAGCACTAACAGAAAGAGCATTATTAACATGATATCATATGATAGTGTTATCGGACTCTGAATTCTGATTGGTCGGAAAGATGTTGAGGAGCTTTCTGTAAAAGTAGCTGTAAGCACAAATCACATATTAATGTGCTGTTTCGAATAGATTGCTGTTTCTATAGTAACGGCACACGCAAAGATTGTTTGGTGGATTGGTAACAATCGAAGCCTAATAATAAACAGTTTTAAAAATGTGTTGTTAGGATATTTTATAAGGAGGATATATAGGTAAAAGGGTCTCCAAAGGCAAACTTTTGTAACAGTCAGAGGTAGAATTGTTCCTGTCCTGTTGAGGGTTAGGGGCCTTGCTCAAGGGCGCAACAGTGGCAGCTTGATGTTACTGTGGCTTGAACCCCTGAGCCTTAACCACTGAGCCACCACTGCCCTGCATTTCCAGACTTTGTTCTGGAGTGAAAGAAGGAAAGGTTAACAATGAGTTTTCTTTTCATCATCTTTTACTCGCTGATTTCCGCATTCGTTTATATCACCTGTCTTGTTAGTTTAATTATTCGTTGACTGAGTTCATGTTACGTGTTCCCATTAAGGTTTGGTGTTGTTTTGATTGACGAGTAAAAAAACGGTTTGTCTGCCTACCTGAGTTGGATTGTGTGTTTTTTATTCTGTGCGAGTCTGAGCAGTGATGTATGAGCCTCTTTTTTTGTGAGTTTCTGTTTTGTTATTAATAATAAACCTGCTTTTCTTTTTTTCTTTTTCATTGGAGCCTTATTAGGTTTCCTGAGGGGGCATGGACACGGGACAACAATCGAAGTCATGTTCCAAGCTTAAACATCTCATTCTTTAATCAATAAAAATGTGTGATGATTAGCAAACCGAGTCTGCAGTCAAAGGAAAATCATCAACACCATGATAGTATTTCTTTCACATTCTATCTACAGTACAGTATATCAGCAGCCTATATATATATTCTAGATAAAATCTTCTTCAGATTACTCCATAAGCTACCTGATGAATCGGGCATGACTGCGGACCAGCTCAATGACCTTGCCCGTGTTACTGACAGCTCCATCGGTGAGAAGGAAGAGCAGGCGAGGATGACCACGCTGCACCGGCTGCCTCAGGATCCAGTTCAACGGGGCCAGGATGTTGGTGCCGCCCATGTCCGCCTGGATCTTCTTTATATATTCACACGCAGTGCCTACGCTTTCCTGTGATGCAGTAACGTGTTTTGTTCATTAAGCTTATTGATTTAAAATAAAATAAAATAACTCTCCTGCTACTAAATCATACCACCATCAACTGTGTTATATACAGCTGTGTAATATAGTGGTTAAGGAACTGATAATGGTCCTGTTATATTGACTTCTTATTTTATAGGTGATTTCCAATATTTCCGGGAGAAATGGCATAGAGGTAGAGCTTAGTTAAAAGCCACGCCCACTACAGGTTTGAATCCAAATGCATACAGTACATCGATAAGGATATTTGAAGCACAAAACAGATACTAGTATGCTAATGCACTTTCAGGTTCGGGACACCGGTTATGATGGCCTCTGCCCCGGTTACCGACATCAGGAGACACTGAAGACTGGAGGCCTTTTCCTCCCACAAGGCTGATAAAGTCATGCTTGGTGTTGGGAATGACTAATTCATAGGAATAAAAAATACATTATTTTATAAATACAATATTTATGTATTTAACTACTTTCATTCCAAATGTCGTTGCTTTTTAATGAAATAAGTCTAATGTGAATGCTGGTTGGCTAGCGTTCAGCACACTGCTCATGATGGCCTCGCCCCCAGTCACCTGCATCTGGTGACGCCGATGACTGGAGGCTTGTTCTTCACAGCAGGCTGATAAAATCAAATTTAGTGGGGAAAAAAATTACTATTTGTTGCTTTTTAAATAAGGAATACCTCTAGAATGAATGGAAGAGCCAGTCAGCTAGGGTTAGCATGTAGCTTAGCATGAAATTGGGAATAGAATTTTTTTTTTGGTTTTTTTTTTTTAGTGTAATAGCTACTTATGGTATAGGGGTGATAGCCTAGTAGTTAATTAGCCAATCAGAAATGCACAACTGCTCATATCCAGTGGGTACAGATCAAATAAACAGTGTTAAACCCCTATTGCACATTCACTAATGTGATTCCTAAAAAAAAAAAAACTAAAGCATGTGAAGCAATGGATTTTGAAAACGTGACAGAACTTTCAAAAAAAAAAAAGTTTTTAAAATAAATCAATAAATAAAATTAAAATTTGCATTTAGAAGTTTTATTACTCCTGTATCTGCTGTACAGAAATGCTTCAGCCAAATATGCCAGCATCGTTAATAATGAATGAAAGTGAAAATTACAAGAGCCCTTCTTAGGAATTATGAATTATTAACATCATTAGCATTTTTTTTTTTTTTTTTTTTTTTTTTGGTAGGTGGAAAAAAATTACACCCCCCCAAAAAAAAAATAAAAAAAAAATCTAATTGTGTTGATTGTTTATGTTGTAGCTGGTGATAAGTGCCGTACCTCATCATAACTCTGACTGGTGGCGAACAGCGTTTTAAATGTCGAGCCGAAGCCGATAATATTGAACAGGCAGGCGGGAAAAAGGCTTTTCAGAATCACCACCATGGCGTCCTAGCAACACAAACACCAGGAATGAGTGATCGCAGGGAGAGGATGATATAAAAGCTGAATGAGCTTGGTATGAAATGAAAAGGACAGAAGGAGGAAGGAGGAAAGGTCAATGCTGCCACTCAAGAGTCATTCTTTCATCTCAATTCACCGTTCGACATATATGAATGGAAACTCTCTAGATGTCACTATGTTGTAATATTTTAAAGGTTATATTTTTAAAAATAATAATAATAATAAAATAAATATATATATAGAAGTACCAGTGAGACAAGCAGCAACAAGCCAAGTAACATCCATCCCAAAAAAAAATCAACACATCCTTTATAATGATCTTGTTTATGCACTAGCATTGTTTAAAGTGACTGGTGTTGTTTCACCAAATACTATATATACATCACTTAAAGTATAACATTAAAGGCACAGTGTGTAAGATTTAAAGGTATCTAATGGCATCCAGTGGTGAGGTTCCAGATTGCAAGCAACTAACATTTTATTCCTGACCACTCCCCTTTGAAGGCTACTGTAGAAACATGGCGGTGCAAGATGGCGGTCTCCACGAGAGGGGACCCGCCCCCCATGTAAATATAAACATCTTATCCCTAGGTTTCCAAAACGCAACAGTTATTTAAAAAATAATTATAGACAAATGAAAATGCATTTATTGATGATATACTTTTAGATCCTTTAAAATGTTACACACTGCGCCTTTAAGCTGAAATTCGTTCAAGCAGTAAAATCTGTACATGATCAACCTGGAATATCGTAAAAGTAATCGTGCAGGTACTAGCAAGTCGAGCAGGTCTGACATCCATCAAAAACAGAATTGTTAAGAAGAAGACCATCATGGAAGCAGGATCCAAAAAAGGAACTCCTCTTTGATTTAAAAAAAAAAAAATCGTTACACAAAAGTGGTGACATGAACCATTGTCAGCCAATCAGAATCAAGGAATCATCACATAGCTATACAGGTGTGCATACTGGACAACAAGGTAGGAGCAACCTGATTTTAAAATACCCACCCATCCATAACCTCTAACACTTATCCGTCAGGGTAATGAGCCAATCCTAGCTGACCTTTCAACCCAAGAGGAGGGGTTACACGCTGATCAGGTCGCCAGCCTAGTGCAGGGTTAACAGACATAAACAACTATTCGCATTCACATTTTACACCAATGGGCAATTTTGAGTAACCAGATGACCTAATGTGGTGTCTTTGGATTGTAGGAGGAAACCAGATCACCCAGAGGAAACTCATACAAGCAGAGGGACAGCACACAGAAAGGCCACTGGATGAGATTTGAACCCTCGAACCTTCTTGCCATGAGGTGTAAGAGCTTAATGTAACATATTTCTAGGAAAAGTTGGTGAAAATGATGATGAACTACTACTGGGAGATATTTCTAGAAAGAATTTGTTGTGTTGCTGGATTTCAAACGTATATCAGTCGATCACATGTGTGTGAATGTGTTGGATAAAGGTAGGATTTCTCCTTCCATTCTGTCCATTTATCAGCTCTGTCTAGCTATTCGACAATTCTTTTATTCTGTTTGGCTGAAAGTGGATGATTTTTGTGCCTTTGTGTCTCAATGGATTGCATTTGTTTGGATCCAGGAGCAATCAACTGTCCCGATCCAATAAGGGTAGCTCCTGCAGTGCCAGGAGTGGACCATCCTCAGTAAAATGCAGAATGAGTCATCGCTGCATCCTGCGTCACACGCCTGATCCTCACACACTCCGGCTCATGGTTAACATTTGCTCCTTTTACCAGGCACTCAGACGGAATCACTCATGCGGCTCAAGCCGTGCACTGAGCAACATAATCCGATATTTCACCCACTGCCCTTTTACACTGGACTGCGTTAATGGCTTCAGTATACGGCTGGTACAGCAGAATGCTAATGACATGCATATTTTAATAGAATGATGAAAAATTGATGATTGTAGTCAAGTCAGGAAATTAGTAAATGCAAATCAGTCACTGAGTATTAAAGAGAAAGGGATTTTTTTTTTTTTTTGGCTAAGCTCCATCTAGTCCATCGGTAGCGTGTGGATGTGATTAGCACAGACAAGAATTTCAACAAATTTCTCTTTATTTAAATATGTTATGCCTTGAATTTAAAGGGGTGGGTTTATTAAAAAAAATAATAATTATGGGCTGAAAAGAGGTGGGGTGGGGGGGGGGGGGTGGGGGGGTTGACTTTTGAGTTCAAATCTCACCAATCATATCTCAGTCGACTCTGGGCGAAGGTGGGCTACACCAATCCATCGCAGGGCCAACACACAACTGTTCACACTTACACTCACGTTTAGGTATGCATTTCTTTGGACTGTTGGAGGAAACCAGAGTACCCAGAGGAAACCCACCCAGGCACGTGGAGAACATGCAAACCTTCACCAAGCCTAGGCCTCGTACCCAGGACCTTCTTGCTGTGAGGTGCCAGCCACTGTGCCAGCCTGTATTCCATATATAAATATAAGTCTACAAATGACTCAAGGAACTTACCTTAACCCGACTGATTTTGACACCACTCATACTCCCACTGCGGTCAATAAGGAAAATAAACTCCCCTTGCACCCTGCGCAGGTCAGAGCTCAAGGACTGCAGGTCTGGGCAGAAATTAAGCATGACCACAGGGTTGTGAAGGATGTCTTTATGGAGTCTTTTATGGATGATATCCACCTATACCGAGCAGAAGACAAGCACAAATCAGGAGTGTTTATAAACAATAAACAACATTCATTCATTTCCCAAACCACTTTATTAGCTCCCGCCCATCGGGAGCTATAGGAATGGGTTCCGTCCGTCCGTCTGTCCGTCACACTTTAGTTTCCGGACATTTACCTGCCGCGCGCTGAAGCTGGGGCCTTCAAACTTGGTATGCTGGCTCACTACTCTGAGTGCTAGAATAAGATTTTGTGCGATTGACCTTGACCTACTTTTCAAGGTCACAGAGGCAAAACTGTGTATTAGGTTTCCGGACATTTACTTGCCACACGCTGAAGCAGGGGCTTTCAAACTTGCTATGCTTGTTCTGTATTGGCATATTATGAAATGGTCCTGTCAGCGGAAGCATCTGGACCCTGGTGGCCTATTTTTCTACTAGAGCCTGTCATCGCCTTCTCTGGGCGAAGTCCAATCTATCGCAACACACACACACTACCATTCACTCACACACTAACAACTAGGGGCAATTTAGAACAACCAATTAGCCTAATGGGCATGTCTTTGGGCTCATGGAGGAAACCGGAGTACCCAGAAGGAGCCCGCGGAAGCACAAGGAGAACATGCAAACGCCAGTTAGAAACGCCCTTGCTGAGTCCAGGACTCGAATCTAGGACTTTTTGTTGTGAGGTGGATGTGCTAACCACTATGCCACCATGCAGCCCCACAATACACAACATACTTATCTTTAGAGGCTTGCGTAATTTAATTTCTTTGTTTTTTGGGCCTGAGCATGAAGACGTGGGCCTTATATTTGTAATTGTGTAGGCAGCAGACTATGGCATGATTCTGATTTAAAAAATAAAAAAGCACGTGATTGGTTAATAGATTCTTCTGAGCAATGTTTGTCGTAATATACTGTATATAAAATGTACCTAGTTCCTTATACACTGGCAGTGTTAAAGCTTTTTTATTACCGATGTAAACATGATGAGCGAAAGAGGCAAATGGTCCACTTGTTTTGCTGCCCTGTAGGTAGAGACACTATGTACACACCATTGGAGACCTCTGATAGTTTCCATAGAAACCCCCTTTTCATTGCCCATCATATTTATGGCCAAATGTTCTCAGCCTCCTGTTGAGGAACAGCAGTAGCTTAAGGATCTAATTGAACCTGCCTTCATGCAAGCCTTTCACATGGATAGAGCTGTCCGTGTCGCAATGTGCAGGAAGTACAGTAAGTGGTTTCTGAATGAGACTGTTCCTTCTAAAACAGTACATAAAAATGATTTGTGGGTAATCAGCCTGTTACGTCATTCTCACTTTCTTTTCATTGCTGGAGTCCTTCTTGATAGCCTTGATGTAGTCACTCCTCCCTTTCAGATGGTCGTCGTACTCTTCCAGCGTCATGTCTCCATACTCCATAAGCACATGAGGAAGGTGTGGCTCTGGAGACAGCAAAGGAAAAAGAGAATGGACTTCAGAGCTGGACCAAACACGAAACAAATAAAATAACTTTCATACTATCATTCATTCATTCATTCATTCATTTTCCAAACAAATTAATCCTACTAGAGTCACGTGGAGGCCGGAGTCTGTCTCAGCCGACTCTGGGCGAAAGCGGGGTACAACCAGAACAGCTCACCAGTCAATCAAAGGGCAACAAACACACAACAATTCACACTCACACCTAGGGAAATTTGGAACAACCAAATAGCCTAATGTGCATGCCTTTGGACTGTAGAAGGAAACTATGCAGTTTCTAGTCCCCTCTATATACTGGTCCCAGTATGAGCTACAGACATGGTCGAGTAGTAGGTTGGGTGGCTTCCACACTCAACGACACCTGATTTCCATTTTAAGTTCATTACAGGTTCATTAGTGTGTGTTACATCAGAATAATCACCAAACTGTAGTCTTGGAGGACTGGAATTAGGGGATTGTCTAATCTAAGGGCATTGTTTAATGCACAAGAACCGAGATCTACCCCAATCAAATATTCACACAGACTTCTCTTTCATATTCCTGTTACATCTTACTATTACCGCATGTGTCACATATTACTAATTTGACATAAGTCATACAAATAACCTTAACTTTTACCACTGTGTTAAAAAAAATGCGGTTAATTTGCTCTGTATCAATCCCTTCATAAGCAAGAATTTCTCTTTTCTGTCCTTTTAATAAAAAAAACCCCACAAGCGCATTTGTACAGTCAAGGTAAACCTCAATATTGTGTACAAATAGAGCATCCTCCCTGACAGAACACATAATATCAAAGCTAGCATGATCTCACTATTGAAAAACCTTGCCGACTCAGTGGTGTAGTGTAGTTTGTGACACTGATACTATTCCCCAAACAGCTACAGCATGTGAGTCAGCATGTCACGATATATTAGTGCCATTATTATTACTGCTAACACATGTTGGGGTGGCAGTGAGATCAGTGAACAGATTGCTTTGTGGTTGTCCATCTGTAGTCCATGGGCAAATGAGATTTTCAGCAGCAAAGGATAGAAATAATTAGTTTTCTTTATGTTTAGG
This sequence comes from Tandanus tandanus, assembly GCA_039654325.1. Classification (NCBI taxonomy): domain Eukaryota; kingdom Metazoa; phylum Chordata; class Actinopteri; order Siluriformes; family Plotosidae; genus Tandanus; species Tandanus tandanus. Next base: position 32,225,790 of record JBCNYH010000022.1, on the reverse strand, counting down.
ATCATTCATTTTCCGAAAAGCTTAATCCTATTGGATCGCGGGGAGGCTGGAGCCTGTCTCAGCCAACTCTGGACAGCTCGCCTGTCCATCACAGGGCAATACACACACATGCACAATTATTCACACTCACACTCATGCCTAGAGGCACTTTGGAACAGCTGGTTAGCCTAATGTGCATGTCTTTGGACTGTGGGAGGAAACCTGCATGCCACAGAAGCACAGGGAGAACATGCAAACTTCACATAGTAACGCCCACGCCCGGGTCTCAAGCCCAAGACTTTCTTTCTGTGAGGTGCATGTTCTAACTAGTACACCACCATGCTGCCCTTTGAAGTCATAATGATGGGTTAAAACCATCACAGTGCAATTGATATGCATTAGAACCCATTAGGCTGAAGTCAACTAAAAATGCCTGAACCTTGACACGGGCATCTATTTGCCCCCAGTCTTGAAAAATCCAGGTTTTTTTCAAAGATATTGAGGTCAAAAAGTGCAAGTGCTGGGGGAAGAAAAGGTAATAAGGGGAGCAGTGACAGCAAAAAAGCAAACATCTCTCTCCAGGCTCCTTAGAAACATTCAACCCACAGCCCACAGTGAGACGAATCTAGCAAGAGGGATGGTGAGGAACATGCCTCAAAGTTTTTTTTTTATCTAATAACAACCCACACTTGGTGTGGAGGGGCTTTTTGTATACCAAATGATATACTGGAAAGTCTGAAGGATGATTTATCTTTGATGAGGAAAGTGGTCGTCTGGATGTATATATCCAGCTGCAAGAAAATACTTCCATCTATTGTGATTAACAGATTTAATAATGCGCTTGTATGCCTTAGAATGTTTTGCAATAGTGACAAAACAATGATGGCCACCAGCAGAGCAACTACACAGCAAGCGGATTACATTGTTATTAAAATAAAATCGATGCACCCAGCTGAACTGCACTATGAAGGTAATGGTCCACCAAAACTTGTTGCAGACTTGCTTTGAAAGCCTGAAGCAAAATGGGACTCAGTCGGAGTGGATCCATTCTTCAAATACCTGCACAGCATCCCATCTGGAGACCTCAGTAATGAGCAGGAAACTAGAGGAGCATAAAAGATGCTTTCTCTGTTGGAAACCTGAAGGAGAGTATACTCTATCTAGCACACTAATAACACCATCTGTATTACAGGATGCCAATCTCCATCTGTTTGACTTTGCAGAATGAAACTTGAAGGTTGGATGGTTGTTGACAGTATTAAAACACCAGAATAATAGCCAAAACAGCTTCCGAGTAGGGATAGAATTCACCAGCCAATGAGTAGTATCTGGATGCAATTGCTGGCCCTTAGGGCAAAGCCTTGGTTTCATCAAATTATAGAATCTTGTTTCTTGTGAGGGTGGCATGGTGGTGTGGTTAGCACGTCCACCTCACAGCAAGTGGGTCCTGAGTTCGAGTTCTGGGCTTGGAGAGGGTGTTTCTGTGTGGAGTCTGCATATTCTTCCTGTGCTTGCATGGGTTTCCTCAGTGTACTTAGAGAACAGTGTTCCTCAGATGTTTCCTCCCACAATAAAAAAAGATATGCATATTGGGTACTTGGCTGCTCCTAATTGCCCCTAGTTGTGAGTCTGAATGATTGTGTGTTTGTCGGCCCTGTGTTAACCCAGAGTTGGCTGAGATAGGATCTAGCATCCCCAGGTCTTGTTACCAACCAAATTTCAAGTAACCCATTATGAGCCTTTTCGCAAAGAGTGGCTTCTGCCTGGCCACTCTACTATAGAGGCCAGATTGGAGGGGACAGCAGAAGTCATTATCCCTTGGGCAGGGTTCTCCTGTGGCAAAACCTCTGGAGGTCAAAGTGATCTATAGGTTCTTGCTCAACTCCCAGGCTAAATTCGTGGAATGCTGCAGACATGGTTGTCCTAACCCCAGGTCCTCCTTTTCCAAAATCTCTGGAGTTCTTTTCTCATAACCTTTGGGTTCTTGGTCATGTTCCTGAGTATTGTGCTTCCAAACTACTTCAGTTTTTCAAAAAGTCAGTATGTTCTCTCTTCCTTGACAATTGCATAGATTCCTTTCAATAAATAATGACTTCAAAACAATCTTTCTTGGCTTCCTGGGTTACTTCTTGCTCTGTCATTCTCCCTCAGCTGTGGGGTTTGTTTTATGGAACGAGGTGTACCTTTTCTCAGAATGTTTAGTGAACTGTTGTCACCACAGGTAGGCTTTATGCACGATGTAGAAACATTTCAAGCAGAATTGCTTGAAAAAGATATTTCTGAATGCACTGATGGCATGATGGAGTCAAGGCCACATGAGCAACAGTTCTAAGATATTTACATAAACATTATATGCAACATCATGCAACTAATGCTTAGATACAAGAGAGTTCTAAATGCTAGTGCACACTAGTTGATTAGGAAAGATGAGTGTAAATCCAAGACAACCCTTGTTTTACAAAGCCTGTCCTGCATTTGTATAATCTGAACTTTTTTTATTTTTCAAAACAATTTCACAAAAGCTTTACACGCTATTACATTTCCCGCTCCAGATTTATGAGATAAGTATGGTATGCTTTATCAATAAGCACGGCTGCTTTTACCAACCATTGTTTTTTCTGAAGCAAACTTTATTGCATATAATTACAATACAGTAGAGTATGTGCAGTTGTGGTTATTGACATAGTACATACCACTGGGGTAGATGTAGATTTCCACAGGACAGTCATAGGTGTATTTGTCTGCCAGGGTGATCACAATGCTGGTAGCAGAATGCGCCGAGGGGTCAGCATCTGCTCGGATAGCATGAGAAGGACTCTCCACTCCTGAGGAGAGAAACCTCTACCTTGTATATACATTACATTTACATATTGTGTTACCAAGTGTCATTCATCCAGCCTACCAACTAGCTATCAATCCTATTGTTTTCTATCCATCCAGTGATCCATCCATCCATCCATCCATCCATCCAGCCCACCAGCCAGCCATCAATCCTATCATCCTCTATTCTGCCAATGATCTTTCCATCCAACAATCCATCCATCCGTTCCTTCATCCAGCCTACCAACCTGCCATTAATCCTATTGCCTTCTATCCAAACAATGATCTATCACCAATCTAGCAATTCATCCATCCATCCCATCATCTATCCCTCCATCCAGCCAGCCAGCCAGCCCTTAAACCAGTCATTAATCTTACTGTCTTCTATCCAGATAATGATCTATCCATCCAACCATCTAGCAATCCATCAAACCTTCCATCCAAAACAATCAACCAAGCAACCATCCATTCAACTGTCTTGCACTATTCTAACTATCCATCCTGTCTATCCATCCAATCATCTA
>JBCNYH010000022.1:32187739-32201986 GCA_039654325.1 Tandanus tandanus | reverse complement strand
AGGAGGCTTGTGGTAACGTGGATCGCTTCGAGAATCGGTATCGTGGGCGACACGAGACAGGTGCCATTCTGTATGAACAAGAGCGGTAGGAAAAGTATGTGCTGACAGGAGGTTGGGGTGAGAGGAAAAGAGATATAGAGGTAGGAAAAGGGGGTAAAGAGGAAAACGGAGAGGGGAAAAGAGAGATAGGGGGAGGACAAGAGAGGGGGGTGAGAGGAAGACAAGAGGGGGGTGAGAGGAAAAGAGATATAGAGGGAGGAAAAGAGGGGGAGAGGAAAACGGAGGGGGTAAAGAAGGGAAAAGAGGAAAAGGGGGTAAAGAGGTAAGAAAACAGGGAGAGGGGAAAAGTGAGAGAAAGGAAAAGAGGGAGGAAAAGAGTTAAAGAGGGAGGGAGGGAAAAGAGAGGAAAAGAGAGGCAGAGGAAAGTGGAGGGAGAGGAAAAGAGGGGGGAAGAGGGGGTACAGAGGTAGGAAAAGTGAGAGATAGATAAAGGTAGCAAAAGAGAGGAAAAGAAAGACGGAGAGAGGGGGAGGAAGAGGGAGAGAGAATTCAGTTAAAAGATGAATGGTACTCATGTTGTCTTTTTTGTGGTAGATAAGAAAATCACCAGGCTGGATGCGGAGGATCTTGATGAAATTGAAAAGATCACACACTGAGGTGATGAAGAAGAGAAAAAATGCACTACTGTTATATTAAACGCTAATATTGATAGCAACGTTCGCATTTATAGCTAACAGCCTGGTTACACTTCCACTTATATTACTTTACATTTAGGAAAAACGTTTTCAACTTTTGCCAAAAAAAACCTTAAAAATGTCTAACAGAATATAATAAGTTTGAAGGGTTTTCAGTCGTTGATGCACTTTCTGCGAATTAAGCAACTCATTTAAATTCCGCCGTAGCCGCATTCCATTGTTTTCTACTGTGAACTGGACGCCGTCTGGTGTCTCTAGAAGGACTTAACACATTCTGATGTGCTCTGAAAAGCGCACGGGTACCAAAACAAAACGAGTGCGAGTCGTATTAAAATGCACTTTGAGATTTTTTTCTGAGGAACAGACTGTGAAAGACTCTCCTTAAGGGTCATTATTACTGAAACACGCCTTAAATGGAAACACTGTTGGGGGAAAAAAACTTTCTACGATGACAGGAGGAGTCAAGTTGAAAAAGGAACCAATATGAACCAAATGCTGGATTATAGCACTATTTTTTCTGATCGATTTTTATTTGAGTTTACTGGCGTATTCCTGTGGAATCAGGGATAGTTCCATTTGTGTGTTTGCTTTATAGGAAGAAGGAAATGATTTAAAAGATTGAATATGTTTTGCCTTGTTATTTGAATAAGTACCACTTTGGTTTGCGAATGCCGTGTTTGGATTCGTGTGAACGTGGGGACACACCAGCAGCAATATTTAATTTTATTTTTTTGTGTGTGTTCTGCTGGATTCCACTGTTTAAATCAGTTGTTTACTGATACACACAATAAACAGTTCTGATGAATGGAACCTTCTCTCATAGTACTTTATTTACTTTTAAGTTGCATGTCTTTAGTGTAGAGTATAGTAATGATTTGCTGAAGGAGAGGTGGCTAGGTTGAATAGTTCTACTTAAACTTTGAATGGGGTTTAAAGAGACGCCGTTACACAGCTTTTGCACCTGCTCGCACGTGCACTCGGACCTCACCTGCGTCTGTCATGCTTTTAAAATGTTAACCAATAGGCTCCCGAGTGGCGCATCAACAAGGTGCTATCAACCCGGACTATCTATCCGACTAACTCAATCCCACAGCCATCCATCCACAGGCGTCCATGGGAGCTAATTGGCCGAGCTCTCACATGAGGGAGGGATGGCATACACTCACTTTCCTGTCACTCACAGCAATCAGCCACCAATCATGGGCATCTTGCTGGTACCCATCTCAGCCGCCACTGGGCGAAGGCGGGGTGATTAAGACAGGGTGACAGGCCATCGCAGGGCCAACACACACATAGAGGGGCGATTTGAAACAGCCAGTTAGCCTGCATGTTTATGAACTGTTGGAAGAAGCCGGAGGAAACCCAGCAAACACGGGGAGAACACGCAAACTCCAGACAGAAACGCCTCAAGCCCGGAAATCGAACCCAGGACCTTCAGGCTGTGAGGCCGACGTGCTAACCACTGCGCCACCGTGCCGCCCCAGTGTGGTCATGTCCTTTCAAAATAAAAACAACCAACAGAATTCTGGGAAGGTCGATCTGACCCCTTTAAGAAGTAACCGGAAACGTTTTGCTTAGTGTTTCCATCTGATATAAGATTGTAATCAAATGATGTGAAGTAGCAAGTTTCTTTTCATGACACTGCATTAAACTAACATTCTCCAGTATTTATTATTAAAGATGAAGGGTTTATAGGAGCCATTTTGAACTGTTAAGGCTCGTCTTTGAGGCTGATGCACAAAACTGACTTATTCACGATGCCACACTGAGAGAGAGTCATGCTCAGATCGGTGAAGCTCCTCCGAGGAACCTCCATGGTCTCGATCAGAGCGTGCTCGTACCGATTTCCGGATTTATCCTCCGCTGTTGCAATGACGTCCCAGAGTGTATCTGTGGGGCGGAACTGGCATTCCAGTCTCTGACCGCACGGGGTCCGGAGAGCAAGCAGGATCCCCGTCTTGCGCTCCTGGCTCCAAGATCTCGTCCTGACATTCCCGCTAGACGTCCTACACATCTCCGGATCACTTTCGAACAAATGATTGGCATGGCGTCGAGTCCTCGAAGACGTGTCCTCCTTGTCTGCGCTGGACGCCTCGTCTTCTGATCTCTTATCAATAGACGGGAGGACTCTATATTTGTTTAGCGATAGCACCCGGATGTCGAAGGTTTTCTCAGGCACAGAACTGGGATCACTGGGTCTAAGGAAAGGGCGAGGGGATGGAGATGAGTCAAACCTGTGGCTTGGCGTAGGGCGAGGAGGATGAGAAGGAGGGCGGGGAAGACACAGATGATTCTCGTGGGGAAGTTTATCTGCAGTATGGGCCTCGGTCACCTTGGGTCTGGTGCGTCCTTTGGCGGATTTTGGTCTCATCACATGCATGTTTGCCTCTAAGATACGAAGCAGCAGTTCAGAATTGTTAATGTAAAGCAAACTATAAGTAAGATAGAAAACACGTGGGTTTCCTGTTTTAGTTTGTTTTAGTATATACTACACATAAACGTAAAAAAAAAAAAAAAAAAAAAAACAAGATTTTTATGATTTACTTTGCAGTTTTGACTCTGTGTTTCTTTGTGGAGTTTGCATGTTCTTTCTGTGCTTGCGTGGGTTTCCTCCGGGTGCACCGGTTTCCTCCCACAGCCCAAAGACATGCACATTAGGCTAACTGGCTGTTCCAAACACCCTAGTTGTGACTGTGACTATGAATGGTTGTGTGGTGGCCCTGCGATGGTCTGGTGAGCTGTTCAAGGAGTACCCCGCCAAATTCGTCCAGTGTCGAATGAGAGAGAAGTTCTATCCTCCAGCATCAGTAGCAGGTTCGGCAAACGAGTAAGTGATGAATTTCTTAGTCACGTGACAAGATTTTTTTTATATTTATTTTTTCCTATTAATGTCAAGAAGGGGGAGAAGGCAGGGTGTGAGGAAACAACTGTTTACAGCTGGTGTAAATGATGCTTGTTGTCTGGACTTTCCGGAACATCAGAAGGCGGGGCGTCATTCTCGCACCATCGCGTCACACGTGACCCGGAGATTAGTACGAGGTTTCAAGCAGGGTGACATTTCGTTAATAATTGGTTAATTTGGTAATTTCTACATAATAGAATTGATTTTTTTTTTTTTTGCGGTAAAACAATAATTATTGGCACACTGGGCTCTTTTTATGTCATGAGAATAAAATTTGAAAATTAGTTATAAAATATTTAATCCTAATATAGTTGCGGTCAGTAGCTAATGAATGTGTTAGCCAAATTAGCTTCACAATGAAAATTAGTCGATTATAAAAAAAGATAATTAACTGTGTTCAGCTTAACTGCAAATGATAAACAATATAAAAATAAATATAATTAAACAGATAAAGAGTAAAACTTTACCTCAAGCTTTATTCTGATAAAAGTACGCACGCGGACATTTTCGGTGGCGTCATTCAAGTTGCTGTCACAGTACCGTCTCCTTGGTAACAGATGACGGCTTAACGGCAGGCCTTTTATGGTGTTTGTACGCTAGTTCGCCGTTTTGCTAGGACGTCTGTTGCTACTACTGCAATACGTCAACGCGTCCGCCATATTGGAAAGGACAATCGACATACGTCTATAGAGACATGGAACTATTCTAATTTAATTAGCTAAAACGTATTTTCTATTAAAATATTTTCACAAAATCTCAAAATGGCATTTGATATAGCTATAAGATATTATCTAGCACTCTAAAAGCAGCTTCATACAGTCAAGGTAATGGTTTTTTTTTAAATGTGGGAGCTGTTAACACTTATTTTCATGTGTATTATGTGAATAATTAGAATTAAACAACAAAATTAATTAGACTGTGTCTGGTTTTGGTTTAATTTATTTTCTGTTTGGTCAGATAAAGTGCAAATATCTACAACATCCAGTCTTTCAACTTTCAAGACATACTGAACAAATATTTACACTCGATTAAAGGTGTAGAGTGAGTGCTGTGTCATTTTCGAGTGAGTCGACTCTCTGAATCGACTCTTTTAGGAGAATGAGAGGCTTTGAAAGAGTCGACTCCTGTTGGTGAGTGAAATGATCTGATTCACTGAATAGAACTGTAATCCATAGGCATAAAGCAGCAAAAAAGTATTTATATATAGTTAACACTTTAAATATGTAACCCATAAGACACATGTATTACAATTTTGTAGAATACATTTAATAGAATAAAAATCCAGTTACATTCTATATATCCCTTTTAACCAATAATAAATGTGATTACTTTTTCAATTTTATAATAACCCATGATCATATCTCAGTGTATTTGGAAAGTTACAGGAATAGTAGGAACATCAAGTAACCATGTAATAGGCCAAGTAGTGCAGGACCATCTAAGGTAATTCGAGCAGATTGTTTTTTGCATACAGGTCCTCTGTGATCTGATGGACTTCTGAGATCAGAGGTAAAGCTTCACCCAACAGCGTGACCACCTCCTCGTGGTTGCCTGCGTTCATCACCTCGAAGAATGCATCGCGGCCTGGCAGAGCACAAAAAGCCACTCCGACTGCTTTCCGGATGATCCATGGGTGGTGCTGTGCTAATGAATCGTTATAGGCTTCGGAGCACATGACCGAGGTCTTACTGGTCTCGGTGCTGGTGCGCAAACTCTCCAAGAAGAGCTGCAGCCAGCGCAGGGCACGGTGCAGACGCAGCAAAGTGCGGCAGCCCGACTCCGGGTGGCTGCCTCGTTTGGTAAGGTCCACCAGTTCGTTATCCAGCTCATATTTCACCATGGACTGGACGTTGATGTACTGCGTCCCATTCTCGCCTGTCAGAAAGTTCTCCAGGATTTGGATTTTGCTGACTACATCATTGGAGATGAAGGAGAAGACACTTCCCAGGTTGTTCATAAAGCTGGGAGAAGGAGTAAAGAACAGGAAGACTTCAGAGTGACTTAATATGTAAACAAATGTCATAATTAGCAGTATATGTGTGGGGGTATCCCTGCCTTGCACCCAGTGTTCCCAAGATGTTGTGTTTACTGAAGGTGATATCGGAGTTTTCAAACATTTCTTTTATTATTTTTGTAAGCATCGTGATTACAGTTCTTTACATATTTCTAAGTCTTTTACTCAGTACTGCATAAACGAATGCACATTTCACATCACAGTATGAGCAATATCTCTCAGTGACCATTTCATCCTGGTCAGGGTTGCGTTGGATCTAGAGCTTAACATGAGGCAGGAATCCATCCTAGTGCAAAGTTCTGTGTTTGGTTAAAACCCAAACCCTGCTCAGCACTCTCAGCTCGCCATCCACACAGTGAAGCATGGTGGTGGTAGCTTAATGCCGTGGGGATGCAATTCATCAGCTGGAACTGTGAAACTGATAAGGGTTAAGGGAAAAGGGCTGAATGATTTAAAAAATTAGTCTTTCTATATAATAATACAAATACTTACAATAGAAACGATACTTTATAGTTCAACTACCGAGATGTATGAGAGTCTATATGCTCTTTAAATGAATATAACATGATAATACACATAAAAATGGCACACATTAAATACCTCACAAGCTCTCGCCATCCTGATATGTAGTACTTCATGTTGATTTCCTTATTATCAGTGAGACACAACTTGAAGTTGGCCAGAACATTATGTAGACTGAAAGAATCTGCCATTTCTAGTTATTCTAGTTATTTAACTAATCCTGTCTTTGTGATTAACAAGTCAGAGTACAAAAACAGGACACTAAACACTCTTATTTCTAATTAAGCAGTCTGAAACCAAAATACCTGTACAAAATCATTCAGATCATTTAATAACCTAAGTTGCTATTATAACCCTGTATAAAGAAAGTATCACCGAGTATTCACTTTAGCTTTGGATTATGCTTCTTACCCGCATTCCGCATCCATTGTGTGGATTGGTTAATGGTTTACTCCGCTGATTAGTCTGTTTTTGGTTTTAGCGATATTCCGTCCAATCAAAATCTTGGGTTGAGAAAAGAAGGCGGGATTTGTCGTAAAACAGGTGTAAAAAGAATCGATATCTTTATCTGTTGTATTACTACTTCCGGATTTGAGAGCTGTATGCCAATGAAAGTGAGCTCTGATATCACGTGTTTCAACGAACCAATCGGGTTGTCGTTTTTGTGGTCGCAGGATTTTTACGTCATGTCCGCTGATTTTGTACTGTATTTTGATATTTTGTGTGCATGTTCCGCTCAAATAATGTCTGTTTTATAAATAAATATATATATATAAATATATAAAGAAGTTAAACTAAAGACGCTAAAAGGCTTGGGCTTAAGTTATAAATGTAGTTGAGTTGAGTTTTAGTGCAGCAAGCAGCTTTGCTTGCACAGTTTAGCTACACGTCAGGGGTTCATGTTAGCTGCTCAACATACTGAGATTTAAAGTAAAGTTATTCAGAATATATAAGATTTATTTTTAAGATGCCGGACATCAAAGTGACGCCTCTGGGTAAGTACTGTGTGTGATTGGTGGTACACAGCATCACGTGTGTGTGTTGTTGAGGAATAAAACACTTGGGGTCATGCTGTAGCAGAAAAATAATCAACGACAGCACATAATACATTGGAATGTGGACTGATGTCAAACTGCAACAAGTGTTTTATTCCACAGCAACTTGCTAATAATGTCAGAATACAAAACAAAGCAACTATTAATGGATATGGAATAGAACCCTTTGAACCAATCAGGTTCGAGAATACACTTTAGTTAATGACTTTATTAAGTAAACTGCCTTGTAACTATTTAGCTGATGTTTTGTTTTGTAGGTGCTGGACAGGATGTGGGACGCAGTTGTATTCTACTGTCCATCGGAGGCAAGAACATAATGCTGGATTGTGGGATGCATATGGGGTACAATGATGACGTAGGTTCCTGAACAGCGGAGCACTTGTCATGGGATTTTTGCCCATTTTTCTATTCACGTTAGCACAAATGTCAGGCATCATTTAAAATCGACGTCTAACGGTGCAGAAGGTTTGAACGAAGTCTGATTCTTTCCTTTCCTTTATTAGAGACGCTTCCCGGATTTCTCCTACATCACTCAGAACGGCCGCCTCACGGACTTTTTGGACTGCGTTATAATAAGGTATTATTATTATTGCTGCCCTATGACTTCATGATAACCATTATCAAGTATCATTAGGGGTTTTATTAAAACCCTTAACAGGCAAATATGGTTTTTTTTTTGTACTTTTTCGAACCATAAATGTTGTTACAGTGTTGAATAGCCGTGTTAGAAGACGCCCGAGTGTCAAATAACAATGTTAGCGCATGTTGAAGTTTTCCCTCTGGGCTATTTCGAGCTGGCCGTAAACACAAGTTTTTTTGCCATTTTTTTTGTGCGTCACAGCTTTTGATTTACTGCCCTCCCTATGCACAGCTGTATCTCCGATCATCCTCCAATGGGGCTCTGTAACCACTGGAAAGATTTCAGAAAGGTGACAGAGAACAGAGAATGGAATGACCATAAATGGGAGGAGGAAGCCAAACAGGCTGTCCAGCACACCCTCTAATTAAGCATTTCAAGGGGAGGTGCATGGGGAAAATAGCTTCCTGAAGATCTTTGGAGTTTTTTTGGATCAGGAATCTTATTTTGCTGCTCTGCTGTTGTCCAAAATGAAAATTAAAAGTCTGAAAATGGCGATAACGCCTGACCTTTAAGAGCATCTGCGAAAAGTTTAACAGAATGCTTGAGAATAAACTCAGAAACGTTGGTGCTAGCACATTTAGTACCCATCGTTAGCATTTCTTTTTTAATTAGAATTTAGAAGAACAACGTTTCTGTACTTGGGTCTGTTCTGAGAATTTAAGACATTCCTGCGGTGAAAAATTGGAGCTCTAGCACTCTTACTGGAGACTCATCACTCACTCACTTATTCACTCACTTGCCGAACCATTTAATCCTACTAGGGTCACGGGTGCCTATCTCAGCTGTCAATGGGCGAAGGCGGGGTACACCCTGAACAGCTCTCCAGACCATTGCAGGGAAACACACACTCACACTCGCATCTAGGGGCAATTTGGAATAAGATTTAAGACTTAAGTCGAGCTGTGCTGTTATGTTCTCTACTAATGTCCAGTACTGTTCTCTCCTCTTGCACCTCCCGTCAGCCATTTCCATCTAGACCACTGCGGCGCTCTTCCCTACATGAGCGAGATGGTGGGATATGAGGGCCCCATCTACATGACCCACCCTACCAAAGCCATCTGCCCCATCCTGCTGGAGGACTTCCGCAAGATCACGGTGGACAAAAAGGGCGAGACCAACTTCTTTACGTCACAGATGATCAAAGATTGTATGAAGAAGGTGGTGCCGCTTAACCTGCACCAGACCGTTCAGGTGGGTATCAGCCAACATCGACAGCATGGGGGGTGTTTGAGGACATATTTATAATTTTGAATACAGTAGTTGTACTGCTTGATAGCAGTGTATATGGTGGGCTAGAAGCAAGTACCGACGCCAGCGTTTTCAAAATGTTCTCTCTTATAGGTGGACGATGAGCTCGAGATCAAAGCGTACTATGCCGGTCACGTCCTCGGGGCAGCCATGGTGCTAATCAAAGTCGGCTCAGAGTCCGTTGTGTACACGGTGAGTGCTTGGCGCTACGTGCCTGGATTATAACTTGTTTTGTTTATTCTTGGAGAAATCAGAAATGAATCAGGATAGAAGTAAACATCAGAGTGAGGATTGAAGATGTTATATATAAGCATGGTGCTGGATATTAAAAATAAAACAAACAAATTCAAGAACGATAGGAGGCCTAAAATAGAACCTTGTGGGACGCCATATTTTCATATTACGTTATTAATGCTAAGAATTCATGGAAATCCTGTCAGTTTCGGGAAACATTCATATCCCGCAAGATCTCCTGAGTTTATTTTCATTTCTTTAATGTAATCGTTTGTTTAATTTATTTTATTTGAGGAGACTAATTAATAGGGGCAGTGGTGGCTCAGTGGTTATGGCTCTGGATTACTGATCGGAAGGTTGATGGTTCAAGTGTATGATATGTGGAGTGTTTCTGGCCTGTTTATGTTTATGCTAAGTTTAAGTTTTTACTTGTTATACAGGGTGATTACAACATGACTCCAGACAGACACTTAGGGTGAGTATTATATTAATTTCCTTATTGTTGTTATTAGGTTTCCTTTTTGTTGGCATTGGTTTGCTTGTTTGCACTCACCACCAGGAGGTGCTGTGTATTTTTTTTGTGATTTTTAGGGCTTGGTGGAAGTTTCCCTCTCCAGATGCCCTTGTAGTTTATTAGTGTTTTTGTTAGCATTGGTTCAAGAACGCCCCCTTGTAACACTGTTGGAGCTGATCCAAGCTTTTAGCAACTTTATGCAAAAAGTTATTCATGTATTTAGATTTTTTTTTTGAGGGGCTGAGTACGCCCCCTCGTAACACTCCTTTAGATTTTGGTAGTGATCCGGATGAAATTCTGGCTTCAGGAATTTTTTTTATTGTTAGATAGTATGTGCAGGTCCACCAGGGGGTGCCGTGTACTTTGTGTTGTTTTGTTGGAGGTTTGCGCTCTCCAGGTGCCCTTATAGTTTCTGTGTTTGTTTGTTAGCAACTTTATGCAAAAAGTTATAAATGTATTTAGATTTTTTTTTTTTTGAGTGGCCGAGTACGCCCCCTCGTAACACTCCTTTAGATTTTGGTAGTGATCCGGATGAAATTCTGGATTCAGGAATTTTTTTAAAGATTATTTTACATTGTGAGATAAGATGTGAACTGGGGTATTGCAGCAGGTCCACCAGGGGGTGCTGTGGACATTTTGTAATTTTGTTAACTTGGTGGAGGTTTGCACTCTCCAGATGTCCTTCTAGTACATTATATAAATTTTCTGCAGAGCGGCCTGGATCGACAAGTGTCGTCCAGATATTCTGATCACTGAGTCGACCTACGCCACCACGATCCGCGACTCGAAACGCTGCAGAGAGAGAGACTTCTTAAAGAAAGTCCATGAGTCCATCGAGAGAGGAGGAAAGGTCAGGACTACAGCGTTAATACCTACATAAGTTTATACTTGCACTGTTTGCTTTATTTATTTCTTTGTTGCGTTTATTTGTTTCGAAATGATGTGACAGGTCCTCATTCCGGTGTTCGCCCTGGGAAGAGCGCAGGAGCTCTGCATCCTTCTAGAAACGTTCTGGTGAGCGCTGAAGCAGTCGATGCTTACGTAGTTGTGAAATGTCAAAATGTAAAACCCTCATTGGTTGATTATTATTTATTTATTACTTTTTTATTTTTTTAATGAATTTGTATATCTGGGTCTACAATGTCCTTTGCTTACACAGGGAGAGAATGAACCTGAAAGCTCCCATATACTTCTCCACGGGCCTGACGGAGAAAGCCAACCACTACTACAAGCTCTTCATCACCTGGACCAATCAGAAGATTCGCAAAACCTTCGTGCAGAGGAACATGTTCGAGTTCAAACACATCAAAGCCTTCGATCGCTCCTACGCAGACAATCCCGGACCTATGGTAGGGTCGCATTCACGTGTTGGATGTGTAGTAAGGGAAGGGTTGGCGTAGTGGTTAGAACGTCCTAGGTTCTAGTCCCGTGGTTTCCCCCAGGTACTCCGGTTTCCTCCTACAGTCCAAAGGCTTGCACGTTAAGCTAATTGGCGGTTCCAAATTGCCCCTAGGTGTGAGTGTGAATGGTTGTGTGTGTGTGTGTTGGCCCTGCAATGGTCTGGCGAGCTGTTCAGGGTGTACCCCGCCTTTGCCCAGAGTCGGCGGAGATAGGCTCCAGATTTCCCACAAGCTTGAAACCAGGATTAAGTGGTTTGGCCAATGAATGAGTGATGATGAAAGGAAGGGTGAGTGTGTGTGTGTTGATCTGTAATTCTGGGGTCGTGTGTGTTCAGGTGGTGTTCGCTACTCCAGGGATGCTGCACGCCGGACAGTCATTACAGATATTCAAGAAATGGGCCGGCAATGAAAAGAACATGGTGAGAGATTACACTGGAGCAAGATGATGATGATGATGATGATTATTATTATTATTATTATTATTATTATTATTATTATTATTATTATTCGCGAGGCTTTAAGGAGTCTAATGGTTCGAAACCTTTTTAGCTCTATACATAACATAGTAGATTATACTGTATATATGTATACACAGTGCTGTGAATAAGTATTTGCCCCCTTCTTATTTCCTCTATTCTTCGATATCTATGATGAAGATGCATCTGTCTGTCTAAATGTTTTGGTAGGTCATCATGCCAGGGTACTGCGTGCAGGGAACTGTCGGCCACAAGATTCTGAACGGCCAAAAGAAGCTGGAGATGGAGGGAAGAGCCACGGTAATGTCACGTCTACGCATGCGCACAAACACACACACACACACACACACACACACACACACACACACATGTCTGTACTCCCACCTTCAGCTATACCTTCTTCCTTATATCTGTGTACTCTATTTATTGTTTTGTGGACTTGCTGATTCTTGTGTGTGTGTGTGTGTGTGTGTGTGTGTGTGTGTGTGTGTGTGTGTGACAGCTGGAGGTGAAGCTGCAGGTGGAGTACATGTCGTTCAGCGCCCACGCCGACGCCAAAGGCATCATGCAGCTGATCCGCATGGCCGAGCCTCGCAACATCCTGCTGGTTCACGGCGAAGCCAAGAAGATGGAGTTCCTCAAGGACAAGATCGAGCAGGAGTTCAGTGAGTGCGGAGTTTAACGACGTATACACTTCAACCTACATTTCATTATGTTTAGTTTGTTACTACTGTATATTGGTAGGAAGGGAGGGACGGTGGTGTAGTGGTTGCAACGTCCGCCGCCAGGCTCGGAGAGGGTGTTTCGGTGTGGAGTTTGCATGTTCTCCTTGTTCTTGTGTGGGTTTCCTTCCACAGTCCAAAGACTTGCACATTAGGCTAACTGCCTGTTTCAGATTGCCCCTAGGTGTGAATGTGAAGGGTTGTGTGTGTGCCCTGGTGAGCTGTTCAGGATGTACCCCGCCTTTGCCCAGTGTCGGCTGAGATAGGCTCCAGCCTCCATGCGACCCCTAATAGGAGTAAGCAGCTCAGTAAGCTCAGCTCAGTGAGTGAGTGTATATTAGTATGTACGTACTACACAGGAACGGTGCAGTCCGATTGGTCCGTCCTTTTGGGATTTAAAAAAACTATTATGTGTGGATAATGCTTGAATGACAGACACTTACAGTTTTTCACAGTCACTTGGAGCAGGCAGCGTCATCGTTGTCATGCTATAAAATGTAAAAATATACCATACAAATCTAGGTTTAGTGTTTTGTAGTGTTTCTGTGTAGTATATACTAAACTCTGAATGAGTAGACTGGACAGATACAGTTAGCTACACAGCACGTGGCTTTGCACAAAGCGCAGAACTCACTTCACCTGCCTCTGTCATGGATAAAATGTAATTATTACCTACAGAAAGCTAGTTTTAGTTTTGTTTTTACGTAGTAAATACTTAAACTCTTAAAGAGATTTAAAGAGACGCTGTTACAAAGCTCTACACCTGCTCGCACATGTACTCAGAGCTCACCTGCATCCAATCCATCATGGTAAAAAAAAATGTAAGAAATCAACCATAACCTTTTCTTTTTAGTGGGTTTTTTTTTTTTTTTTGCTTATGTTCCTGTGTAGTATACACTAAAACAACGAATTGCATGAGCGCCCCTTGGAGAACCCCATGCCATTATTGACACCCACTGAAAAGGAGCTGACGACATAAACCATGTACACAGGTATACAGGCTGTGGTATGTTTGCACGGGGTATACAGGGGGTTTTTCCATCACTAAAGGTCAAAAATCTTTTATATTTAAAGAAGGATGCCGCTCGTCAACCCCAAACCTTTTTCCCCTGCGGATGTCGCTGCTCTGTGGTGATTTGTATTGGAGGAGGGTCTAGAAGACACTAATTGTTTGTTGTTATCGGCTCGTACAAGGTCTTTTCATCCTCGTTCCCGTTTCTCTCCCTGCAGATATCAGCTGCTTCATGCCGGCTAATGGAGAGACCACTACAGTGACGACTAACCCGAGCGTACCGGTGGACATCTCGCTCAACCTGCTGAAGAGAGAAATCGCCCTGGGAGGTGTTTACAAAACGCGCCAAGCCATCACATGATCTCATTTTGCGTTCTTCGATGTATATACGCTATGTGCACGATGTACCTGCTTACGTAGCGCACGAGTGGTGCTGTCTCGAATCACACACTGCAGCCTCAGTGATGCGCCATTGGACCACCCAAAATATTTTACATGTTCCTCTTTTGTGTGTCCCCTGCTTTTTCGGGCACTATTTTCTCAAAGCTCCGGCTGTTCCGAATGTAGATGGTGACCATTGAGGGTAAAAAAAATGCAGCATTGACCGGTTTGAGTTGTGGTGGTGCACAAGTGTGTTCACATCTTTACCATGCTCTCAAAAATACCAAGTATGAATGTGCAAGTGCAAAAGAGTGAACACGTGTACTAAATGGAAATTAATTAATAAACACTAATCACCATTGCTGATTTTCGTCAAGAGGAGGCTGCATAGCCGTCAGCGTGTTTCTGCCCTGCGATGGCCTGGCGAGCTGT
>JBCNYH010000022.1:32166204-32176547 GCA_039654325.1 Tandanus tandanus | reverse complement strand
AATATTATTAAACCGTTATCTCGAGAAAAGGAATATTATTAAACCGTTATCTCGAGAAAACTAATATTATTAAACCGTTATCTCGAGAAAACTAATATTATTAAACCGTTATCTCGAGAAAACGATATAATTAATACGTTATCTCGAGAAAACGATATAATTAATACGTTATCTCAAGAAAAACGAATATTATTAAACCGTTATCTCAAGAAAACGATATAATTAAACCGTTATCTTAATAAAACGAAGGGGGAAAATGCCTGTCCGTTTAAGGCTTCCGTGGACATGAAATGCTCAAGCCACTGTGCTAAAATAGCATTGTAATAAATAAATAAACATTTTTATATTATACTGTTTAAAAAGTTGTGAAACATTTATTCTGACAGCACTGTGGTCGCACATACACACACGCACACACACACACACACACACACACACACACACGCACGCACACAATGGAACACAATGTGTTGTTTATCTGAAATGTGTTGAAGCACTAAACTCAGGGGGGCTTTTTTTCCACCTGTAAATGAAAATGTAGTGGTTCACTCAGTGACTCATTTCCTCCCACACGCCGTGATACCTTTCCAGTTCCCGAATGTCGCTACAGCACGCAGTACAGTGTGTGTGTGTTTGGTGGATTTTTTTTGCAGGTTTTTTTTTTTAACCTGACTTTAATCACAACCTCTTTTTTCCCATCCTGTACGCTTTCGTAGCATGCTCAGAGGGTACACCGTCCAGCACCTTCCCGACGGAACCGTTATCGTCGAGTCCATCGTCCTTAAAGTGTCTTCATCGGGCGACGACCCCAATCTTAAAGTTATCCTGCTCTCCTGGAGCTATCAGGTGAATATACATGTACAGAATGGATACGTGCTCGGGGCACATCTGGAAAGGTGAACTTGGGGGGGATTAGTTAAAGCGAAGGGGTGGGTCGCTGTACCGGAGGGAAAAAAAAAAACTTGTGGCGGTGTATCACAAAGGAAAATAATAATAATAATAATAGTAGGCTTATAAAAAGTGATCCCATGAACTTCTCGGTCTCCAGAACTGATCTGAAAAAGCAACTGTCCGTTACGTTAGGAAATTCCCCAAAAATCCTCAAGAGGATATGAAACAGGACACCAATACGCCTGTTCATTCATGTCGAGGTATCCAGTTGGCCGGTCGAGGCGGCAGAAGGTAAAATCCCGTATACAGATCAAGAGCTACACAGAAAAACATGATCTCTCTGTGATCGCCACAGCATCTTTTTAATGAATTCGGGCTGACAGGAAGTCTGCAGCAACTCAACTAATCACAGCCATGGTGAGCAGAAAAGCGTCTCCGAACGCACAGGCGGAGCTGCAGCAAGGACAGGAATCTGATGTCACAGTGGACACAGGGCAAATGAGGTGGCTGCTGAGAGTGAACACCTTCCAGCTCATAGATTTTCTAAAACCTGAAAAGCAAAGCGATTCCTTTTAGTTCTGATCGTGTTCAAAGCTGAGTTTCTACAGTAGGTGTAATAGTGAAGAGTAGGGGTGTTGAAAATAATCACTCAGCACTGACGGAATGTTATCGATTATAGCCGGACAAGACAGTGTAAGACCCAGAGAGAGAGAGAGACAGTGAGACCCAGAGAGAGAGAGAGACAGTGAGACCCAGAGAGAGAGAGAGACAGTGAGACCCAGAGAGAGAGAGAGAGAGAGTAAGACCCAGAGAGAGAGAGAGTAAGACCCAGAGAGAGAGAGAGAGACCCAGAGAGAGAGAGAGAGACCCAGAGAGAGAGAGAGAGACCCAGAGAGAGAGAGAGACCCAGAGAGACAGTGAGACCCAGAGAGAGAGACAGTGAGACCCAGAGAGAGAGACAGTGAGACCCAGGGAGAGAGAGAGAGAGAGACCCAGAGAGAGAGAGAGAGAGAGAGAGTGTGTGATACCCAGAGAGAGAGAGAGACAGTGAGACCCAGAGAGAGAGAGATACCCAGAGAGAGAGAGAGTGAGACCCAGAGAGAGAGTGAGACCCAGAGAGAGAGAGAGTGAGACCCAGAGAGAGAGAGAGAGTGAGACCCAGAGAGAGAGAGAGTGAGACCCAGAGAGAGAGAGAGTGAGACCCAGAGAGAGAGAGTGAGACCCAGAGAGAGAGAGAGACAGTGAGACCTAGAGAGTGAGACCCAGAGAGAGAGCGAGAGAGAGACCTAGAGAGCGAGAGAGAGACCCAGAGAGAGAGAGTGAGACCTAGAGAGCGAGAGAGACCCAGAGAGCGAGAGAGAGAGACCCAGAGAGAGAGAGAGACAGTGAGACCTAGAGAGAGAGAGTGAGACCTAGAGAGAGAGAGAGAGAGAAAGAGAGAGAGAGAGAGTGAGACCTAGAGAGAGAGAGACCCAGAGAGAGAGAGAGAGAGAGTGAGACCTAGAGAGAGAGAGAGACAGTGAGACCTAGAGAGAGAGAGAGAGAGAGAGAGAGAGAGAGAGAGAGAGACCCAGAGAGAGAGAGAGAGACAGAGAGAGAGAGTGAGACCCAGAGAGAGAGACAGTGAGACCCAGAGAGAGAGAGAGAGAGAGAGATACCCAGAGAGAGAGTGAGACCCAGAGAGAGAGAGTGAGACCTAGAGAGAGAGACCCAGAGAGAGAGAGAGAGTGAGACCCAGAGAGAGAGAGAGTGAGACCCAGAGAGAGAGAGAGAGACCCAGAGAGAGAGAGAGTGAGACCCAAAGAGAGAGAGAGAGTGGTAGTATAAATGATCAACTGTAGGTGGCATGAAGAAATTATGATGAAGGAAACAACTAATCCAGTAAATGATTGGTGGATATTTTTAACTGTGTGAACTTCTACAGTAAGCTCTACAAGTTCCATTACCCTCTGTGTGTGCATGTGTGTGTGTGTGTGTGTGTGTGTGAGTGCGTGAGTGTGTGACATTACCAGCACGGATGTTCCATACTGGTAAATCTCGAGTGGATCACTTCACACCAGTGGAATTTATAGTGTAACCACAGAATCAAGTGTTTACAGGACCGACTTTAAACCGTCAACAGATATCAGTATCTCTGTTTAACACCATTAATATCACACGCCGACTCTGATTCTCACTCACATACACACACACACACACACACACACACACACACACGTGCGTATCTTTATTCAGCCGCAGCACGAATTACAGTACAGTTATTGGGAATAAAGACAAAAAAAGTTTGCAGGAATAAATCAGAGCCTTTTTTAGGGGGAAAAGAAGATTTATTTATTTATTACTCTGGAAATTTTGAGATTTTTTTATTTATTTATTTATATTTGTCATTATTATTTTTATTTTAGGATGAAGAGCTCGGCAGTTTTCTTTCTAATCTGCTGAAGAAAGGACTTCCCTCCGTATTGTGATTGTCTACTGATATTGTTCAAAATAAATAAATAAACCTTTTGTTTAAAAAAAAATAATAATAAAAATTAAAAAAATTAAATCTCTCCTCCACAGAATGTGTTACTTCACAGAAACAGTATGTACGCCCTCATTAAAGTGCAAGATGCATTGTAATTTTAATTTTTGGATCTGAAACTTCTAGATTACTGTGTGTGTGTGTGTGTGTGTGTGTGTGTATACAGCTTTTGTATTTATTTACACAGCTATTAAATTCATATTGTCATCAAAACTTTGCGCTAAATATATATTTACAATCTACAGAAAATGTCTTCAATATTCAAATGTTATATTTTCTTTGTCAAACCACCACCCCACCTCCCCACATCACCCCCCGCCCCCACTCACGTTCTCCTACGTTTTTTATTTTTATATACAGTATCTACAGCTATGGTTTTCTTTAGTGACCATGGCAACAGAAGTCCTCACCTGGAAAGAGGCACAACATGAATCGCATTGAATTTTTTGCACCAACAACGATTAGATTAAACAAAGCTTCTGGATCACCGAGACCTCCACTGTGTCTGTGATTCAGATCTAATCCTGTTATTAAACCCCATGCACATCATGATGGATTCCTCCATCTAATATACAGATCCAGGCACTGCCTAAAACCAGAGTTCTCCATGAGATTTCTGTAGGCTGTTTCTTTTCCTTTGTAATTATTTAAATATTCTGGCGATGTTTAAGTGTAAGTCGTGTTCTCTGGAAATATCAGTAGAAGCTTTGACAAAAAATATTCTCATAAAATTAATTTTCATGTCGTTTGCATGTTGTTTCGGTTAAAAAAAAAAAAAAAAAGGCAACTTAAAAATGTTAGTAAGCGTTGTGATGCATGACAGCCAATCAAACATTGAGATACATGACAACCAATCAGCAATGCAATACCTAACAGTCAATCAACATCGTGATGCATAACAGCCAATCAGCATTGTGATGCAGTCAGCCAGTTGGCATTGCAATGCATGACAACCAATCAGCATTGTCATTTTGGAATTAGATTCCCTCCTTAAATGCACTCCTAACCAATCAGAGATGTTTTTGTGCTTGTAGATAAAGTTTTGAAGGTGGTACTGGTTACCTCAGCGCTAAGTTTTTTTAACAAACACATGGATTTTTTTTTTTTTTGTTTTTATGCATTCTCATCTATCCCATTACATCCCTTACTCCAGTGGTTCTCATCCAGCTGTGACAGCAAAAACGCAGCTTGGATTTCGCAGCCCTTCCCCTGGAAGTAAATCATCCTCGTGCTTCCTCTGTTTCTTCTATACACACCACAAATAATTTAACTGTTGGGTATTTCTGTGTGGAGTTTGCATGTTCTCCCTGAGCTTGCGTGGGTTTCCTCTGGGTACTCTGGTTTCCTCCAACAGTCCAAAAACATGCACAGTAGGCTAATCGTCTGTTCCAAATCGCCCCTAGGTGTGAGTGTGGATGGCTGTGTTTGTGATGCCCTGCAATGTATTGGCGAGCTGTTCAGGGTGTACCCCACCTTCACCCAGATTCGGCTGAGAAAGGCTCCAGCCTCCCCGTGACTCTAGGATTAAGCGGTTCGGCAAATTAATGAATTTTTGATGGATATTTAATTGTCAAGGTTTTTTCTTCTGTATAGTTCAGTTGGAGAGCGGACCCCGGTATTAAAATATATATATATAAAAAAAAAAAAGAAAGCTTTCCAGTTCAGTCTAAAGCTGTATAAGTCATACAGTAGACGCCACTTCTCGTTTATTTTTTTCGCCAAATCGTGTGGATTGCATCGTCACTGAGCTTCAAACCTCTCTGAGATGACGTAGACGCCTTGTCTCTTCTTTGGCTTGAGCATCTTGAAGCTCCACTTGAATTTCCACTTGCAGTGGCTGGTGGCGTAGTAATAAAGAACAGGGTTGAGTAGGCTGTTCATGCTGACCAGCGCCATGGTAACACGCCTGGCTTTGTAGATCCAGTTACCTGCTATGCAATTCTGGATTACCTGAGTTCGCCATAGCAAGTGCAGCAAGTACACTAGGTGGTAGGGCAAGAAGCAAAGGACCGTGATGGCCAGGATGGTGTAGATGATCCTCAGGGCTCCGCGCGCCGTTCGCGTCTTGATCCGGGCGATCCGATGTGCCACCACTGGATAGAGCACCAGGATGATGACCAAGGGAAGCAAGGCGCCGAATACCAGACTGAATACGCTGTATGGAGCCAGACTTGTCTTCCATTCGTTCTCGGTGAAGTTCTCGAAGCAACTTGTCCGCTCCGTTGTGATGTTCATGTCTGGAGACGTGAACATGAAGGCTAAAATAGCTGCCCCTCCAAACACCCAGACGCAGGCAGACACATAGACAGCGCAGCGTGTGTTTCGGAGCCTGAGGTACGTGTGGGGATGGACGGTAGCCAGGTAACGGTCCACGCAGATGCAGCTCATGAAGGCAATGCTGATGTAGACGTTAGTGAAAAAAATCGTACCCGTCACGCGACATGCCACCGCTGTGAACATCCAGTAATTTTTGTTGAGGTGGTAGTGAATCCGGAAGGGCAGGATGCACAGGAAAATGGTGTCGGCCACCGCCAGGCTGATGATGTAAATGCTCGAAGGGGATCTGTGCTCCGTTTTGAAGATGAAGATGTACAGAGCTCCCAGATTCCCTGGCAGCCCGAATACCATCACGAGGGTGTACGTAATGGGGAAGAGGTAGGACTGGAAATCGGCAGTCAATTCGCCGTTGCATGTCGAGCCGTTATTCGAGGTGTTCATCTTCTCAGGTCGTAAAATGAAGACAAAATATACACACAGCTATAATTAGCATCACTTTTAATTTAAAATGTTTCAAAACAACAAGCGGCTAAACTGGTCAGCCGTCACACAAGAGCTTGTACTGCTTGTAGATCTCTGAGCATCTTATTCAACCAATAAACCTTGAAATTAAAATATATTTCAATATAAAGTCTACAGAAGCTAGCAAAAGTACTTACCGCGTCTTTGAGTTTTTGTCTGTCAAGCGATCTCCTGACATGTGCCGGGCTTTTTTTTTCCGTCGCTCTCGTCACCCGCCTCGCTCAGACACTAGTGGAAAAGAAACTAGTTTGTTTCACCTCTGTGGTTCAGACTGAAAAAAAACAACAAAAAAAAAACATATGAAGACAGGAAGTCATGAAGCAAGTTTTCTTCCCCCAACCTGTTCTCTGTAAGTCAGAAGTACAGGTCTACTAAAAGTTGCTATAACGACACCCTGAGTTCACCCACTGGGGGCTCCATTTGTTCACCCTGGGCTAGCGTTTGTGGTCAGTCACTGAGCAAACAGGGTGCAATCGGATGTGTTGCAAATTTCTGTGGTGGAGATAAGACGCCTGCTGTCGGTTATTCACATCAAAATATGAAGTATGCAAAGAACAGAACGTGCAACTAATTCTGGTTTTGGTTTGTCGAGTAAACATTTACGTTGTAGAGTGGCGAGTGGCGCATCGCCTGAGTGGCGAGTGGCGCATCATCAAGGAATGCTTCAATGTTCCAGGAGATTGAGTGTTCGAATCCATGTTGATGTATGCAGCCGAGAGTCCACGGAGCCGAGCTCTCATGGGAGGGATGGATGGCATACGCACACCTGCCTGTCACTTAAAGCGATCGCCAGCCAATCACAGCTCGTGCAGTGAGCTCATGCACCTATCCTCCCCAGAGCTTGCCCTCTAAGTATATTACATTGTCCCTGAATATGCACGCGCAGCAGTTCATAAAGATGCATGAGGCAAGAATGACAAATTACAAAGGGGGCAACATATTATAAGCCAGGGTAGTGTAGTGGTTAGTGCTGAGTTCGAATCCCGGTTTCCTCGAGGGTGTTTCTGTGTGGAGTTGGATTTCCTCCCGAAACCTGGCATGGGTTTCCTCTGGATACACCGGTTTCCTCCCACAGTCCAAAGACTGTACCAAATTGCCCCTAGGTGTGAGTGTGATGGTGTGACATGAAAACATTCATTCATTTGCTGAACCTCTTACTCCTACTAGCCTTGTGGGCAGGTTGGAGCCTATCTTAGCCGACTCTGGGCGAACGCGGCGTACACCCTGAACAGCTCGCCAGTCCATAATAGGCTCAATACAAACAAAACTATTCATCCTTATACCTAGGAGCTATTTGGAACAGACTAATGTGCATGTCTTTGGACTGTTGGAGGAAACCGGAGTACCCAGAGGAAACCCACGCCAACATGCCAACTCGACACACAAACGCCCTCGCCGAACCCGTGACCTTCTGGCTGTGAGATGGACGTGCTGACCATCGATAAAAAAGTCACTTCATGCTAATGTGATGACAACTTAACGAGTTGCCCAGTTGAATCAAGACCACGTACAGCGAAAACTCTTTACTTCATCTGTTCCACGAATGATTCAAGACGCACAGTGACGCTACATCGTCTCTACGGTCTGATACCCGTGAGTGATATGGAACATGGCAAGCTTTAAGCTAGTTTTTAGTTCTTTTAATGATTTTTAGTTCCAGAGAGTTGCAGTGAGGATCTGAAACAAGCTGCTGAAAAAGCCTGCAGCCTTCCTTGACCTACTTCTTCTTCCAAAAAATGAAAAATAAATCATCAGCAGTGCTTTGAACCTGCTCCTGAAGATGCAAGCCTCAGAAGAGAAGATGATCTTGCGTCTGTTCTGATTTCTATTTTATGGGATCATGTCCATAATATTCATCTTATTTGTTTTATTGATATATTAACCGTCTTCTGTAATAGGTGTAATAGGGGGATATATTTCAGCTCTGTGTTTACAGATGCAGCTCGTCTCTGTGAAGTGATCGAAAACAGAAGGAATTATTTTCTATCAAGGAAATGAAATCGTCGGGAAACCTCACCGCAAAAAAATCTATCGTGAAAGAAGCTCATCGTTTAAAGTTTCCGCGAATGTCACAAACGCGGAGTAGCCCCAAACTCTCCTCAAACAGTCCGCCCATGTCGCGAGAATGCCGCGAAGTTATCGTTTTGCTCGGAAATTATTTGTTGGAGACTTCCACGCGGAAAGTTTGAGACTTGCTGGCATCCGCCATCTTCTGTATATTTTGTCATCATTCGTATTTTATTCGCATTTTGTTCACGCTAATGAAGCAACTGGTTCGAGAACAAAAAGCGAACAAAACACGACTGATTTTTACAACAGGAGATTCGCTTTTTTCGCCAAACATCCGCAAACCAGCCTTGCGATAGCCTGGCGAGCTGTCCAGGGTGTACTCTGCCCTCGCCCAGAGTCGGCTGAGATGGGCGCCGGCCTCCCCGCGACCCTAATTAGGATTAAGCAGTTCAGAAAATGAATAAATGAATGAATCCGCAAACCAATTACAGCTTGCATATGTCGCAAAAAACTGTCGCACGACCTTTTAGTGACTTTCATGTGAAATACCTATTTGATCCGCAAAATATTCGCTTGCATGTGGACGCGAATTTCAAAATTTGCGAAAAAATTTAATTTGGGTCAATCGCTCCTCTAGTGTGATCACTCCCTTACTACTACTACTACTAATAATAATAATAATAATAATAACATTAATAATAATAATAAAATCTCTCTTTGGATCTGCATTTGTATTCACTACAAATATTTTTATTTTCATACCAAAAATGATTTTGTATTCAGTTAAATTCCTTATAATCATAATTTCCTTTATCTAATACGTTCAAAATAATATGCTGGTTGTTTTTACACAAGCTGTACACCAGATGGCGCTGTTCATTCGCGTTCTGCGCTAAAACAAGTTCTTCCTTGATGTAATATTAATTTTCACTCTGGATTAGAAAACACACTGTTTTTATAACTTCTCTTTGCCTTTATTTTAACCTTAGTCACATCTCTTATGATGAAATGTGTAACAGATTTAGAGAGCGATAGAGAGAGAGAGAGAGAGAGAGAGAGAGAGAGAGGTCCAGAGGCCAAATGTTCCATTAGTGAATCGTGGCACATAATCTGATGATGGAAGGGCCAGTCAGGGACATAGAGTTGGATTGGAGTCAATAAAAACAAAATCATGTAGAAAAACGACACACAAAAGCATGTTTGCGGTGAAGATTCCGTGCCGAAGGGATGAACGAAGCTTTGTGCACTCTGGCCTTTAACTGTGTATCAGGTCTATTGATTCCTCAGCACTTCAGAGACGTCCTACTCTTCCTATGTGGACGCAGCTGGCATTCGGTTTGGAAAATGATTCAGTGTGTGTGTGTCTATTATTTCTTATATCGTCTCTTTAATTGTCGGATTTCTTTCCCTTTTCCAAAACCTAGGGACTCGGATATTCTAAGAATTCTAAAGGAACCATTTTCCCTAAGATTGATGGTCTATAAACCCTTACATTTGCTTTTAAATCCAAAATCACTTTTACATTTCTTTTCTTATTTGATTTTTCCCTTCATAGTGATGAACAAAGGCATATCGCTGTGCAGTTGGGAATCAAGGGATGGACCATAGGATTGGGAATGGGATTGGGATTTGGAATTGGAATGTGATTGGGAAAGGTATTGGAATTGCGAATGGGATTGGGATTTGGAATAAGATTGGGAATGAGATTGTGATTGGGAATTGGAATGTGATTGGGAATGGTAATGGAATTGGGAATGGGATTGGGATTGGGAATGAGATTGGGATTGGGAATTGGAATGTGATTGGGAATGGGAGTGGGAATGAGATTGGGATTGGGAATTGGAATGTGCTTGGGAATGGGAATGGAATTGGGAATGGGAATGAGATTGGGAATGAGATTGGGATTGGGAATTGGAATGTGCTTGGGAATGGGAGTGGAATTGGGAATGGGATTGGGATTGGGAATGAAATTGGAATTGGGAATTGGAATGTGATTGGGAATGGGAGTGGGAATGAGATTGGGATTGGGAATTGGAATGTGCTTGGGAATGGGAGTGGGAATGAGATTGGGATTGGGAATTGGAATGTGCTTGGGAATGGGAGTGGGAATGAGATTGGG
>JBCNYH010000022.1:32119102-32134480 GCA_039654325.1 Tandanus tandanus | reverse complement strand
TATATATATATATAGGTTTTATAGGTTTTAGACCTACGCGAACATTTATTTATTTATTGATCTGGAGCCTATCTCAACCGACTCTGGGCAAAGGCAGGGTACACCCTGGACAGCTTGCCAGACCATCACAGGGCAACACAGATGCAACCGTTCATACTCACGCTCACACCTAGCGGTAATTTAGAACATCCATTCATCCTAAAATGCATGTCTTTGGTTTGTGGGAGAAAACCAGAGTACCCAGGGGAAACCCACGCAAGCACAGGGACAACATGCAAACTCCACACAGAAACACCCTTTCCGAGTCAGGGACTTGAACCCAGGACCTTCTTGCTGTGAAGTGGATGTGCTAACCACAACTTCGCCATGTTGCTCCTGATTATATTGCCACGGTCCCCATGTTTCTGTGTTTGATTTGAACCTTAAAGATAATCGACTGCCTTTGTGTTGAGCACATCAAACCACGCCTTAGTCAAACGTAACATGCATTTACCAGAGCGAAGTACCTATGTGGACTTCCCTAGGTCCTGCAGAAATCACACGTTGCACATGTGTCTGTCCCATGTAGAGAAGTTGGCATAGGTACTTCGCTCTGGTAAATATGTGTTCAGGTTGACTAAGGGGTGTTTTGATGTATTCAGCACTCATGCAAGGCTAAGGCAACCGATTTTCTTAACTTAAGCAGTCTATCTGTATCGTCATGATATCACGCCTTGTCCTGATTGGATTGTTGCAAGACAATGCAGGTGGACAGGTGTTCTGATTAATGTGTCTGCTATTTTTCTTTATGAAACAAGTCATGTTGAAATCTCTATGGAATGCCATCTCTGACGTCTTTCCAACCGTCTTTCTTCAGACAATTGGTCCGACTGTAATTACAGAAACTGTCCGAGGTCAAAGAGGACGGCACGCCACACTAATTATGCATCTGCTGGAGAGAATAAAGCTGCTCTGGAAAGCAAATCCTTTGTTCTTATTGAGATGACTGCTAACACTTCATTTCATGCCCTCAAAAAGTAGGCTTTTTGGCTTTATTAGTGTGGCAGCCCGGTGGCATAGTGGCTAGCATGTCCACCTCATAGCAAGAAGGTCCTGGGGTTAGCAAGGGCGTGTCTGTGTGGAGAATGCATGCTCTCCCCATGCTTGCGTGGGCTTCCTCCGAGAACTGTGGTTCCATCCTTCAGTCCAAAGATAGGCACGTTAGGCTAATTAGCTATTCCAAATTGCCCCTAGGTGTAAGTGTGAGTGTGAATGGTTGTTTCTGTGTTACCCTGCCATGGACTGGTGAGCTATTCCAGGGTGTATCTTGCCTTCACGTAGAGTAGACTGAGATAGGCCTTCTCATGACCTTAGTAGGAATAAGCAGTTCTGAAAACGAATTAATGTTTTATTAGTTTGCCTCAATTGAAGTGTCGCTTACTGTAAAGTCAGCATAACAACAATTCTAACAACATTTCATTAGTCTCAGGCTTCCTTTGTTTACTGGAAACTTTCTGCATGTGACGGTTTCCGGCTCTGTATTAGATTATCGTAGACTTCTGTTGACTAATAAGGTGTCGACAGTCGAAAGTGATGCCCTCTGCTTCTGCTGAGTGATACTGTTCCCAGGGTAAGGAGATGTGGGCCAAGCTCCATCTTCTCCTTTTTTGCTTGTCTCACCTACCTGTGAACAACGCCAGATAGCATGAATGTAGACTAGGTTATATTCATTGAGAAAGAACCTCCAGCAAGTTCAATGGACTAAAATTTCACCAGTAACAAAAACTAAATTGGCTAAAGACCCAATCTGCCAAAAATGAAGCTGATGGGACAATCTTGTGAATTTTTTTGTGTAGGTTCCTCTGATTGGTGAAGTAACCTCTTAAATTTGTAAGGAAAGTCCTTACAAATTCCTCCTTCTGGTAATAAGACAAGATACATTAAGAAACAAAAACACTTTTTAGATTTGAAGGGTTTGCTGCATCTGGGGAATGTAAGGGAGGGGGAAAAAAGAAGCGGGAAACCTTTTGGACCGACCCTGCCCCTTCTGGCAAACGTCCATCAGAGAAAGCATGTGTGGGGGTGTGGAAGCGTGTTCAGTCACTGTGGCCTCCTGCCCTGTGTATCCCTGACAGCTCTTGTGTCGTCTAATCCCGGTTGGGATGAGGCAGTGTGGGGGCAGCTGCTCTCTCAACAGGGGTCAGAGGTCAGCACTCAAAGGGTCCTACGTTCCTAAGCTTCAGCTAAATTGAGAGTGACTAATCAGCTCATTGGATGGCCTGCTGAGTTTGGCTGCGTTTCCTGTGAAATATGTGCTTTATTGTGATCTGAGGCAAACTGACAGATAATTATTGTAATAAGGATGCAATGAGAAAATGATATTTTCCGTTTTACAATAGCACTGATTCATTGGAACTGAATTGCCCAGCTGTGATGACAGCGATGACGGTTGAAAAAGCGTTTCAGTGCTTTTTGTCGGTGAGGGAATGTCAATCCATTAATGCAAACCACTACACTATCTTCTGTGCAAAAATCTTCAATCAAAAATACCTGGCTCAAAGGTATTTCCGAGACAATGTTAGTTCCACATTCCTGAAAATACTTCAACAGCTGCCAGGAAGCATATTTTCCCTTTAGCTGTGTTTCTCACAAAATTGTCTAAGCCCTGAGAATTTCCAGTTCCCCCACCGTCTCTCTGACCTTCCCTTTTCCCTTCCCACTGGAGATCAGAGCCTTCATGGATTATTCCGTATCGCTCAGGCCAGAGCTTTATGAGCGTGGCCTTGTAGAGGATGACAGGAAGGAAGGAGGTTTCACACTTGCTGTCAGTGCAGAGGATCTGTCCTCTCTGGTTTCCTTGCCTTTTCCTCTTGATCACATATTGGAGACAATAAATTGTGTGTGTGAACAAAAGGCCTTGTGTTAGTATAGGTTTAACGTTGTTAGGTTACAGCTGATCAACATCCGTTACTAAAAACACCGGGGCAGTAGTGACCTGGTGATAGGGTGCTGGCTTACTGATCTGAAGGTCAGAGGTTCTAGCCCCACTGTCACTGAGTTGCCACTGCTGCCCCTCCCCAACCCCCAGTGCAGCAAACTGGGTTATCAAAGGCCAGCCATGTTTTCACACACTCAAAAACCATTGATGTCTTTCGAAAAGAGAAGCCCATTGGATTACCGATAGTGTGTTTCTGCCCTGTGATGGACTGGCGAGCTGAGATGGGTTCCCCGCGACCCTAATTAGGAAGCAAGACATTCGCCAGGTTTTTTTGGTGCCATTATTGGTACATAATCTTGAACCGTTTTACATGTTTCCACTACTGATGCGATGGCTTATATTTCCACCTAATGGGATGGGTTTTGTCTGATCAGTAGTTCCAGTACTGAACTGGGAACGTCACTATTTCTTAGTCATCATTTATTCATCTTCATTCATTAATTTGCCGAACCACTTAATCCTACTAGGGTTGCAGGGAGGCTGGAGTTTATTTCAGTCGACTCCTGGTGAAGAACTACTCTGTAAAATCATTATCTGTACCTGAATTGCATTATGTTAACCATTTCAGATTTCAGATTTCACAGCCCTGATACAGATCTAGGTCTCACACACTAGAGTTCAGCAGCTGGTTTTGTCCAGTAATGGGAGCGATAACAGAGCTGAACTCCCAAAGGGTAATAGTAATAGCCTGCAGAATGTTATCTGAAGGAGAAGGTCTGCATTGCTTAGCCACCAGCGTCCGGTTCCTTATAGCCTAAAGGATGTCTTTCCATAAGCCTTGGACACTCCTGTCTTTTGGTCTCCGGCTGATCGTAAAAGATCCGTATGCCAAAGTCGGAGAGCAGGAACATGTTACCATTATTTAAAGCTTTCCAATCTGCCAGGGGAAGCACAGGCATAAGTTCTGCCTCTCACACAACAAGCATACTTGGCTCATTCTTTTCATTTGAACGGAGAGGCCAGTGTAACGGAAGCATTTTCAGCTGTCCTAATCTGTCTTTAAGGACTGAGACCTGTGACTGTGCCAAGCTTTCAGCTGCCTGAAACAAATCAATGAAGCAGTTAAACAATCGACAGTGCTGAGCACACCCAGAGGTGCTGTCGCTCTTGATGGTCATTTGTTAACAGAGGATTTCTGTTCGGCGTAATATCTGTGTCATATCTCCAAACATCTGCATGCTAGTTGAGTTGAGTGATTGTCCTTGGCCGTGGTGGCGGGCAACAAAGAATGTTTTAGGCAAGTGTTCTACAGGTAGGAGCCTTGTTCTGTCAAGTTGTCCTTGTCAAAGTCTCTGGATGAGATTGGGTCTGACTTTAGATTGGTCCAAATCCAAGCAGCTACACTGTGTGGCAGAAGAGAAGATGAACAGAACACCCTCGTTTTGACACTTTCCCCAATTCTTTCTATTCTGGCTGTTGATGCTTTGCATTCTATGCCTGACAGCCAAGTTGTGGTGAGCTACATGTGTTTAGACGCTGTCTGGCAGGCCTAAGTGAGTCCAGCTGGCTTTAGCATACCAACAATTCCCAAACCACAGCTTGTGGGAATCGTGTGTGAGAAAAGATACCACCCGCATCTACTGGTTTCGCATTTTTCTTTCTGACCCTGCATCCGTGCCAAATGCAGTTTCCACCTGAGTGCTGATGCCAAGAGTTTTCAGTGGAGACACCAGAGCACTGTGGGAGGTGTTGACTGAGATGATGGAGTGTGACTGTGGGAGGAACCACGTTGGCCCAAGATGAAAGGGAAGGGATCTGGAGACACTGGAGACTCCTTCCAAAAACTGTAAATGAAATTTCCTTTTAGAAACTATTTTTAATTAAATTATGTATTAAGTCCCGACACACAAGCCCTGTGTAAACTGTTTTTATAGAAACGGTAATATATTACAACTAGCAACAAATCAGATTCCAGAATTCAAGAGCAGGGTGGTATATATACTAAATATTAACTTTGTTTGCTCGGTCTGTACAGAGAAATCTCAACCTGACGACTTTATTACAGGCTGAAGGCGGGGTCTGTGCATAAAGAATAAGGTCTGGGATTTCTCTGTACAGACCGAGCTAAGCTGCAAAAAAATCATAACGCAGTGTACCTAACTAGCGGCTAAGTCGCCGGTCCATATTATCGATTGTGAACCAATCAGATTGCACATACTGTCATTGCCATATAATTAAGTACGTCATTGTTTATCTCAGTGAAGTAAACCTAATCCAATTCCATCAAAAAAAAAAAATAATAATAATAATGTAGCATTAAATGAATACTAGCTACGTAGCAACCTTCTGAGCAAGGCCTGTGTATGTATACTGTGAATGTAAATGCACTGAGAAGGAATTGCTATCTGTGGCTAAATCCCTGACGGTAGCCGTGTAGTGGTTCCTTATCATCAGAGTGTAAGTGATTAATTACAGCCTGAGCATCTCCGGGAGGTCGTTAGTGCATCAGCCTGTGAGTGTGTGTGTGCGCAGTGTGTTTGAAAGAGGAAGTGACTACAGCAGAGTTAGAGTAAATAAAGGAGAAGGACGGAGGATGGTTTTTTGATGTGACTCAGGCTGATCTTCCTCAGGAAGAAAAAAACAGCTGCAGATTGTACAGATGTGATGCTTAGTGTAATGTTTTATGTTCTGGGTTCGGTCCCAGGACGTAACACACAGCCTGCTTAAGGCGTATTTTAGAGAATGAACCATTAAACATGCCAGGTGGCCGCTAAAGCTTTGGACTTCCTGGAAATTCATTTGTTGGTATTATTTGGGGAAAGTTTTCTTTTGTTTTTTAATTCAGGATTTTTCCCCTAACAGCTGTGTTGTAGTGTGATGCAGCCTGACATGAAGCAGAGATCGTTACCATACTGAAGTGTATTACTTTCCTATTACAGCCCACCCTGGAGTGTTTTATTCCTTTCATACCACAGTGATATTTTAACACTAATTAATTATATTTGTAATACAACAAGATGTTGGGGAACGACTGCTTCCGATATAGGCTGGGCGATATGACCTAAAAAGGATATCGTGATATTTTTGTACATTTTTACGATAAAAAT
Source organism: Tandanus tandanus (assembly GCA_039654325.1). Taxonomy (NCBI): domain Eukaryota; kingdom Metazoa; phylum Chordata; class Actinopteri; order Siluriformes; family Plotosidae; genus Tandanus; species Tandanus tandanus. Next base: position 32,128,456 of record JBCNYH010000022.1, on the reverse strand, counting down.
ATTAATCACTATTTCTATTAAGCTGGGGCGACATGGTGGTGCAGTGGTTAGCACGTCTACCTCACTGCAAGAAGGTTCTGGGTTCGTGTCTTGGGGCTCAGGCGTTTCTGTGTAGTTCTCCCAATGCTTGTGTGGGTTTCCTCCGGGTACTCGGGTTTCCTCCCATCATCCAAAGACTTGAAAAAAAAATTGTGTTCGCACTGGCTCTGTAATTAAGAAGCAAGTAAAATGGCTCAGCACAAGCCACACAACACTACTTGAGCCAATCAGCAACAAGAGGCATTTGTGCTCATGCACAGGATGCGGGAAGGGAAAGGAGAGGGCGGAGGGTAGATGGGGTGTCGCTGTTTGCTTTTGTTTGTTCATGAATTTGACACCAGGAGCTTCAAGTAAGCCAAGGATTTGTTTGGGTTTAAATTGAAACATCTCTGAAATCGATGACTCCCCTTTAATGTGGGACGTTTGTTCAAGATTCACTGTCATGTGACCAAGAAACCGCAAAGCTCTCTTTTCTGGAGGGTGTGTGGCTTAACCAAAGGAACCTTTACAAGAAAACCCCCTCCCTCACCACTCCGTTTATCCATTTTTCTTTTCAGACTGAGACAAAACCCTAAAGACTCTGTTATGCCAATAAAGGGATCAATATTTAGCTCTATGATGTCATGTCTCAGACAGGATATAGCACTGATGCAGTGGGAGGAGGGAGAGCCCAGGCATCCTCCCCTTTCTCAGCGCTGATACACCATCTGTGTATGTTGAAGGCTATTTGCAGAATAAAACTAGAGAAATGAAAGGATTGTTGAATCTATCTGATGAAGAATATGCTCCGTGAACTTCTATGATTGGTCATCAGGCCAGCTATTAGAAAATTATGGACAGGGGATAAATTGTCCAAATTGGGCCCCCTCATACATACCAGCTCCATACTTGACACCATTTAAAGGTCAACCATAAATGTTTGCATGGTTCTCCTCTTGACCTTGTTCCCCTTTGGCACCCCCCAGACAGCAGGTCTGCTAGTCGTTATATACTAGGCGTGCCCATGCAGCTTCATTCCAAGATGGAGGACCTTTGTTTTGGATACTTTCATGCAATCTTAACAGCGCCACCTACAGGATTGGAGTACATGTGTGTGGCAGCCAAGCAGAACTGCAGAGCTTGTGTCCTTGTGATGGTGATTTTTTTTCAGTCTTGCAATCATACATCATCTGCCTTAGGTATGTTGAGGCCTTTAATAGTGTGCATAAGTTCTGTGTCATTAGTATTGGCACCCCATTTGAAGGGTAGTTGCCCAGCTCAGCAGGTACTTATTGGCACAATGTACAAGTACCCTAGCCGTAGGCATAATAGGCATAATAGAGATGCCAGCTTTGTGCTCATTATCGTGTCGGTTTTTAGCTGCTTCTTTGTTCTAAACTCAAACTCTGATCCTAAACCAACCTCAAAGGCATTAAAAAACATTTTCATAGCAATGAAATGTTACTTCTTTGTACAGTTTATGAGTTTGCCCTTGATGATAGGAGACAAATGTGTCTGTGGGTTTAATAGAACTTTTAGGCTGATATATATTTGCTGATTTAGATAAGATTCTTGTGCACATTGGCGGAGGTGATATTAACAGTCTGAGCACACAGCATCCTTGGAACAGCTTGGCATTAAGTGCTTCGCTCAAGGGCACAATACTGACATCCATCATCGTTGTTGAGGCAGTCGTGGAGCAGCTGGACTGAAACACCTCAGACAGGATGTACTTTCCAGTGGAACACAAATAGATGATGCGAGAGGTGTGGGTGGAAGTGTCCTCTTTTTAAATCCCATTGTAATCCTGTATTACAGGGGTGGACAAATCATATATTCATAAACAACATCACTACACTAAAGAGCTTTGGTGCCTCGTCCCATGCTACTGAGTACTCAAAAGTGTGACATCACAGGTGGTGGGTTCTGGTAAAGAGGGTGCGTCACAGAATTGCAGTGCAACAAGAAACATTTTAACCAAGTAGGGTATATTATGATTAAAAAAAACAACATATCATCATTATACCAACAATTACCCAGCCATCTCTGTGGAATGGTACCGCTAAACGACAGCAGATTCAAACCTGGGGTTTGCTTTGCTGCTCTCCGATTGGCACTTATAAAAAAATTAAGCTAATCAACGTGCCCTCTGACCAATCAGAATCCAGAATCCAGCAACTCTTGATTATAGAGTGTAGTGAAAGTAAACATGATGTCATCCTTTGTGTCAGGCTTTAGCAGAGTATCCATTCAGAGAGTAGTTAGAAGTGTGTTGGGTGAGATGGGTCAGCCTCCTGCCAGCATCAGTTGCCGTGGTTACAACCCCTGGGGGAGGTGCCCGTAGGTCTTTGGAGTGCCATATGCAATAAAGCAGGACAATCAGAAAGAGAGAGAGCGAGAGAGAGAGAGAGAGAGAGAGAGAGAGAGAGAGAGCCTGAGGGTCAGATAGAGCAGCTGTCCTCTACGTGTGTGTCTTTCCACTTAGGAAATGCAATCCATGCAAGTCTTTTGCTAATGCTAATGCTAATGTGAATTATATTTGATTGAAAATTTTTAACATTCGGTCCTTTTTGCAAATCAACTCAACTTGCCCGATAATCAATGATTCAATGATTTTTGTCAAAATCAGAAAAACAAATATCATGGTTGTGCTCATAGCCGTGCCCCTGTAACTGGGAAACTTACAAAGTAGCTCAACATGAGCCTCACAACACTATTCCAGCCAATCAGCATCAGTGAGCATTTGTGCTGTTGTACAGGTTGCTGATTGGCTGAAGGAGAGCTGAAAACTTCCTTGTTAGTGTTCTTGCCTTGCCAGTACATGTGCATGATAATATGGGGAGGAGTTTCCAAAAAAAAAACTGAAGGGAGGTGAGTATTTGTTTGTTTGTCTTTGCAGAACTGTTGTACTGACTCAATAGTCGTACTTTTTATTATTCATTCATGGACAGAGTCTACAGTGTTCCAGTTTTGCGATACTGGAAAGTCTTCAGTGTTTGTGATTTGGGGTTTTGTGGGAGCTTGAGGAGGTCTCGAGTGGCACAACCAAAAAAATATTCATAAGCTTGAAATTGCCCCAGACATTCATAGCCAGTGGTGTACTCCCTTTCCCCTGTCAATCACAGCAACACTAGCCAATCAGGATGATCTTTCAGTTTTAGTATGTGGAAGAGGGTAGATAGCAGGACTTTCCTCTGACTGTCGTATGCTGCCCTGTGATGCCGTAGTTTTTTTCATTTATGCACTGGACCGCGCCTTCAGGTCTTTCAGAAGAGAATTATTTACATTTCAGATTTCCATCCTGTCCGACTCAAGCTATTAAGGAAGATACTCATGTTATAAATCCATATCCGTGCTTGTTTGAGATGTCAGGGAGTTCGTTGATGCTCAAAAGAGAGAGAGTTCCACAGGATAAACAGCAGGACGCATGCTAGTCGGTCTAAATAAACACTCGTCTACATCTGGATGAAAAAACATCTCCAATTTCGTCTCAGCCGTGCAGACATGGAGGTTTGGTTACCCAGTTACCCAGGCGCTGTTTGTCTCCTCTCTGTTTTGTCTGTATCGAATTACTGGCAGTCGGCATCCCTCTCTCTCTCTCTCTCTCTCTCTCTCTCTCTAATCATTCTCTTAGTGAAATATTGTGCATGTAGTTCACTCACACATGCAGCCGTCCATTAGCTGGCAGACAGTGTGAGTCTCGCAGTGGGTGTGTGTGTCTCAGTTCTATTTTACTTCCCTAACTGCCAGATTCGGCCGCTACGCTCGGCTCCAGAAGTCTGAGTTCACCCCCATGAAATGTCTCATCATTTATCAAAATAAACCTGAATGTCCTGACAAGGTCTTACCAAATATGAGTGTACTGAAAGTTCTAACTAAATTGCTTACAAAAGTTCAAGAAAACCTATGACGGTGTATTTCCATTGCAGGAACCTTTTCAGGAACTTTCTAGGGCTGGTGAAACCCACATATGCATGAAGAGAACCTGCAATCTCCAGACAGAAAGCTCTTTGGCCGAGATTCGAACCTCGAACCTTCTTGCTGTGTATTGACAGTGTTAGTGGCTGAGCGACCGTGCCCTCCTGAAGCTATCCAATCCCGATGTACTTTTTAAATAATGACGTGTTGGACTCTTAAGTTGCGCATCAATCAGATGCACCACTGCCATATAAGGGCTCGAATGTATCCATTCGCAGTCGAGAGCTCTCAGGGAGGTAGGGATGGCATATGAACTCTTTCCTGTCACTCACACGTGACACTAGCCAATCACAGCCATCTGTGAGCTCATATAAGGGGCGGATTGTGCTTTCCTATGCCGGATAGTGTGTCACACCGTCATGTGGTCGGTGTGGCTTCATACGCATTGAAGAAAGCACATGCTTACCTTCGCCCACCCTGGTTGGTAGGGGTCATGTGATACAGAAGTGGTTTTTGTTTGGTGGGAATTTGCTACAATGAAATGAGGGAGAAAATTGTAAAAACAAACAACTAAATAATACTAAAAAAACCACACAACAACAATGACGTGTTTACAATTCTGGAAAACTTTAGTTTTTTGTCCTCATCTCTCACTCATTGGTCGAACCGCTTAATCCTAATAGGGTCAATGGGGAGGCGGGAGCCTATCTCAGCTGACACTGAGCGAAGGTTGGGCACACCCTGAACTGCTCGCCAGACCATCGCAGCTTACTTACTTTATATTTTTTTGGGCTAATTTTTGATTTTGATTTTCTTTCTTTCTAGGAACGATAATTAACAAACATTTCTTCTACTTTTATTTAACGTGAAATTCTTCCATAAAAGTCAGAATAGCTTTTCTTTAAAGGAACTGTCTGGCTGTGCGCACACACTAGCTTTAGTTTTAGTTTTCTTCAGTTCAGAGGGGCGATTTATTTTATTTTTATTTTATCTCTGTGATTAATTTTGTTGTTCACAATGTTCTTGAAGTTGATCCACGACTCCAGGGCTTACTGTAGCCTTGGCAACTGTTCTGATGTGTGCTGCTGTCACTTTATGTGCGTCGTGAACCATAATGCGGAACAGGCTTGGCCATATCCGAGACCATGCGGCCAATCAATGGTCATGTGCGGTCAAGCTGAAAACGAGTCAATTCCGGTCACTGGCTTATTGATTGGTGGATCTGTAATTAGCCTAGCGATTTACGATTTAGCAAATTAGCTTTTTTTTTCCCAGAGAATAAAAATATTTAATCACTTTAGTAGAGAATGGTTGAACATTTCAGCAAACACGTATCATCTGGTCCAGGTACGACGCTTTAGCATTAATACGCAGATCAGAAAAGCAGCTCTGGAGTTACGGGGTTATGGATTATGTTGTTATTTTTTAAGTTACACACCGAGTTATTATTGAATTAATAAATAAGTTATTGAAAGTCAACTGATTATATAACACAACTCTCTCTCTTTCTCTCTCTCTCTCTCTCTCTCTCTCTCTCACTCTCAAGCTGAGATGCTGCACGCCAACTCGTTCTCAGATTCAGTGCCAGCGAGATTAAAGGTCGCCGTGGCTCCTCCTTATGAGTAATACTGAGGATCTTATTAAATCCTCAAGCTAGAAAACCTCAACAAATAATTACATTCCTTCTTCAGTCCATCTATCGCATCGCTCACTTCTGTCTGTATCCGCTGTCTTCATCTGAACCAATCAGCTACTGGATAAAACTTCAGCCCTTAGCAACAGTGACACCTTCCCGAGCTTTAGGACACTTGAACAGTTTTAGCTTTCACAGGAACACTGTGTCACTGCTTTCGTTTCTCTGTATTTAACAATTACATCTTCATCATAAGTCCGTGGTGAGCTGACTTCTCCGTCATCAAACGTCTCTCGGCTCTGGATCACTCCTTCATCCTGTCAGACAAAAAAAAAGAACAAAAGTGCAAATGAGTGGTATGCATGGATGGATGCATGCATGGATGGATAGGCATGTGGGTGGGTGTATGGATTTATGGATGGGTGGGTGGTTGTATGTAAGGATGGATGGATGGAAGGATTGGTGGGTGGATGGATGGGAGGATACATATGGGTGTGTGGGTGAAAGGATGGGTGGATGGATGGGAGGGTGGGGGTATGTAAGGATGGATGGATAGAAGAATGGATGGCTGGATAGTTGGGTGTGTGAATGAAAGGATAAATAGATGGATGGATGGATGGATTCGGATGGAGTGTTGGGTGGGTGGATGGATTTGGGTGGATGCATAAATGGATGGATGGATGGCTGGATCTCTGGGTGTGAGAATAAAAGGATGGTTGAAAGGGTGGGTGGGTGGATGGATGGATGGATGGATGGGTATGTGGATGAAAGGGTGGGTGGGTAGCTGGGTGGATGGATATTTGGGTGGGTGGTTGGGTGGATGCATAAGTAGATGGATGGATGGAAGGATGGGTTGGGTAGGTGGTTGGGTGGATGTGTAAGTGGATGGATGGATGGATGGATGGCTGGGTGTGTGAATGAAAGGATAAATAGGTGAATGAAAGGATAGATGGGTGGATCGAAGGATGGGTGGATGGATGGATGGATGGATGGGTGGATGGGTATGTGGATGAAAGGATGAATGGAAGTGTAGAGAAAATAATAATAATAATAATCATAATATATATATTAAAAGTGTGTTCAATGAGATTAGTACTTTATTCTAGTGTTATTACTACTTTATTCTAGTGTTATTACTACTTTATTCTAGTGTTATGTTCATCTCACAGTGATGATGGAGGTGGAGCATTGTAGTAACGTCATGTTGTTTTGTGTTGTTTTAATTTTTTTTCAGGGCGAACATCGATGAGGTGGAGACTGAAGTGGTGGAGATTGAGGCGAAGCTGGACAAGGTGAGAAGAATGAAATAAAGTGTACCGGATCGTGGTACGTTCTTCAGATTGCGTTAGCAAGCAGTGTAACGTGAGGACGTACTAAAAGCATCACTTTTTTCCCCCTAGTGTTTTTCCTCACCTTAACGAACAGATGTATTTTTACACACTGAGAGTTTTATTAAAGGCAGCAGCTGTGATTTTTAAGCAGGAACACTTGTAATATCAGGCAGAGCTCTAATGGTGCTCTGGCAAAAATATCTGATCGGGGGGGTGATCTGATCGGGAAGGGGGGGGGGTCTGATCTCGGTAGGAAGGATCTTGGAAGGAAAAACTACTAATGACACGGACCATTGCTTTTCAGCCAATCAAAGGCGGCGTCACTTTTAGATCTCAGATTTCAGCTTTTTGAAAATGCACTCATTTTGAAGTTTGAACGTGTAATGAAGAATATTATTCGTAATGAAATCCCATAATGCACTGCGCAGGCATTGCAAGTGCAGAATACCCATAATGGAAAAAAATGTAATGCTCATTAAAATGTAATAAATAAAATAAATGGTCTTTGATAGAGCAATTTAAATAAGGTTTATTATAAGGTGTATTTTTGTGATTTAAGTGAAACTTTGTCGGTACTGGACATTTTATTTCATTTCATATCATTAAACCCTTTTTTTATTTGAATATGAAAATATTTTAACTTATGATATTTTAAATTTATAATAAAAGAAATGTTTTACATTAAATTTTGTGAAACTTTAGGAATACATTCAAAAAAGTCATGTTGTTTTTTGCTACATGAAAATGCAAATAAAAGAATTTCCCTTTATTATATTAACAAATATTTTTAACTGTTTTATTATTATTATTATTATTATTATTATTATTACTATTATTATATTTATTATTCTTATTACTGTTATTATTATTTCTATTATTATTATTATTATTATTATTACTATTATTATATTTATTATTCTTATTACTATTATTATTATTTCTATTCTTATTACTATTATTATTATTTCTATTATTATTATTATTATTATTATTATTGTTATTATTATTATTATTATTATTACTGTTATTATTATTATTACTATAATTATTATTATTTAATTCTAGTATAAATAATTTAAATAAATACCTAACAATATTATTATTAGTAATAGTTATTAATATTTTATTTGAACATGCTTGGGCGGTGCGGTGGCATCGTAGTTAGCACGTTCGCCTCACAGCAAGAAGGTCCTGGGTTCGAGTCCCGGGCTCGGCGAGCATGTTTCTGTGTGGAGTTTGCATGTTCTCCCCGTGCTTGTGTAGGTTTCCTCCAGGTACTCTGGTTTCCTCCTACAATCCAAAGACATGCTGGCTGTTCCAAGTGTTTAATATCTCAGAACATGTGCTGAGTCAGGACTCCAGTTTGTCCTCCCTGTGGTTGTGTTTAGTCTTGTTGACGGATTATCAGCGCTGCATCTGATTCGTCTGTGGTTTTATTTATGATCGTAGCTACAGTGTGGAGAGTAAAGAGTCCATCAGAGTCTAGGAGTGCTTCTGTGGTCAGCGTTCTCCGCTCAGTGGCAGCGCTTAAACAGATGCTGCATTAATGTGTGTGAGGTCACTGGCCCATCTGTTTAGGATGACCTTGAGTGACAGCTGTAAATTCCCATTACTCCGCCTCCTGTATTGTATTTAAACTTTTATAGCTGCACTATGTTGTGTAAATCGTGTCTTCTAAGCACACCTCTGTGAAATCCTAGGCTCTGATTGGCCAGAATCTGTTGACTAGTTTATTTTAATGGCGGTCCCACTGTTATTCAGGTCACATGTTTATATCAGCACCCTCCTTCTAGTATGCGTTGTTCTAGTGTGTCAGAAGCACTGAAAGACTTCTTGTAAACGTTATGGAAGGAGTCTCCAGTTTCAGCGCTTTGTAGCACTGAGGTCGCACGGAATCTACGTAGCTTCACTCGCTTCCACGACTTTTTGGTTTTAAGAAGGGTCTAACTCAACCTCGTGGACAACAAGACACACCCACTTCATACAGGACACACCCACTTTATATAGGACACACCCCAGAGAGAATGTGTGTTCATATCTAGAAGTATGTATATATGTGTTTACAGTACATTGTAGTCTCAGGGATGCGAAAAAGAGAAAAAGGAAAAAAGAACGCTTTTGTCGTCCTGGAGGTTTTGCGAAAACGGGAGAACGGGTAGTTGTGGAGTGTGTGGGCCATGACTAAACCTGATTAAAGAAAGAATAAAGGACAGAAGAGCAGGAGAGTAAATGAAAAGAGAGAGAGAGAGAGAGAGAGAGAGAGAGAGAGAGAGAAAGAGAGAGAGAGATGAAACGCTTGGCTCTGGATGTCACAGCTTGAGCTCGAGCCTCATGACTGCCTTCTGGTACAGTCTCACACATGGAGGCCACCTGAGAATGTCTTTCACACACACACACACACACACACACACACACACACACACACACACACACACACACACACACACACACACA